>CM046037.1:55283786-55718657 GCA_025215565.1 Flaveria ramosissima
AGTGAACTCTTATTTATATTTTGTTCAATAAAAGAAGTATCATTTATTAAATTTTAAAGGAATTAAATCCTTTGTAAATAACTTGTGTTTTTAATTATAAAATATATTTGAATACTATAATTATCATGATTAACTCTAACCAAAGAAAACATGAGGTCCAATAATAAGTTAATAATTTAAATTATTATATAAATTTATTTTTATAAATATATTTAGTTTTAACATTTGTAAATAATTTTTAAAATAAAATGTTAAAATGTTTTACAAGAATAAATTTACTGAAAATATTTAGATGATTTTAAAAAAATATTAGAAGCTTGTAAAAAAACATTTTTATATTTATTAAAATTTTCCTATAATCATATTAAGGCTAAAAAGCCTTTTTTAAAAAAAATATGAGGTTGCCCGGGTTCAAACCCGGGACCTCTTGGTTGAGAGCGGAGTAACTTAACCAGTGAACCAGGGCTTTAGCCTTGGTATATCCCGTTCTAAATTCCTTTAAACTAAGTTAATGAAGCGCCCCCAAATCCCCAAGAACCATAGAACGAAATCTGTCAAATTGATGTATCAAAGGATGTTGTAAATCAAATTAACCATGGGGCTTTTGTTCCCCATGCTTAAACGAACCTAAATCTATGATTAGCTTACTTGATTTTGATCGAGAACGATGAGGAAGATGATGCAACAGTCGCGACCCACACTTGAATTGGTTTGATATGAAAATGGTGATGATATCCAAATCAATTGAAGTTCAGAACACTTGGATGATGTTGAATTCCTTAGTTGCAGGTCGCGGTGATAGAGAGAATCAAACGAGGTATTCGTGTGTGTTTCAGATGAAATTAAGATTTGTAACAGTTTAGGTATAGTTAGATGATCGTTTAAGTTCAATCGATTGGATTATTATTAGTGTTCAATTGTCTAACGATTAGATTGAAAGTGGCGACAGTTACTTCGAGTTCTACCATTAATTACCAGCTTAATCTTCAATTAAAACTTATTAAAGGGTTCGAGTTATGTTCGTGAACCGATTGGTATCGGTTGGGATTCGATTTTTAGCCGTTTTACCCGCGATTGGGCTTCGCCGGAGCTCGGTCGGTGGGCGGGCGGAGAGTCACCGGAAACACGAGGAGAGAGAGAGGGAAAAGAGTTTGGGTTTTGATTATTTACACAATTAGCCCCTGTAGTTTTCATTTTGATATTTTATGTTAAAAAAACTTTCTTTTGAAGTTTATAAAATAACAAACAAGCCCCTTAACTTAATTAATTTAAGTATTAAGCATTTGCAATTTTAACAATTTTTACAAATTATTATTATTTGTAATATTATTATTATTATTATTATTACTATTATCTTAGTTATTATTACTAGTATTATTATTATTATAACTTTTTATTATTACTATTATTATTATTATTATTATTATTATTTTTATTATTATTACTAACATTATTATTTTTGTTAATAGTATTATTACTATTATTATTAAGGTTACTATTACTAGTTATTGAAAAGAATTAAAAACAAACAAGAAAATAGACATGACTATACCATAAGTTGTATAATTGAAAACAATGGTCCTTACATAATAAACAAAACTAACTATTAGTTAACAAAAATACGAGATGTTACAGTCTCCCCAACTTAAAAGAATTTCGTTCCGAAATTAAGAAAAAAATGAAACTATGCGAACAAAAACGGGTACTTCTTTTTCATATGCTCCTCACGTTCCCAAGTAAACTCAGCTTCACGCTTATTCTCCCAACGAATCTTGACAACTGGGGTAGTTGTGGTTCTAGTCTTCTTCATAATGCGATCCATAATCTCAACGGGTTTCTCAACAAAGTGTAATGACTCGTCGATCTGAATGTCTTCCAACGGAACATGCAGACTTTCGTCAGCCAAGCACTTTCTCAAATTTGAGACGTGGAACATAGGATGAACTCCACTAAGGTCGGAAGGTAGTTCTAGTTTATAAGCCACTTTCCCAATCCTTTTTAGGATTTTTAAAGATCCTACAAATCTTGGAGCCAGTTTACCCTTCTTTCCAAAGCGAACAACACCTTTCCACGGTGAAACCTTAAGAAGAACCATCTCCCTAACTTGGAATTCCAATGGCTTACGTCGCTTATCAGCATAGCTCTTTTGTCGACTTCTTGCCACTTCAAGGTTCTTGCGGATTATAGAGACTTTATCGGTCGTTTCTTGTATGAGTTCAGGACCAGTGATGAAGTTTTCACCAATGTCGGTCCAGCAGATCGGTGAACGACATTTACGACCATAAAGTGCTTCGAATGGTGCCATCTTGATGCTCAAGTGGTAACTATTGTTATACGAAAATTCCGCGAGCGGTAGATGCGTATCCCAATCACCACCAAAGTCAAGAACACAAAGGCGTAGCAAATCCTCACAGGTTTTGATGGTTCGCTCGGTTTGACCATCAATTTGAGGATGGTAAGCCGTGCTTAGATCCAATTGAGTACCCAAGAGTTCTTGCATAGACGACCAAAAATACGAAGTGAAACGAGCATCTCGGTCGGATATGATGTGTAGAGGTACCCCATGACGACTTACAATTTCATCAACTGTGAATCCAAGGATCGCAAACAGGAATTATCAGTGTCGGTTGATGGCAAGTCAACGTTTGCGGAATTAACGTTGATTTGGTTTAGTTATTTGTAATAACTTTAAATATCAATAAATGTTCAAGAACACACTCAACAAAACACAATTAATGAATAATAAGTATTTCACTAGAACATGTTAATGATTACAACTATAATGAATGAATGATATCAAAGTATGTTATGATATGACGGCTGCTAGGGTTTGATTGAGAGACTTTGAAGTGACTGTCGTATTGCTATTACTGTTGCCGATCAATCAATCGTGCTTGAATCGAAACCTAGGATCCATATATATAGACAATGATGTTTCAGTTATAGGAAACAACGGATCTCTTGGGATGTGATTTGTTTCAGTTAAGGAATCATCGGATTTCTCGGGATTCGCATAACTGCCTTTTTGACTTGTTGACTTGTAACACTTGTATTATACAAGTGTTTGGACTCCGCAGGAATAGTGTCTTCAGTAGGAATTTGTTCTACCGTAGATGATTTGTTCTTACATAGATGATTAGTTCTTCTGTAGAAGTCTTGTTCTTCCGTAAGAAACTTGTTCTTCACTTCTGGTTGTTCATCCGCAGAGGATCTTCGGATGTAAAGTTACTTGTAAGAAATATAATTACGGAAGAACAAAATGTTCATCCGTAGATGTTTCTTACACTTGGTCAATTTCATAAATTGACCAAGTATAATGTTTGTACCAGCAACCATACATAAATCAACACACACATAAATGGGTTAACCTATATATTTAATGCATACACAATAATGAATTACAAACATTCATTACAGATTTTAATTCAAGTACTAAGCCTATACATAATGAACTAGATCTACTGATCCTAGACCTAACAATACTCCCCCTTAGGCTTAGATACTTGCAACCAGTTCTTCAAAACTGAAAGTTCCTTGACTCTGGCAATGGTCTTGTTGTAGAAGTAAGACACAGCAGTCTTCTAATCATCATACTTGTAGTTGATCTTCATCTTGCTGAACTTCTTTAGAGTCTCAAAGCTTATACCCATAACATCTTCCTCCGTAGTGAGTGTGTCTAACACATTGTTGTTATTCACCACTTCTAGCTCATCTTGCTCTGAAATTCTGAGTTCTATGAATTCATCAAAAGTTGTTCCCTTCAGCAGCCCAGCATTGAATCTTCTTCTTTTGTAGGCTTTGGCATGTAATTTGTCAATCACTTGTATCACATGGACATGCAGGAACAAATCATTTTGTGCTTTTTCATCTGCCACCTTAGGAAAGAATTTGTCATTAAGGTACGAGGTGTAGCTGGGGTGAAGTATTTGATTTCCACAGGATCAAAAATCCTGATCCGATCAGCTTTCTTGTTTTCACCATTTCTTAGCAGGACCAACTCCTTTGTTTTCTCAACATAACCCCATTCAATTATAAGGTATGTGAATTGAGTCCCTTCAATGCATTTAATTGATGCTTTAGTTCTACTTTTGTAGCCAACCCTCTTCAAGAATTCATCATCCACAGATTCTAAGGCATTGGACTTGTATCTTTTGAGTCCTTTGATTCTCTTCTGATGCTCTACATCTTCTCTTTTAGCTTCTATGAGGACATCATCTTTAAATTTAGTCTTGAGCTTTCCCACTAGAGTTGAGAAGTCTCTTCCTCTAGGGTGAATTGGATAATTGCAGATGATCAGGCTTTGAAGATCTTTGATGTCATTCTCTGGCAGAGTCACCACTGAAAATACATCATGGAAGTATTCAACTCTTCCAGATGTTCTTTTAATAATAGCACAATCCCAGTCTGGATCATATTTCCAGGCCATGATCCTGTTCTCTTCCACAGAACTGGGAGTTGTGAGGTGGTCTATTAGTTGTATCAGAGTGGACTTCTGTTCAGTTATCTCCCTCACTGTAGTCCCAAGTGGCCATACTTTGCCAGGTATTACTTCTCTTGGCTCTCTGATTAATTTGTCCTTCCCTTTGTGCTGATCTTTAGATTCAACCGTTATAGGTTTAGCAGGAAGTTTGCTTTGTTGCTCATAGGATGGATGTGGAGCTTCAGTTCTGAATTTTACACCAGTATCCAGCTCAACTTTCATCACATGCTCCATCATCCTTCTAAGTTCTCCTACTTACCTTCCCTTAAGCTCATGTGGTTTGTAGTTATGGCCTTGTAACCAGCAAGTCATGTTGTATTTGCTCAGCTTAGCTGTGTCACAATGTCCCAACTCCTTCTTTGTCCTCTGGATGGATTGAAAGGTGCTGAAAGCTTCATAGTCACAATTTGGAATCATAAAGCATGCAAGCTCAAATTCTTTCAGCAGATTCTTCATCTTAGTCATGTTTAGCCTTTCAACCATGTCATAAGGGAAACCATGATTTATGAGTGTCATGAACATGGTTGATTCAGGCCTCTATTCTAATATGTCTTTTGTAGTCAGAAGATCATCAGCCTTTGAGACTTCCTGATCTGGTGGAGAGTCTTCATTGATCAGCTCTTTCCAATCTTCATCACTTTCATCATCCTGATGACAGATAGACTTCATAGTAGATAAATCTACTGAAAGTGTATGTTTAGGAGATGTGAGCTTTTGTTTCTTGGAAGAACTTTCATCAATAGTCATCTTCTTCTCTGCGGTACCAAGATACTTTCTCTTCCTTGAGTACAGAATTAGCTCTTTTGATGCCTCAGCAGATTGTTTTGTTTGAACAGTTGAAACATCAGCATTTGACTCTAATGTACAGATCTTCATTTTGAGCTGCTCAGTCTCTTCTTCTTTTCTTTTTATCATATTTGACTGAGCAGACATAGTGTTATTTGCTTGTTCAAGCTCCATCATCATCCTTTCTTTTTCTTCCTTTTCAGTTTCTGCTGACTCTTTAAGCTCAGACTCCTTATCAAGTAGAGCATCAATGACTTCCTTGTTGCATTGAGCATCTTCTCTCAGCCTTTTTATTCTAGCTTCTTGTTTCATCAACTCTTCATCCTTATCTATTATCACTCCCTTCAGCTCCTGTATTCTTTGCTTTCTTTTGTTTGATTTCAGCACTAGCTTGTTGTACTCAGCAACCAGATAACTCTTGCTGACAGGGATATCATTATCACTTAGATCATCTTCATTGTAGGCAATTATATCAACATAGTTTGCTTCTTCTTATACTTCCTGATGTTGAGCATCAATCTCATCATCTTTTACTTCTTTCGGGTCTACACTTGCTGAGCTTGAACTGGGCTCAATGGCTTGATCTACCAGTTCTTGATGAGGTTGTTGTTGTTGTTGATGATCAGTGATTGGAGAGACTTGTTCAGTTTCATTTGAGTGTACAGGGGATCCAGTTTTGGATAATGACAGTTTAACTGTACTTGCTTGTGAGACTAACTCTGTCTCCCCAGTGTAAATGCTCTCAGTGGCTGAATTTTCTGGATTCGGAGGTTGTTGATAAAGTTGCATTTGAAGCTGATTTGGTGATTGGGGTTGGGATGTTTGTTGTGGATTTGGTGATTGATGGTGGATAGGTGAGATTGGTTCTATGTTTTGGCTGGTTGGTGATTGCTGATGTATGAGTGATGTATCTGGTGAGTGAGTGTCTTGAACAGAGTTGGTTGGAGAGTTCTCTTGTTGATCTTCCCACACAAGCTCTTGAGGAATATTTGCAGTAGCATCAACCACATGTGCAAACATGTCCATGTCACCTCCTTCATATTTCCCAGAAATTTTGTTCAGAACAGATCTGCCAAGGTGTGCTTGAACATACACACCACCATCCACAGAAGTTCCAGGCAGATCCGCATTAATGATTAGTTGAAGAAACCTTGGAAACATATACATCTTATCAGTCTTCTTCACTTTAATGTGATCACATAGGCAGTTGAAGATGTACTTTGAGTAATTGTAGGTTCTTCCCTCAAAAATACCAATGATGCCAGAAGAGATATGTCTTGAAAATCTATCAAGGCCAGATTTTCTGTTTGAAATGCACTTCAGGTAGGTGTGACAGAGAAATCTATATGGCTTACAGAGTCTTCCTTTCTTGATTTCTCCCTTTTCAAAATCACCATCATACCCATCATGAGAAAAACTTTCTCTATGTATTCGTTTTCGAACACATCAGGGTGTCCGGCTTCAACATCTCCCAACTCAAGAACCCTTCTTATTGTTTGTTCATCGATTCTCATCCTTCAATTTTTAACATCAGTAATAATACCTTCACCATCTTCTTCTACGTATGCAGAGTTCCAGAAATCAGTAATATGTGATCGATAAATCACAGGCTCTGCTGATAGGGCATAGAACAGCCTCGATCTTCTTAGATATCTGATAATTTCTTGACACCCTTCTGAAACAGGATCATCAGGGTTTAAGAAGCCACACACATTGTGTTCTCTCGCAAATCGATTATCCATCTGTTCATAAGAAAAAGATTTCGTTAAAATCACATTATTGATATGAGAATACGAACAGTTGTGAGATAAAACAAGAATCAAATGGTTCAATCTTGAATATTACGACATGTTTTACCTTAATAACAGCGGATTATGAACACAGATATATGTTTGTTTAATGTTTTGATTTGGTAAAATTTGAATGCTGAGGAAGGGGGAAAAAGTTTGTTGAGAGTGTGTTTTTCTAGGTCTGAAAAGTGAGCTGAAAAAGCAAATAATGAATTTGAGAAGTCAAACCACATCATTTAAACTCTCAAACACATTAATTTTATCTCATTTATTAAGTGGGACCCTCAACGTATTCTTCCGTAGAACATCTATGGATTAACAACATCTGCTGATGAAGTGTAACTTACATTTTCACACATTACCAAACTGTAAAATTAAATTACATTTGTTGATCTTTGTTAGGACCTTGTATTTGAACGAAATACCGAGTGATTGCGTGTTAAACCAACTCAAATAGTGCGGAATCCTATTTGATTGGCGATCCAATCAGTGAGAACACACGATGAATCAATCAAGAATTGAAATCAACGTCAGAAATCGATTAGAAACCGATCTGATGTGTTCTATGAACTTGGAGAACGATTTGGGAGGCTTCTGGACGGCTAGGGTACGTCTGGAATCGTAATGGGATGAATGCTTACGTTTTTTTCCACGAATTGGGTCTATTTATAGGTTAGTATTGTTCAATCGTGCGACTGGGCCATAAGTATGGTTCAGTCGTGCGATTGAACCATGCGGTTGATTCATCCGCACGACTGAGTGTTCAGTCGTGCGACTGAGCCAATCTTATGTGTCAATCATACGACTGATCCAGTCTCCTGGTTCAGTCGTGCGATTGAGTCAATCGTATGAAGTTATTCATGCGTGTGGTCCAATCGCATGGGCCATTCGCATGAGAACTTCATTAAGTTAAGTTTGAATGTTTTAATTAATATAACATTATATGTAACCATTCAAACAATAATAAACCCAATCAATTCAATCACGACTCATTAATGAAATATTAAACATTACAAATAACAAACAATCCATGTCATTTCATTAATCAATACAGATTACATCATAATCAGACAGACAAGATCTATTATATTACAAATCATGATCTAGGGACATACATGCATCAACAAACTCCCCCTTGGACCTAGATCTATCTAATCTCTTATCTTCTGCATAACCTCCTTGTACTTCTTGTACTTCTCCTCTTTGGTGACTCCCGTGTGAATCTCAAACGCGAAGCAGAGTCGTATAACATTTTGGAACTGGAGGGCTTGTACAATATCTTGCGTGTCATAGAACAGTGGCCACTTGTATAATGTATAGACATCATTAGCAGACAAGTTGGTTAGCCACATCGGGTCGAATACCCTGATTGTATCCATTTGGCCCTCTTTATTTAGAACTATGACAGCTTCAGCTGTTCTCCAATCATAGTACCACCATTTGAAGTGTGGAGTGAAGTCCTGTGGCATTTCCCTGAGAGGGATTCTCGACATAGTGCGCGGAGGACTCCACTTCAACACAATCTTGGGCTTTCCAGTAAAGGCCTCAACCTCAGACCTTCTTATGTACCTAGTAGGCTGTTGGGGTCTGAAGTTAACCCATCTGGTGTGGTACTCCTTCTTAAGGGCAGCCTCGAACCAGCCTGACATTTTCCTTCGGTCAGCATACAAAAGTTTTAGCTTAGCCAGCTGGTTGAGCTCAAAACCAGGTAGAGTCTTCAGATCATGTGGGAACCTGAAGTACTCTATGCCCTGCTCCCTCTTAACTGCATAAGTGTTAAGGTCTTCAAAATAAGCCCATGAGATAATCCTGCCTGACACCTTATGGTGTTTCTTGACTCTGTAGAGCTTGGTGTAGGCATCTCTCTTTGGTGCAGCACGCTGGGCTCTTACTTCTTCAAAACAGGCAGCCCACTCAGCCTTGCGAATATCTACGTCTGCATTTGAGGCTTGGGCTGTTCCTTCAGTCTTTTCTGTTTCCTGCTCCATCTTGTCTAGTACCTCAAAAGTATCACTGACTAGGGATTCACCCAAATTGGGGACCACATTTCCCTCGGCGTCAGCATACTGAGGGTACTCTTCTGCAGTAATGTCTTCAACCTCAACTTCATCAATGTCATTCAGTTTCTCATCACTGGTTGAATCAACTGTTGGAGCGTCCTTCACTATTTCATCGGGATTGAGTCTGAACATCTCTGCCAGTTGCTCATCAGACAGGTCATGAATTATCTCCCCTTCTTCAGGGGTATAACTCACAGACCGTCTTACTATCCCTTGTAGGTCAAGAATCATGGTTAATTGAGTCTTGACCATTTGAAGGGGAGCAAAGTCAAACTCATCCCTTTGAAAGTTTGGATCTGTTTGATATAAACATTCAACACATAAACCATTAGTAATTAATCAAACAGACTTATATTAACTTAATATATATATAAACATTTAATACACTTGTTTTCCATTACATGATTCAAGTACAAAATAAATAAATACATAAAACATCTAATCAGTACTTTTGTCTTGAATCTGGGGCGTGTCGCTCAGAGGAGCAGAAGTAGTGGATGACTGGTCTTGTCGATGCTTAGATCTCCGCTCTTGACCTGAAGCAGAGGCCGATGCAGCCGCATCCCCTCCTTCTGCCTCGTCATCATCATCACGTCCTTCTGTCCTGTCTTCTTCAGTCTCCTCATCATCATCATCTTCCTCATCATCATCCTCATCTTCATCATCGTCATCTCCATCATCCCCGTCACCCTCCTTTAGCTTCAGGGGCTCATCCTTCGACCCCTTCAACCTCAGCATAATAGTCTTGTTGGTCGTCTCCAACTCCTCTATACGTTTGACGGACTGAGCCTGCATGTCCTGGAGTTGGGACACCTTGACTCTCTGCTGGTCTATCACCCAAGCCTGCTCTGCCAGTTGCTGAGACTGGGCAGCAGTCAGGTCGGTCAGCTGGCGGATCTGCGCCGTCTTCTCCTCGTCCGCAGCAAGCAGACGCATCACCATACGGTTTAGCGCTGAGAGCTGCTCCTCTACCCCGATGTGAGGTAGAGTGAATCCATAAGCATGTGAAGGCTGGGCTGAAGGTCCAGCATGATGTGTGGTGGTGGTGGCAGTGGCAGTGGTGAATATGGGTCGGTGGGCTGATGCTGGTGAAGTAGGGGTGAATGGTCTGGTGATGGATGGGAAGGATACAGTGGTGGTAGGTAAGGTGGTGGATGTGGTAGTGGGAGTAGTGGCTGTGGTGGCTGTGGTGATGGGTGGTATGTCAGTAGTGGTGGTAGTGGTGGCTGTGGTGCTGGAAGTGGTAGTCACGAAGGTCAAGCGACGCTTCTTCTTCTTCAATTCATGGGGTTGAGCCATCCGCTTCCTCCTAGTCCTGGTGGAAGTAGATGCTCCCCCTGCAGCTCTGCTTACTGACCCCGGAACATAGTTCGGGTCAGTGTCTCTCTCCGAGGAGTCCCTAGGGTGTTCACCAACCACCCGAAGCCCGTGGTCTGTGGGAACTACTTTACTTCCCACAGTCCTGGTGAGGGGCTCCTCATCTGACTCCTCCTCCTCTATATCACCAGTAACAAACTCTTGATGGAAACCGGCCATCTCTGCGACCTCTCCGGCAGTGACTGACCCTGGGGGAATAACGTCTGTATCAGTGCCTCTAGATGGGGCAGGCATATCATTCCCAGCGTCGCCGCTATCATCATCATCAGAGTCGGTATCTGGTATGGCAATATGCTCCACATCCGAATCACTGTCCTCGTGGCGCCACTTTCTCTTGGCTGGCGCCACATAATCAGCACGGGCCAGATGCCCAAACAACCTCCTGACAGGGGGCTTCACCTGCTTCCCCCTGTATACCTTCATCCGGCCGAGTGTAGTGTCGTCCATAACCTCAAGAACAACAGCGTCCTCCTTCTCCTTCGGCAGGGAGGGAAGCTTCTGGTCAATGATCATCTGTAGAAATCTGGGGTACATACAGAAGCCTTCCTTCCCTTTCCCCTCGATGTTCTCCACCAGGTAGGTGAATATCATCTTGGAGAAGCTGAACGGGTGGTTCAGCACCAACGCAGCATATGCGTTCTGAATCTGGTCGGAGAGCTCATCAAAACCTCCCTTCCGGGATGCTATACACTTCAGCAGCACGTGCGCAAGGTACTTAAACTGGGGACAGAGGTTACTCTTGTTGAGTACCCCGGCATTGATGTCCCCAGAGTACTTGGCTCTCATGAAACATCCTCTGACAGTGAGGGGGTGTAGACGAGTGGGACACTCAGCATCATCCCCAAACTGTAGAACAATCCTCAGATCCTCCTCAGATACAGTGATAGCCTCACCAAAAATCGAACTTCTGATGCAATGAGGCTCAGTGGATCTATCAACCGACGCGCCTTCCCAGAAGGCCTGCTGCACTGATCTGTATGGTGTGCAGGGAGTAGATATAGCATGAGAGATCCTGGATCTCAGCAGAAATGTAATAATGCCTGTGAAGTCAGCTGCGTTCCTGGATGTCAAATCCAGGTGAGCACATATGTTGTGCTTGGTGCTCATGTTCCATCGACTCGCCATCTGTAACACATAATAATATAAACGTTAGTTTCGTTGGCTAAGAGTATAATGCAACACTTAGACTTTGAATGAAAACTATCTGTCATGCGATTGAGGTTGTACGACTGAAGACAGTCGTGCGACTGAATTGTGCGATTGAGATTCAGACGTGCGATTGATCTCATGCGCACGACTGAGTGTGCGACTGGACTCATGCGCATGTACTCTTATGCGGTTACACCAGTCGTGCGACTGAGTCTCATTCGCATGGTTCAGTCGTGCGGTTAAGTGAATCGCTCCCTTCAGTCGTGCGACTGAAGTTCATCCGGACGACCAGTCGTCTGTCTCAGGTGTTCAGTCGTCCAACGTTCGAATCTACACAAACTAAGTCTTATAACTCAATTAACCGGTTCTTTAGTGTCGCATTCTCTTTACTAACAACCTATTGTACTTAATTTTAACATTTTGCTTAGTTTTAATAGGTTATTAGGGTTTGCAAGTCTCGGTTCGCATTTCACAGTCGGGTTAACCCATTTAGGGTTCCAATCTTTCTGTTTTTGATGGAAGAAGACTTCAAAATACCTGTACGAAGATTAGCGAACGTCAGTAACACACAATCAATGAGACAACTAAGGCAAATCAAATTTTGGCAGAGTAACGGTAGGATGTGCGATTTAGGGGCGATTTGAGGGTGATGAGTCTCTGCGACCGACTCCACCTCTATTTATATCAACCCTAGATCCAATCGTGCGACTGAGTTCATACGCACCTTTCAGTCGTGCGAGTGGGACTCAGTCGTGCGATTGGGTCAGTCGCCCTTCTCCAGTCGTCCGACTGAAGTTCAGTCGTGCGACTGACTCACTCATTCGTACTTAATCCTCCGACTGGACTAATCGTATGGTCCATTCGGTTGGACGGTCCATACTCATAGTTCATTCGTGCGAATGGACTTCATTCGTATGGTTAGCCCATACGTATGGTCCATTCGTGCGAATGGGTCATACTTAGTTAATTTTCTGCCATTTTTACCAATTTACCTTTAAACTCTTTTATATTAATTAAATTAACGTTATGAACTATTGATCATCTCAGACATGATCCTTTTATCTTGAAAACACTTTGATCACCTCAGACGTGATCCTTTTAACCTTTCAAAGCACATATGGTCATCTCAGACATGACCCTTTTAGTGAGTTTATTCCTTCTGATTTTCCTGATGTAGCCCGACACTTGACTCAAATTAAAACTTAAAATGACTAACTAATTTAAGAATTTAAACTAATTACTTAATCAGACATAATTTTTTTTTTTTTTTGCTTTTTGTGAGAGATAAATCCAGAGATTGATATCTACGGGATTTGGTTCGGGAGTAGATAGCTTCAACTTAGATTGATCACACCTGGACCAATTTAATTTTTGGAATCATACAGGCAATTCAAATCATTTGGGACTCGTTATTAAACCTTTTGATGCTCAAGTTCTCAGTGTTCATCCAGAGTCGTTAGCAACATAAGGAAATCATACTGAAACTCTTAGGTTTTCACATTGATTTGAACCTTTGAGAATGTAGCCACAATGATTGTCAGTATGTTTGTCCACTTAAATCCATACACAGACTTTTGACACAGACTGGTGACTTATTTAGGTTTAATTATTTCAACTAACATTTGTGGATCCCACACTTATATGGTAATCAACATTCCTCAGGAGCTTTTGAGCGGTCTACGGGTATTATTACAAGAAGAGACTATTCTTAGAGCTTTCAAAGAGAAGCCTGTCCTCAGGTCAGTGCCATCGCACAGCAGAGAGGCGGCAAACAACAATGAATTCTAGAATATCTAGGTTATGCTTATCCTCAGGTCACTGCCATCGCACAGCAGAGAGGCACACAACCTATCTCCTTGTTAGAGCAGATTATTTTATTTTGCACAAAATGCACCAACAACATAAGTCATTAGCTTTATTGCATTTGTCTTTCATTTTTTTTTTTTTTTTTTTTTTTTTTTTTTTTTGCTTTGCTCTAGTTATGGTCATCCGCACACATTTGTGGCGTTTACTTGCTCATTACACCTTTTTGGAATATTGTTGATTGTGTTAACCAGTGATAAGATGGAAGCCCACAGTCAGTTGAACAACTTAGTTTGATCTTGAGATCACCAATCAGGTCTATTTGTCTATTTTGTTGAATCTACCAACATATCATATATGGTCTAGCAGCCTCTAAGTCTACTCTCTTTGTGTCACCTTAGTAGTTGCCAGTTTTCTATCATCTTTCCTTTTGGTATTGCTTAGATTACACAGATTTATACTTTGAACTTTTGCATCTTTCTAAAACTTAAATTTTAAAGTCCCTCTTGATTTGTTCCTGTGTACTATCATTTTCCAAAGGTATTGAATCGGTATCACAGACACAATCTACCTTATTTCAGCTAGCTACTCCTTCTCCCTCATTTTTTTTTTTTTTTTAATGTTAACTTGCTGACATATTCTCCCCCTAAAATACTAAAATCATTTCTGGTTTAATTATTTTAGGATTTTAATTAACAGCAAAATAACATGAGTTAAATAAAATAAAATCAAATAGACAAATCAAATTAAATAAAATAAAATTTAACTACACGACATCGGACTACACATTTTCATCATCAGGAATTACCTCACTTTTCTTTTTAACGCCGTTGACCTCTAATAAATATTGAAAACGTGGTTTATCAAAGGCTTTAGTATAGAGGTCAGCGCGTTGAAAATCAGTATTAATTTTAACCACATCAATTAAGTTCTTTTCAAAACAATCTCTTATGAAATGGTATTTAATACCGATGTGTTTGGTCTTAGGATGTTGGACCGGATTTTTAGTTACTGCAATTGCAGCAGAGTTATCAACAAAAATAGGAGTAGATGAGAATTTTAAACCGTAATCCCGCATTTGCTGTTGAATCCAGATGATTTGAGAACAGCAACTTGCAGCAGCAACATATTCGGCTTCACAGGTTGACAATGCAACCGATGTCTGCTTCTTACACTGCCAGGTAACTAATCTTCTCCCAAAGAATTGACACCCTGCTGATGTAGACTTGTAGTTCATCTTGCAGCCCCCGTAATCCGAGTCACTATACGCGGTAAGCTCAAAGTCATCATCATGAGGGTACCACAATCCAAGTGTGGGTGTACCCTTCAGATAACGAAAAATCCTCTTGACCCCGATCAGATGGTTGACCTTTGGTTTAGCCTGATATCTTGAACATAGACATGTAGCATACATAATATCAGGTCTTGAGGCAGTGAGATACATGAGGGATCCGATCATTCCTCGGTACATCGTGGCATCTACTAGATCTCCATTCTCATCAGGTGCTATATCATGATTCGTAGCAAGTGGAGTCCCAGCAGCAGAAGCATTCTCCATGTCAAAGCGACTGAGAATGTCTCCTACATACTTGGTCTGATGTAGAAAGATTCCATTAGGTGTCTGATCCACCTGTAACCCGAGAAAGAACTTCATCTCCCCCATTGCACTCATCTCAAATTCTTTCTTCATTACTGCTTCAAACTCTTTACATAACTCTTCGTTCTTTGACCCGAAGATTATGTCATCAACATATATCTGTACAAGCAGTAGGTCGCCATCCTTTTCCTTAATAAACAGTGTACAGTCAATTACTCCCCTGCGAAAGCCGTGTTTCACAAGATGAGTTGAGAGTTTCTCATACCAAGCTCGAGGAGCTTGATGAAGCCCATACAAAGCTTTGTCGAGCTTGTAAACTCTATCCCGATGGTAAGGATCTTCAAAACCCTCGGGTTGACTTACATAGACTGTTTCTCTGATTTCCCCATGAAGGAATGCACTCTTTACATCTAATTGGTAGACTTTGATCTTCATGTACGATGCATAGGCAAGGAAGATACGAATAGCTTCCATCCTTGCCACGGGTGCAAACACCTCATTATAGTCAATTCCCTCGACTTGGCGAAAACCTTGAACCACCAGTCGAGCTTTGTTCCTGATAATGACCCCTTGGTCATCCTTCTTGCATTTTAGTACCCATTTAGTGCCAATGACTTTAGCACCTTTAGGTTTATCAACCAGAGTCCATACACCTAACTTCTTAAACTGCAGAAGTTCTTCTTGCATGGCACTCACCCACGCCTCATCATTTAGTGCCTCACTGACATATTTTGGCTCAACCTGCGAGACAAAACATCGATAAGCACCATCATGAATGTAACCTTTCTCCATAACCGAGGCGTAATCAGCTGAGTATAACTGATTTCGGGTTTGTACTCCTGATCTGACATCCCCAATAACATTGTCAAGGGGATGATAGACGTTTAGTCGTGATCCTGGAGTAGTAGGAACAGCTACCTCAGAACCAAGATTATGAACATTTGGTTCTGCATCTGAGGTAGTTGGAGTTTGAGGTTCTGAAGTCGAAGGTGCATCACTCGTAGATGCTTGTGGACTTTCAGGAACTGGAACCTGTTCCTCCTGACTGTTCTGGTCATCTGCTTCAGCTTCATCTTCAGAGGAGGAGTCACTGTCGTCGACTACTCCCCCTGACTGAGTAGATGATTCTCCCTGTGTGCTAGATGGTGTATTCAGAATATCATACATCATCCTAGTAGCTAACTCATCATCCGAGGGAGAGAGAGGTATGTTGAAGGATTTGAAGAATCCATCATAATCGAAGAAGTAGGCAGGTCCTTTGCCTGTAGGAGGCGTGGTATATCTCTGAACGTCGACATTACACCACACTTCTACAAGACCCGTTGAGTTATTGTAAACTCGCTTATTCGGTATGTTGTATCCTAGAAAGATTCCTTCATCTGCCTTCTCGCTGAATTTTCCTTCTTGCGTCTTCTTCAGAAGTGTACACGGCGCGCCAAAGGGTTCAAGATACTCCAAATTCGGTTTGCGTCTTTGTAGTAGCTCATAACATGTCTTTCCGTGGCGCTTGACTATTAGGACTCGATTCAGTGTATAACATGCATTTGCTACTGCCTCATTCCAGAATTGGATAGGCAGTTTCGAGTCAGCCAGCATAGTCCGTGCAGTCTCTATCAAGCTTCTATTTTTCCTCTCAGCAACACCATTCATCTGAGGCGTGTATGCTGAAGTGAATTGATGAACAATTCCCTTTTCCTTGCAGTATGCCTCCATCCATTGATTCTTGAATTCGGTCCCGTTGTCTGAGCGTACTTGTCTAACCTTTAGCTTGTAGAGAGATTCCAGAGTGGTGACTAATTCCTTGAATGACTCAAATGTTTCTGATTTGGATTTCAGAAACATTACCCAAGTGAACCTTGAGTAGTCATCAGTGACCACAAAACAGTACAAATCGCCTGCAATGCTCCTTGTACTGACTGGACCAAACAGATCCATGTGAAGAAGTTCAAGAGGAAGTTCTATTGAATGAACTTTCTTTTCCTTATGAGACTTCTTTGTCTGTTTGCCTTTCTTGCAAGCTACACAAAAGTCAGGAAGTTGGAAGTTCTTGACATTTACTCCTCTCACTAAGTCCTTCTGAATCAAGTGATTCATCTTCCTTTGACTAATGTGTCCCATTCTCCTATGCCAGGAGATTGAGTCCTTCTCAGTAGCTTTAGATAGAAAGCACTGCACCTCATGATCCGTTGGAGCAGCTGTTGACAGATCCAAGACATATAGGTCCTTATATCTTGAAGCAGTCATCAGAATTGGTCTTCTGAATCATATAGTCTTTCTTCAGCACGTAACACTTCTTGTTGTCGAAGATGACTTTAAATCCTTTATCGCAGATTTGGGAAACAGAAAGTAAGTTATTCTGAAGTTGTTGAACGTAGTTCACCTTATCAAACTTAACTTTCTGATTTCCCACTTCTCCCTGTGCTGTGATATATCCTCCCTTGTTTCCTGCAAAGGAAACATGCCCTCCTTTTATTTGTTTAACGTTTGATAAAAGGGCTCTATTTCCTGTCATGTGCCTGGATGCTCCGCTGTCTATAATCCACGTGTTAGTCTCAGCGCTATACCGAACACCCTGCACATATCAAGTAAATGTATTAGTTTAGGTTAGGAACCCAAGCCTTTACTGTCTTGGGTTTCCCAGAGGCATCACACATCATAAACTCTACCCATTGACCTTTAGAAGGTGAGGGTAACTCAGATTCCTTCTTGTCATCAGTATCAGGCACACAGGATGACTTCTCTTTCCATAAGCCAGATTTGTGCAATGCCTGTTTATGATAAACAGTCGTCTGGCTTACAGGTTGGACTTTAGGTTCACTAGATCTTCTAGGTGGAGTTTGAGAACTCCTCTTAGAAGACCTAGGTCTAGAGTCCTGAAGATCAATCTTCTTCCTAGGTGTTTGATAGAAAGGACAATAGGAGGCAATATGTCCACATTCTCCACAGTTGTAGCACAATCTGCTATCAACTTTATGAGTAGACTTTCTTTGTGGAGAAATGCGTGACACTTTAGTAACATCAATCACTCTAGGTTTTGACTCTTGCATGTTTGATGTTTTCTCTGGTTTAACAAATTTAACTGTTTTCACCTGTTTAACTTGTTCCACCTTTTGGTTAACTGGTTTTTGACTTGTAGCATGTGAAAAATTAACGACTGAAGTCTTTTTAGGTTCTGGTTTGACTCTGTTTGACCCTGACTTTAAGTTAACTTTTTCAAATTCATTTTCCAGATTAACACAAGACAATTTACCCTTTGCCTTTGAAGTGGCCTCCTTTTGTTTCTGTCCAGATTCAGTAGATGAATATGATGTGTCTGGATCAGTAACAAGAGGAGTGGTCACCACATGATCCTTGATTGGGTTTTTGTTTACTGGTTTAGACTTGGTTTTCATCAAGGTCTCAGGTGGTGGTGGAACCACTTTGTAGCCTAATCCCTCCCCATTATTCCTTTCTCTCACTAAGTGTTGAACTATGTGTGAAGAACTAGTCCAACTATGCAGTTTCTGTTTTAAGGAATTAACTTCTACTTCTAGAACTGCCTTTTGTTTCTTAGTGTCCTCTAGGGAGTTTAGATAGTACCTAATGTCATTTGCTTGATTAAAGGCAACTACTTCGGTTTCCCTAAGTTGTTTAGTCAATAGGTCTATCTTTTCTTTATAACTATGCTCATTTTGTTTTAGAACTCTATTTGCCTCAGTGCATAGTTGTAAATTCTTTACTAAGTTATCATTGTGATCTAATAACCTAGCAAATTTTTCATCAATGCTATTCCTAAACATATCACAGTTAGAACAAGCATGATTATTAAACATTTGGTCAGTTGTACTTACCTGTGTTGTTTCAGAAGAGTTAGCCATCAACGCAGCATCAAACGTCTCTGGTTCTGGTGATTCTGACTTTTCTGTTTCTGACGTGGAAGTCTCCTCCTTTGGTATGTAACTGACCTCAGCTGCAGTTGTTTCTTCACTGTGTGACATCGCTATTTCAACTGCTAAATCACCTTCACTCGCAGAATCATCATCAATATCTTCAACACTGGCAATGTTAGATTCTGGTGAGACAAATCTAAAACTCCAGTCCTGTCCTTCATCATCATGAGCAGTCAAGGCTTTTGGGTCCTTGTTTGATGAAGTAGAACTGGAGGCTTGCTTGTCTTGGCGAGTAAAGGATGAGAACGGGTTCCCATTGCCCGTCTTCTTTGGCTTGACACATTCCCTCTTGAAGTGCCCTTTTTCTCCACAGTTGAAGCAGGTCACTTTGCTCTTGTCAAAGCCAAATGTGGTGTCCTTAGTAGCTATCAAATTGTGTCCTGTCTTCTTAACAAACTTCTTCGCCCTTCGGACAGCGCTAGCTAAGGCCCACATTATATCCATTCTTTCAAGCTCCATTTCATCTACCTGCTCGTAGTCTTCATCTGCCAGATGACAGTTTCCAATCTTCCCAGCCACAAGTCCATCATATGAATGAGCTACTGCGGCTAGAAGATCCATATGCTCTCGTGCTACTTCTACGGTCACATTACCGAGGTTCTCGGTCTTCAATTTGGTAGCATTTGCTTCTGATCCAATATAGTGGGTACATGACGACCCTGATGTGTCTGATCCAGAAGGAGAAGCATGTGAAGGACCTGACGAGCTAGACACAAATGCTGTCTGGAGAGGTGCTCCAGATGTCTTAGCTTGAGGCGTGGCATTGTATAAAGCTGGGTTTTGTGTATACGAAGACTTCTGTGCTCTATACTTCATCCTTAGTGCTTCTTCACGCAGCTTGAGAATGAAGTCATTTATATCCAGCTTTACAAGCATTCCATTCTGTCTAAGATTAGACACGAATGAAGCCCACTTATCAGGCAATCCATCTGCGAAGTTGCTTACTTTCTCTTCCATAGTCGTTTCCACTCCATGTGTATGCAACTCGCTCATTAAGTGGTAGAATCTGTCTATGACTTCATCTAAACTCTCGTTACCAATCGATGAGAAGTTATCGAATTCCTTCTTTAACTCCTTTGCCTTGATTGCCTTTAATGATGCATTCCCATCATATCTTTTCTCTAGCTCATCCCACAGTTTCTTGGACTGCTTGTTCTCTGAGTACTGGTGGAATATGTCTTTGGGGATCGACTGAGTTATCAACGCATAAACCCTTTTCTCTGCATTATACTTTACTTTCTGTGCGTCGGTCATCCCACTTAACGTTAGCTTTACTCCATCTGCTCCCACCGGTGTACTATAACCAACCTCGATAGCTTCCCACAGATTAGGATCTACTCCATTGAGGTAGATCTCAAAACGTTGTTTCCAGTGTGGAAACTCATCTAAAGTCAAGAGCTTTGGTGGTTTATTGTGATTACCCACCTCACTCTCAAGCAACAGCAGGTTCTGAATTCTTGAGTCCTTCCCAGCAGTAAAGGCTGACATCTGATCTTCCATGGCGAATAAACTTAGAATCTAATCAAATCAACTTTAACTGATGCGACTGAAGGATGCAAATGGTCTTATCGTGCGTATGAACTCTGCGATTGGTTCAACCGTGCGACTGAATAGGGCGAATGGTTCAGTCGTGCGAATGAATCTGGTGCGTATGAGCTATGCGAACGAACGGTTCAGTCGGCCGAATGATGGTGCGACTAGGTCCAGTCGTGCGAATGAGCACTGCGAATGGAGTCCAGTCGTGCGAATGGGTCACTCGTGCGACTGAAGCTGCTGTTTTGCGAAAATTTCTAGGTTTGACGGGTTTCAGCCGTAAAAATTCGAAATTTTGCAAGTCCAAATCGTCTAAGTCCGTAGAAACTGAACTTCGATGAGCAGGGAACGTCCAAGATCACTTTTGATGCTAAAGATTGCGTTTTTCGTGCAAAAACACAAACTTTTATGCAATCTTGATTGAATCAACACGAAATCAAGAGCCAAAGCTCTGATACCACTTGTTAGGACCTTGTATTTGAACGAAATACCAAGTGATTGCGTGTTAAACCAACTCAAATAGTGCGGAATCCTATTTGATTGGCGATCCAATCAGTGAGAACACACGATGAATCAATCAAGAATTGAAATCAACGTCAGAAATCGATTAGAAACCGATCTGATGTGTTCTATGAACTTGGAGAACGATTTGGGAGGCTTCTGGACGGCTAGGGTACGTCTGGAATCGTAATGGGATGAATGCTTACGTTTTTTTCCACGAATTGGGTCTATTTATAGGTTAGTATTGTTCAATCGTGCGACTGGGCCATAAGTATGGTTCAGTCGTGCGATTGAACCATGCGGTTGATTCATCCGCATGACTGAGTGTTCAGTCGTGCGACTGAGCCAATCTTATGTGTCAATCATACGACTGATCCAGTCTCCTGGTTCAGTCGTGCGATTGAGTCAATCGTATGAAGTTATTCATGCGTGTGGTCCAATCGCATGGGCCATTCGCATGAGAACTTCATTAAGTTAAGTTTGAATGTTTTAATTAATATAACATTATATGTAACCATTCAAACAATAATAAACCCAATCAATTCAATCACGACTCATTAATGAAATATTAAACATTACAAATAACAAACAATCCATGTCATTTCATTAATCAATACAGATTACATCATAATCAGACAGACAAGATCTATTACATTACAAATCATGATCTAGGGACATACATGCATCAACAATCTTTGTTCATCCGTAGTTTACCAATCTACGGATAAACATTTAGGTTTTCCACATTGTAGCTTCTGTTGATGCTTAAGATAGCACAATGCTGAGAAATATTTTTGTATGTATGGTCCAAGTCCATTGGTTAGAACCATTTTTGCTTTATGACCTTGTTGACTTTGTATACATGGTAATTTAGCACAAGAAAGTTTAAAATGATTTTAATAAAAATTTCATGTATCCAGAAGCTAAGATGATGCTCAGATTCCAATTCCTTTAAATTGATAATGAAATAGACAATGCTGCTGATTGAAAAACTTAACTTCATGTATTCTACTACCCTAAATTTGTGATTAATGGTGAAATTAAGCATTTATCATAAATTTCTTTAAGAGGAATAACATGATTTTTAACTGTATGATGATGATCAAACATATATACACATATGATGGGATCATAGTATAATACTAAGCCTCTTCCTGATGAGTTCTTTTGTTGAATTGATACCTGAATAAAGTTCTGATTGCAAGTATATTGTTCACATAAATCCATACAAGAGCTCATGTATCAACTAGGCATGCTGATTATCATGTTCTCATATTGATTTGGAAATAACTGTTATGGGCTTCACATTTAATTCACAAAGATTTTGTTGTCCTCCCTTTGCAAGTCAAATCATCACTTTTTCACACTTAAGAACTATGTACTTTAAGTTATAAGATCTATCTTGAGATGCATTTGGCATCTCATTAATGCAATGATGTAAAAGCTCAAGATAATACACTTGATCACATAGGATTCTTTTAAGAGCTTAGATATGATCATCATCAGGTCACCAGGTCTTTACTCACGTAAAACAGAGGTGCCTTTTGTTTACACAAAATAGAGGGATGATGAGGATCATGATCTTTTCACCTTTTGTAACTGATATTCAGTATGGTGATCATACACCCAGGTCTTTGTTCACACAAAACAGAGGGAGTATGATTTGCAAAGATAGATATTATAAAATGTTTTACATAGTGTGTTTAGATGAGTGATTTGGTCACATTAGAATAAGACTCACTTTGTATTCTCAAAATGAAACAATCATTTTAGCATTATGTTTGGCATGCACTCAGTTTAGTTTCCACTCAAGATGAATCTACTCACATATCAAGAAACTTGCTGAGATTTATTGTTATTTATGTATTCAGGAATAAGCAAAGCTATAATGTACTATAATTTCCCAGACATATGTCATGCTGAAGCATCATTACACATAGTATTTTGTTTGTTCAAATTTGATTAATCTAAGTTAATCATGCCTAGAGACTCAACCAGAAAGTTAAATCTGACTGAGTCAAAGGCTTTAGTGAATAAATCAGCAAGCTGATTTGATGTATCCACTTTGACTAACTTAATCAAACCCTTTTCTGAGCAATATCTCAGAAAATGATATCTTATCTCAATATGTTTTGTTTTACTATGTTGCACAGGATGAGCTGTGATAAACATAGCAGCAGAATTGTCTATATAAATTGAAGTTTGAAGAAAGTTGTAACCATAGTCAAGCAATTAGTTTTGCAACCAAAGAACTTGAGAGCAACCAGCTGAAGCAGCTATGTACTCAGCCTCAGCTGTGGATACAGAAACATTGGTTTGTTTCTTGCACTGCCATGATACTAGCCTTGGTCCAATGAATTGACATCCACCGGTTGTTGATTTTCTGTTACTGTTACATCCACCATAGTCACTGTCTGAGTATGAGTAGAGTGTAAAGTCTCCATCCTTTGGATACCAAAGACCAAGTCCTGGTTTTCCTTTGAGGTATCTGAAAATCCTTTTTACAGCATTGAGATGAAACTCCTTGGGATCAGATTGGTACCTAGCACATAAACACACAGCAAACATAATATCAGGTCTACTAGCAGTTAAATACATAAGTGAACCTATCATTGATCTATATAATTTTTGATCATTAGATTTTCCAGAAGGATCAGGAACAATCTTATCAATTGTTGATGCTGGTGTTTTGCATGAGGATACTTCAGCAAGATTGTATTTCTTCATAATTTGATGTATGTATTTTTCTTGGTTGATGAAGATCCCATCTGATTTTTGATGAACTTGAAGGCCAAGGAAGAAGGTTAATTCACCCATTGAACTCATCTGAAATTCAGATTTCATCAGCTCTTCAAAATTTACACACAATCTCTTATTAGTTGAACCAAATATAATGTCATCAACATATATTTGAACTACTAAGAGATCTTGATGTTCTTGTTTGAGAAAGAGTGTCTGATCAATAGTTCCTCTTTTGTAGCCATGCTTGAGCAAGAAAGATGATAATGTTTCATACCATTTTCTTGGTGCTTAATGAAGACCATACAAGGCTTTATCTAGTTTGTATATCCTATGGGGATAATGAGGATCTTCAAAACCAGGGGGTTGTGACACATAAACTTCCTCATCAATCTTCCCATATAAGAATGCACACTTGACATCCATCTGATACACATTAAACTTCTTATATGATGCATAATGTAACACCCTGAAAAGTCAAAACGAGTCATTAAGGATGATGGGCTTAATTATTGGGTGTTTTAATAAGGTAAAGAAATGTTCATGGGCTAAATTAGGCTTATTGGGTAGTGGCCTATGGGATTAAAGGCGCATAATCAGCCCTTAAGCACCCAAACCAGCCTTCATCTTCCTCATTACAACCCTAGCCACCAAAATTCATAGAGAGAGAAAGTAGAGAGAGAAAGTGAAGAAAACTCAAGATTTGAAGCTTCCAAGGTTAAGAGATTGAAGATCTGGGTGTTGGAGCATCAAGATCTAAGAAAGAAGCAACAAATCCAGGTAAGAATCTGTTGGGTTTGTTGTACCAAAACAATGTTGTTTAACCATTTAAACAAGAAAAACGCAGCGGATAAACATTTAACAAACACCATTTGTAATCTGAAAATTGATGTTCATAACTTAATTTCAACAAACCCAAAGACATAGGATCATATGTATGTGAATAAACTAGTTATCAACAAGCTAAAACAACCAAAACAACATCAACAAACTACCTTTATGGGTGATTTGAAGAACCGACATTAGAGCTGCTGGAAATCTTGTTTTGTTGAAGAAGTGGCTGTTCTTGGATGGCCAAAACACCAAGGATAGGTGTCCTCAAGTGTACATACCCACAAGCCTTCAAGAAACACCATATTTGCTAGGATTTGACACCAAAATCGCATCAAAACCCTGCTGAAAAATCCTTTTCAGCCGTGGAACATCAAGAAGATGTCAAAGGCTTTGTTCCAGCCGTATGACTTCTCTTCCATAAGAGAAATACGAGTTCTTGTGCGATTTCATGTGAGAAAGAGGAGGATATCAGATGTGTGTGTATGTTCATCAAGAGATTCATGTTTCAAAACAAGAAAAAGGGGAAGAGAGGGAAGGCCCCTTGCGGCCGAAAATTCTCTCCACCCTTATTAGGGTTTTCCCCTTTTTAAGTTTCCTTTAATTTGACTAAAACTTATAAATTACATAATTAACCTTTAATTATATAAAATATGCACACACACACTTTTATTATTTGATGTTGCTTGATTAATTTAAACAACATAACAAATAATATCCATGAACAAAATATCCTCATAATTTGTTCATTCTCACATATAATTTATTTAGAAAACCCATTTTCTAAATTGGTGTAATTATTTAATTGCATGATCATATCATCAATTAAATATTAATTGGTGTTTGCTAAGCTTGTTATTGGGTATGACCCGACCTGGATCACAACGTACTAACCACATCAATGTTCTATGTGTCTTGGGCATACAGAATCCAACAGAATCGACCTCTAAACCCTTTTGTAGATCAAACCCGGATTCTAGGGTTTTGGGTTTTGAAAAGTTGCAAAGAATCGCATAAAGGTCACATTTTTACATATGAAAACATGTATAAAGCTTAGATTTAGCCTCATGGATGATAAACTAAGAGATTGGACGTAAAAAGTTATGATTTTGGGTTAACAACGGACTGGTTCGTGAATTTTATGCGATGTGCGAAACTGTATATGCATCCAGCGAATTTGCATATTCAACCAGCGAAACTATGAGGACTTCCTGCGAAACTATAGTTTCGCAGGTAGTTTCGCAGACATGTTTTTCCAACGAAAGTTAGGCGAAACTGGCAGCAAATCTGGCAGCGAAGATGCCAGCGAAACTGCCAGCGAAGGTGCCAGCGAAACTAGCAGCGAAACTGCTGGTGAAACTAGCAGCGAAACTGTTGGCGAATCTAGATGCGAAATTGCTGATCTTGCAGCGAAATTAGCAGCGAATTTAGGCAGAAATTAACCCCTTAGAGTGTTAACTTATCTGCAGGGTGTGTAGAGTGATCCTAGCCTTGTAAGCTTAGTCTAGAAGTTATTCGTGGTATCCAGGTGAGTTCTAGATCCCCTATTTATAAGTTTTTCCATGTTTTGGGGCTATTATGCATACTAAATTTACATTTTTAAATGACCAAGATTTTAAGGGGTTTTAACAGGAAGAACAATTTTTTTCTATAAGTAAATGTGCTATATAAATGTTTAAATATAAAAATTTTTCGCGCTGACCTGGCAGCCCGGCCCCAGCCAGGGGCGTTGCCCGTTGGACCCCACTAGGGGCTGCTGCCCCTAGGACCCTGCTGTCAGGGGCTGCCGCCCCCGAACCCCGCTGTCCCACGGCGGGTCGGTTATGTTTAATGATGATTAGTACTTGGTATGTTGTGTACTTAATAAATTAAGTATTATATATTAAAGTGGAAGGTGATATTAATAAAAAGTGAAACTTAATGAATGTTACCCCCGGGCCCATTTGATAATGTAAAGTCTTGCAAGCACTATGATAGACTTCACTTATGTGAGTCTGATGTATGATGATGGATCTGTATTCATGAGCGGGCTATGTGCCTTGCAGTGTGGATCAACTGTCGGGGGTTAGCTACCGTATTCATGTGTACCGACAGGGATTGACATTTGTTGTTGATCAACATGGAGCTCTTGCTTTGTGCAATCTCATTTGTGATGAAAGTGAAAGATAATGAAAGAATGAAAGATAATGAACATGCTTATTATGATGCAAGTAATGTTATGTACTATGTTGTATGCATGGTCATTATATGAAGGATAAAGTTTATATTTTTTTATATTATTTAAAACTAGAACTCACTCAGCGAAGCTGACTTTTATGCATAATAGTTGGCAGGTAAGAGCTGATGCTGAGGATGGCACACAGAGCTACTTGGGGAGCTATGGATGGCATTCCTATTTATGAAATCGTTATTGTAATTTAACAACAATTAGCATGTTTAGTTTGAAATTAAAGGACAAATGTATGAGTACAATATGGTTTCTAAGTTTTAAATGAATGTCTATTTATTTCCGCTGCAATGTTTTATTATTAAATTGATTTTATGCTATAATTAACCAACTGTGAGGCTTCCCGGGAACAGGGCCTTACAAGTTGGTATCAGAGCCAAAGTTTAAGAGAATTGGGTAAACTATTTTCAAAACCTAAACTTAAACTGAAAATGGGACCGAATGAAGGATGCCAATCCAAGTAGCTAGGTGCCATCAGGTAAAAGTTTCAAGTAAAACCGGAATTATGTGCGTGTGCTATTTGTTTTATGTGCTTGTAGATTTGAATACTGATATGTGTTAGGATAGTGATTGCTTGGGACAGGAGGGTAAGGTAAGTGGTTAATCACACTTGGCCACTGTAATTAAGGACTTACCGTACTTATAATGATCTGGGCAATTATCTTGAATAACCATTTTGGTGTTCGAATCTTATAGGAAATTAGTTATGGCTGGTAGAAAATCTGGAAAGGCAACCCGAGAAGGTGCTCGTGGCGGGCGTACTACTGAGCCACGTGTCACCCGGAGCAAAGCTAAAGATCCCGAGACTGTTCATGAGGAATCAGACCTCCATAGTCACCCGGAGGGGGAGGGATCAGCCACCCTCAAACCCACTGTGAAGGAGGCTATCGCTGACGAAGTCTACAATGTCATGCAAAATGTCTTACCCTCGGTGGTGACCGAGGTGATCAAAGCAGTCAAGGATGGAGAGAAAGCTGAGAAGAAGGGGAAGGAGAGTGAGAAGAATTCAGGAAAGTCCACTGGGAGGACTGAGGAGTTTGAAGAGGAGCCATCAAACCCTAAGGTGGTAGTCCATGATGACGACAATGATGAGGAGTCCGAGAGAGAGACTACTAGAGGGTGCAACTATGGGGCATTTCAAAGGTGCAAGCCCCCAACCTTTGACGGTAACGACAATGCTACTGCCACTCATCGTTGGGTTAGAGAGATGGAAGCGGTACTGGAAATTAGTGAGTGCCGGGAAGATCAAAAAGTTAAGTTTGCCACTCATTCCTTCGTTGACTCAGCGTTATGCTGGTGGGACAATATTGTCCAGGCTGAAGGGAAGCGATCGATAGCCAAAATGAAGTGGTCTGAGTTGAAGGAGTTAGTGCTGGAGGAGTATTGTCCCCAACGGGAATTAGACAGATTGAAAAGGAGTTCTTGTATTTAAAGGGTGGGAACATGACTCATCAAGAGTATACCTCCAAGTTCAATGAACTTGCAAGACTTGTGCCAGACATGGTGACACCTGCGTCCAGGAAGATCAAAAGATACATACAGGGTTTGCCTGTGGACATTAGGAGGCACATGATTGCAGCCAGACCGGGTACGTTTAGGTATGTGGTGGATTTAGCTGGGAGGTTGTACGATGAGAGAGACCCAGTGCCTGTACAGAAGAAGGTGGAGAAATGGAATGGGAACAAGAATGGAAATGGGAAGAGGTTCGGAGGTGATAACTTCCGGAGTGGAGAGAAGAGGATGAGGGTTGAGGATCAGTCTGGTAGACAGGGAAATACTGGTGAAGGAGGTACTTGTAGAAAATGTGGAAAAGGTCATTCAGGGGAGTGCAGAGTTGGGACGGGAAAATGTTTCAAATGTGGAGGCGAGGGCCACTATGCTAGGGACTGCAAGGTGGGGAGGTGTTACCAATATGGCGAGATGGGTCATGTGGGAAGAGATTGTAAGAAAGGAAAACCAGAAGGATCAGGCACGGTTAAAGCTGGAGATAAGGGGAGGGGTGACGGTCCAAAGGCGAAGGCGAGGGCATTCAACATAACTCGCGAGGAGGCCAGGGCAGACCCAGAAGTAGTTTCAGGTATGTTTCTGGTAGACCATGAATATGCTTCTGTGCTCTTTGATTTTGGTGCTAGTAGGAGTTTTGTGTCTGCTGCCTTTTGTCGTTTGTTGCATGATAAGAGTAGAAAGTTAGATGAACCTTTCTATGTAGAAACAGCCATTGGCAAGTCCAGTAAGGTAACTAAGGTGGTTGAGGATTGTCGGATTGAGTTAGAAGATTGTAAGTTCCCTGCTAGGTTGCATGTTATGGCCTTAGGAGGTTTCGATGTGGTGTTAGGCATGGATTGGTTAGCTACCTATGAAGCCAATATTTTATGTAGTAAGAAGATAATTCATCTAACAGCGCCGGACGGTAGTTCTGTTATGGTTCGTGGAGATAAGTTGTGTTGTGTACCGAAGGTCGTGTCGATGATCACAGCTGAAAAGTACTTGAGACGTGGGTGCAGCGCTTACTTGGCCTATGTAAAAGATGTGGATGCACCAGAGCCACAATTATCAGACGTGCCGGTAGTGTGCGAGTTTCCTGACGTCTTTCCTGAAGACCTGACCGGTGTGCCGCCTGACCGCGAGATCGAATTCCAGACTGATTTGCTACCACGAGCACAACCTGTCACTAAAGCACCATATCGATTAGCTCCTTCGGAGATGGTAGAACTGAGGGACCAGTTGCAAGATTTACTGGATAAAGGCTTCATCCGACCGAGTATCTCTCCATGGGGTGCTCCGCTTTTATTCGTGAAGAAGTAAGATGGTAGCATGCGGATGTGCATTGACTATCGCGAGCTCAATAAGCTGACCGTAAAGAATCGGTATCCGTTACCAAGGATCGACGACCTGTTCGATCAACTTCAGGGTGCCAGCTGGTTTTCGAGGATAGACTTGCGATCTGGTTACCACCAGCTGAAGGTGAAAGAACAAGACATTCCTAAGACAGCGTTCCGTACGCGTTATGGACACTATGAATTTCTCATCATGTCCTTTGGTTTAACCAACGCGCCAGCTGCTTTCATGGACCTCATGAATCGGGTATGTCGGCTGATGTTGGATAAATCGGTGATAGTGTTCATTGATGACATCTTGATTTATTCAAAAAGTGAAGAGGAACATGCCGATCATATTCGAGAAGTATTGGAGACGCTTAGAAGTGAGAAGCTATATGCTAAGTTCTCTAAATGCGCATTTTGGCTACGAGAAGTTCAATTTCTGGGTCATGTGGTTAATCCCGAGGGGATCAGGGTGGACCCTGCGAAGGTTGAAGCGGTGATGCAATGGGAACCTCCAAAGATGCCATCCGAGATTCGCAGTTTCTTAGGCCTGGCAGGCTACTATAGGAGGTTTATCCACGATTTCTCCAAGATAGCTTCTTCTTTGACAAAGTTGACCCGAAAGGACGTGAAGTATGAATGGGGTACTGATCAGGAGAACGCCTTCCTAGAACTGAAGATGAGATTAACTCAAGCCCCTATCTTGACGTTACCTAAAGGGAACGAGGATCTAGTGGTCTACTCGGATGCCTCGTTTGCAGGATTGGGTTGCGTGTTGATGCAACGAGGGAAGGTGATAGCCTATGCTTCTAGACAATTAAAGGTTCACGAGGCAAATTATCCCACCCATGATTTGGAGTTGGCCGTGGTGGTGTTTGCATTGAAGATTTGGAGGCACTACCTGTATGGGGTGAAGTGTACCATCTTCACTGATCATAAAAGTCTGAAGTATTTCTTTGAACAAAAGGAACTCAATATGAGGCAGAGGAGGTGGTTGGAACTGATCAAGGATTTTGACTGTGAAATTCATTATCATCCAGGCAAAGCTAATGTGGTTGTTGACGCCCTTAGCCGAAAAGGACGACCCGAACCAATTCGGGTGAGGGCTTGCTAGATAATCATGACACCTGATGTTATGAAACAAGTGAGGGAGTTACAGGATGAGGCATTAAGAGAGGACAGAGTCAACTCTGAAAGGATGAAAGGACAAGTTTCAGATTTGGGGGAAAACACTCTGGGTGTTAGAACCCGATCTGGGAGGATGTGGATCCCTCTCTATGGGGATCTAAGGGAGAAAATCATGGATGAGGCTCACAAAACTTGATATTCCATACACCCCGGTGCCACGAAAATGTATCAGGATCTGAAGAAAGATTACTGGTGGCCGGGAATGAAGCGAGATGTAGCTAAGTACGTGAGCAAGTGTCTGACTTGCCTGCAAGTGAAGGCAGAGCATCAAAAGCCATATGAGAAGATCCAGCCTTTGGATATCCCTGAATGGAAATGGGAACACATCACAATGGACTTCATCACGAAGCTACCTTGCACGGCGAGGGAAGCGATGCAATATGGGTGATCGTTGACCGTCTAACAAAGAGCGCCCATTTCCTACCAATTCGTGAAACGTATTCCTCTCTGTAAGTAGATTATACTGTAAATTTTTACAGTAATTTACTTTCTCAAATTTGAGCACACCATTTGTTATCATCCCTTCACCAACAATTTTACCTCCCATTTTATCCCCACCAAATGCCACATAAGAAGCATTTTTATGTTTGAAATCATGGAGAAGTGAACAGTTTCTTGTCATATGCCTGGAACAACCACTGTCAACATACCACTTGTTATCAGCTCTCCAATATTGTTCCTGCATTCAGAAATAAATCAGTTAGAAGTGACAATCCAAGTCTTAGTGATCTTGGGTTTGTCAACAGTGTCTAAAATAGTTACTCCTTCATGAATAAGTCTTGAAGTTTCAGTTTTAGATTTGGTTGATTCATTCTGATTTGTTTTAGATGAGGTTGATTCTGCTGAATGGGATGTTGATGAACTAGGTTCTTGTTTCTCAATTTCTGTTTGATTCAACTCAACTTCATTTATTTGAGACTTTTGTTTTGATAATGAAACTTTAAATGTCTCACTATCTTTTGTTTTTAAAAGAGGTATTTGAATTCCCTTTTCAAATTTATCAAAAAATGCAGCATCATCCTTTGATTTCTTATCAGTCAAATCTACCCTTTTGTGAGGTGTTTTTGACTGCTGAACAGTTGTTCTTTTCTTCAATGGATGAGCACTTGATGATGTTTTGTCCTTTGATTTTGACTTTGATTTCAGATCAGGCTTCTTCAATTTTGAAACTTTTTCACAATCAGTAGATTGAGTATCCGATTCAGACTTATCTGACTCTTTCTTCTTTGTGCCTTTTGTTTTGTTCTTTTTGTTGAAATAACATTCCTGAGTGGAATGATTATTTTTGTTGCAGATGGCACAATGTTTGTTGAAGTAGCATTCAATTGTCATGTGATTGTTCATATTGCAAATAGAACAGTAGCTACTGAAGTAACATTCTTCAGTATTGTGATTTTTCATGTCACACCATTTGCAATATTTTCCATCTGATTCTTTTTCAGAATCATTCTTATGGTTTGCTAACTTTTGATGTTGTTCTTTCTTCTTCAGCTTTGGATGTGCTTCTTCTCTTTCAACTTTATGTATCTTTTGATTGTTTTTTACAGAATTCCTCTTCCGTAGATCATCTGCTGAAGTTTTATTGTTTCGTAGATTTGACACAGGATAGACATTCTTTTTCCGTTGATGATCTGCTGATACCTTTTTCTTTCCTTTTTCTTTAGATCTCTCTCTTTCCTCAGTAGTAGCAGATTCATCATTCAATTTCTTGGAGGAGTCTTGTTGCTGATTTAGTTCTTGAAGACCTTCATTCAATTGAGCTATTCTCTTGCAAATGGTCTTCAGCATGTTTCTTTGTTTAGGAGGGTATGGCAACTTTGTTTCTTCAAGCACTTTTGGAATATTTGTTTTAAAATGAACATTCTTACCAGTGGTCATTTGATCAACATCATGTTCATCAGAATCATTCAAGTCATCACAATTATCATAATCAAATTCTAAATCATTTTGATTTAAAGATTCTGATTCAGAGGATTCAGTTTCACTCACCTCAGCTTCATTGTTAATGTTGATTTGAGTTGATTCTGTTTCAAACTTGGTGTTAGGCACAAAATGATTTGACAGAGTGTTGGTCATTGTTGTAGGTAAAGATGTGTAATTATCATTTATAGGTGGTGCAACAGCATTATAACCCAACCCACACCTTTTCTTTGATTCAATATGAGAATTTAGTAATTTCTCATATTGCTGAGATGATAATTGAAACTTCTGAAGTTTCACTTCTGTTGACGCATGATCAGCCATGGATTTTGTTAAGGAAGTGGTCAGATGCTCAACTTGGGCTTTTAAGCTATAGTTTTCAAAAACAAATTTTTCTAAATCCTTTTGCAAAGAGTTAATTTTTATTTGATACAATTTATGTTCTCTAACATGGGATTCATTCAAAATCATAGTTTCTTTTACTTTGTCAGCCAATTGTTGAGCATGGACTCTATAGCGTTCAACTTCCTCAACACATATTGATGAACACAACCTTTCTTTTACCTCTCTTGCCATTAGAGGAACTGTTTGATCCATATGGGCCATCAATGCTTGATTCTCTTCCAAGACTTCTTTTTCATACACACTCCAGTCACACGTTCCATCTTGAAGAATGATCAGCCCTGACTCCTTTGAGTTACTAGGTCCAGCTGATTCATTGGTGGCTGGTGGGGATGCATTGATCAGTTGAGATTGTCTGTGCAGAGGTCTTTGAGAATTTGATTGTTGATGAGGTTGAATCTGATGTTGCTGATGCTGCTGATGTTGTCTCATCTCTGGATATGACTGTTGATTACATTCTCTGGAGAAATGTCCATAGAGATTGCACTTGAAGCATCTTACCTTTGATTTGTCAACACCAATCTTTGATGTTTTACTTGCTGATGCCAAGTTCTTATTTCTCCTGAGATATTGCTTTGCTCTATAAGCAATCATTGCCATCTGCCATTGTAGGTCCATTTCTTCCACTACATCAGGAGGTAGTTCTTCTAAGTCTTGTTGGCACATATTTGTTGACGTTAGAGAGCTTCCCAGATATGCTTGAAAACTAGAACTAAAAGCTGCAAAGGCTGCTCTTTGTTCTTCAGAATCCAATATCACAGTAATTGGTTCTGACTGATTGTTTGAATATGAAGACTTAGCTGTTGCTGCAATTGTATCTTTTCTATCAGCAGATCTTCCTTTATCCTTTTGATTCTTATCTTGAGATGATTTCTTTGAGGGTTTAGAAGCATAAAAGCTAACTTCCTCCTCATTATCACTCCAAGCACAAGAGTTATCACTTTCATTGTTTGAAAGCACTTCCAACATTATTTGTTTCTTTGAAGTGATAGGGTGAGACATGAGTTCTCACACTCTTGTTTCTTGATTTTTCATCCATTTCAAGAGCTTCCACTTTTGCAACCAGAGTATCTAGACCGGTTGACTTCAGATCTATAGTGTTCTTAAACATGGATACTATTTGCTTCCAACTTTCTTGTAAAGTGTGAAGCATTTTCTTGTTTAATTCCTCACTGGTATATTTCAACTCTAGAATATGCATCTTAGTTACCAACTGCATGAATCTATGAAGTTGTTGAGGAATTGATTCACCCTCAATATGATGAAATGTTTCATATTGTGACCTGAGGGTGTCTCATCACTCCCTTCGCATAGAGTATGAAGTATCTTCCACAAGGAGTGTGTTGTTTTGTAGTTCTCACACCTGATCAATATCTCTTCAGGTAAAGCCATACTAAGCAAACTGTATGCTTTGATATCAACTTTGACCTTTTTGACATCATCAGGTGATAGATCTTTGGTACTGATTGGTTGATTTTTGTCGTTATAATCCGGCCCAAGAGTGGGTGGAATATAAGGACCTTCAGTGATGGAGATCCATAAGTCAGAATCAGTATAGTTTACATGATTCCTAAACTTGATTTTCCATGACTTGAAGTCTGCTTTTGTTTCCAACTTCGGTGGTTGGTAAGATGATCCACTGAAGTTGCTCATGATGTTAATTGATGAGAATGATCAACAAGATCTGCTATTCAATTGATTTGAATATAGATACGAGTTAATCAAATCGATTGTGGTTGAACGACAACAGTAGATCTAATCAGTAAGAATTGACAAATCTACAAAATTAAAATCAATTAAACACAACTAACACTGAGAGATCAATGGATCTAGATCAATGAGCACTTTGCTCTGATACCACCTGTGAATCCATGGATCGCAAATAGGAATTATCAGTGTCGGTTGATGGCAAGTCAACGTTTGCGGAATCAACGTTGATTTGGTTAAATTGTTTGTAATAACTTTAAATATCAATAAATGTTCAAGATAACAATTAATGAATAATAAGTATTTCATTAGAACATGTTAATGATTACAAATATAATGAATGAATGATATCAAAGTATGTTATGATGTGACGGCTGCTAGGGTTTGATTGAGAGACTTTGAAGTGATTGTCATATTGCTATTGTTGTTGCCGATCAATCAATCGTCTAAACAATCGTGCTTGAATTGAAACCTAGGATCCATATATATAGACAATGATGTTTCAGTTATAGGAAACACCGGATCTCTTGGGATTTGATTTGTTTTAGTTAAGGAATCATCGGATTTCTCGGGATTCGCATAACTGCCTTGTTGACTTGTTGACTTGTAACGCTTGTATTATACAAGTGTTTGGACTCCGAAGGAATAGTGTCTTCAGTAGGAATTTGTTCTTCCGTAGATGATTTGTTCTTCCGTAGATGATTTGTTCTTCCGTAGAAGTCTTGTTCTTCCGAAGGAAACTTGTTCTTCACTTCTGGTTGTTCATTCGCAGAGGATCTTCGGATGTAAAGTTACTTGTAAGAAATATATCTACGGAAGAACAAAATGTTCATCCGTAGATGTTTCTTACACTTAGTCAATTTCATAAATTGACCAAGTATAATGTTTGTACCTACAACCATACATAAATCAACACACACATAAATGGGTTAACCTATATATTTAATGCATAAACAATAATAAATTACAAACATTCATTACATATATTAATTCAAGTACTAAGCCTATACATAATGAACTAGATCTACTGATCCTAGACCTAACATCAACGTATATACGAGCCAACCTCGATGTCTTGTAAGTGTCACGTATGGGTATAAAATGTGCCGATTTGGTCAATCGATCAACGATCACCCATATGCTATCATGTCCATAAGAGGTTCAGGGTAGCTTAGTTATAAAGTCCATGGATATGTGTTCCCATTTCCACATAGGAATCTCGGGTTGTTTAAGTAATCCACTTGGACTTTGATGTTCGGCTTTAACCTTCGTACACATGAGGCACTTAGCTACATAAGTCGCTATGTCTTTCTTCATTCCAGGCAACCAATATTGACCACATAGGTCCATGTACATCTTATCAGAACTAGGATGAATAGAATAACGAGTTTGATGAGCTTCATTCATGATAAAGGTATGAAGATTATCAAGATTTGGAACCCAAATTCGATTCGCGAAGTACATCAACCCATTGGGTTTCGTTTCCAATTGAGTTAGAAGGTTATGCTCCTGTTCATCCTTCATTCTTCCTTCTTGTTGCACCACTTGTTGAGCCTCCAAGATACTAGACTTGATGTCACTATCTATTCTCAAGTTTTGTAGCAGCACAGTAGTCTCGTTGACATCTAGTCGGATCTCAGTATCAAACTCACCCAAAGTGTCAAACCATTGTCTTCGATCGCGAATTTCTTGGAATGAGATCGTCTTGTTATGAACCTTTCGGCTTAGGGCATCGGCCACAACATTGGCTTTACCAGGATGGTAACGAATGTCACAATCATAGTCACTAATCAATTCCACCCAACGATGTTGTCTCATATTGAGATCTTTTTGATTAAAAACGTGTTGAAGGCTTTTGTGATCGGTGTAGACTATGCATTGTGTACCATAAAGGTAATGTCTCCAAATCTTCAAAGCAAAAACCACAGCACCAAGCTCGAGATCATGTGATGTGTAATTCACCTCATGGACATTCAATTGTCTCGATGCATTAGCTATGACCTTTCCTCGTTGCATGAGAACACAACCAAGGCCTTGTTTAGATGCATCACAATACACGGTGAAATCGTCGTTTCCATCGGGTAGGGTCAAGATAGGAGCGTTGCACAACTTGTGCTAAAACGCTTCAAAAGCTTTCTCTTGCTCGGACCCCCACTCGAATGGTTTGTTCTTTTGAGTCAAAGAAGTGAGCGGCTTCGCGATCCTCAAAATGTTGGCAATGAATCGCCGGTAATAACCAGCAAGACCAAGAAAAGAACGAACTTTGGTCGGAGTTGTAGGAACGCACCAATTCTTCACAGCTTCCACCTTTGCAGGGTCAACGTGAATGCCTTGGCTATTCACCACGTGTCCTAGAAATTGAACTTCCTCGAGCCAAAATTCACACTTCGAGAATTTCGCATACAGTTGTTCTTTCTTCAACAACTCAAGAACTTGTCGCAGATGTAGCTCATGGTCGGTGTTGGACTTGGAATAGATAAGTATGTCATCAATAAAGACGATCACGAACTTATCCTGATAAGGCTTGCATACTCGATTCATGAGATCCATGAAAACAGCAGGAGCATTTGTTAAACCGAAAGGCATAACCATGAACTCATAGTGGCCATATCGAGTACGGAACGCGGTCTTTGGGATATCATCATCATGGACTCGTAATTGATGATATCCAGATCGTAGATCAATCTCCGAGAATATAGCAGCTCCTTGAAGTTGATCAAACAAGTCATCAATACGAGGAAGAGGATAACGATTCTTGATGGTAAGCTTGTTAAGCTCACGATAGTCGATGCACATGCGAAACGATCCATCTTTCTTCTTCACAAATAGAACAGGTGCACCCCAAGGCGAAGAGCTAGGATGAATGAATCCCTTCTCGGATAATTCTTGAAGTTGACTCGAGAGTTCTTGCATTTCCATTGGTGCAAGTCGATATGGTGACTTAGCCACAGGGTTTGCTCCTGGTATTAAATCAATCTTAAACTCGACTTCATGCACGGGAGGTAGACCACTAAGGTCATCGGGAAATACTTCAGGAAAGTCTCGTACAATCGGGATGCAGGACCGGTTAAGGGCTTAACAATTACAACACAACAACACAAAGAGGAGATTAACTAAACTTGATCAAACAGTAAACTGGATTAACCAAGATAATTGATACAAAGAACAGAAGTAATAATAAAGAGACAGAACAAGAGATTTGGGTTTCAAGGAGGCAGTATATTGCTTTCTCAAGTTCTATTACAAGTGTTACAAAGCATAAAGAAAGATACTAGAACTTGGAATACTTATACTACAACCTACAGTCGGCTATACTTTAAAAGCCAGCTGGATACAATTGACTAGACACAAACAAAATCAATTGTAGAATCAAAAGGCATATCTGCCTTTTGACCTTGTGACTATGACATGCCATAGCTCACATCCTTATCTATTACAAAAAGGATAAAGTACCTAAAGTAGAAAGATACAGACTCAAGACCTCAATGTACAGTTACCAAAAGCATGGACCTTGTCACCAACTCATGTAAGTTGGTGACTTTACAGAGATGCAGCGGAAAAGTGTCCAGCTTTATGGAACAGTACATCAGATAAAGCATGTTACTAAAAGTTTTCGGAAGATCTCTGTCTTCATAGGATGAAGCTTTGGAAGACTTTGTCTCTGAGGCTTCGGAAGACTTCATGTTTGGCTTCGGAAGATATTGGTCTTGGCTTCGGAAGATTTTACACTTAGAATATTTTCTAGTGTATGGTGTAAAACTTTCGAAGCATTTCTTCTTCAGTACTTGGTGCATTACTTGCAGAAAGACACTGGATGCTTTGGTTTGCATCAGACTTAAAGGAATCCTTACAAACTCCCCCTAGGCTGATGCTACCAAAACATTTAGAAGATCTTCAGATGTTAGTAGTCTTCAGCACAATCATGACCATACCCTTCTTCATTAGATGGTCAGGATCATTCAGACCTTCATAGTATCTTCTCATCTCAAAGAGATCATGCAGAGGTAAGTTGATTATGTCTTGCCATGTACAGACATTCTCAACACCTTGATCTCTTATTACATGCCATCTTTCTGGATTGGTAGAGAAGGTCCAGCATAAGATGGGTGTCTCAGCTGCCAAAGGAGCCACTTGCATTGGAGTTGATTGGGCTGCCTCTTCATGCACTTTCTCAGGTTGATCTGACTCAGCCTGAGGTCTAAAAGTAGATGATGTAGGCTTCTTCTTCTTAGACTTTGGTTTAGAAGCCATCCTCTTTCTCCTCTTAGATGACTTTAACTGAGAAGACTGGTCTGCAACACCTTGTTGATCATCCTTGTCTTTCTCAGTTGGGTGTTCCTCCCTCACAGGTCAGAAGGAGAGGGAGTTTGACCATGCTTTGGATCAGAAGATGAAGCTTGCTGAGGCTCAGCAGGAGGTCCGGGTTGAGGTGTCTCAGGTTGTTCAAACTTAACCTCCACTTCAGGTGGGACTTGACTTGGAAGAGAGTGTAAGTCAATCAGTTCACCACTTTTAATCTTCTGCTTGATTACCCTTATATGCTCATCCATTGTGGATAGAGACATAGGGCCAAGTCTCCTTCCGGAGAATCCATATAGCTTCAAGAAGCTCATCATCCTTTGTCTATCAGCAGACTTCTTCATACTCTTTTGGATGATGGCTCTTGACTTTGCAGCTTCTTCCCTTAGCTTCTCCTTAGTTGTCTTTCTCTCCTTGACTAACTCAAGTTCAAGTTGTTTTAAGTACTCAAACTCAACAAAGTCATAGGACAACGGAAGAAGTGCATCTGCTTGATAGAAGCCTGTGGCACTCAGGTAGTTGATCATCTTGATCCTATCTTCTTCTTTGTCTACCTGAGGTTCTTGTGGATCCACATCTTCTTGTACAGGGCTTTCTTGAACTGGGGAGAGAGTGGGAGCATGCTTGTAGATTCTTTTCTGTCTCTTCTCCTCTTTGAATTGGAGAAGTAACCTTGCATCCTCTTTTTCTTTTATCTCTCTTGACACTTCCATGTCAGCCAGTTCATTTAGTTGTTCTAAGGGGAGAGAAATGATTTCATCAATGTCATAGTTGCTGGTCTGCAGATAGGTAATCCTGACTGCCCTCAACTCATCATCTTGAGTATTTGGTCTGGGGGCAGCCCTGATTGCAGCTTGCATAGAGCCTGAAGACCCAGAGGAACTTTCTCTATTTAGCTTCCTTTTCCTCTCTCTCTCTTCCTCCTCAATTTCCTTAGGAGTCATAATCCTTTTCCCTTTGTCACCCACAGACCTTTGTGACTCAGGATGGATAGAGGTTTGGCCTTCATTGCTTGGTGTAGCATCCATGCTCTGGCCAGAGAGAGGCTGAGAAACACCTTCACCAGCAGGTGTCTCAGAGGGAGTGTGAATCTCTGCAGCAGTTGATGATGGTGAGACAGGGGTCTCAGGTTCTGTCACTGGGCCTTCAGTCAAGGTTTTCCCTATGAAACTAATCTTAGGGTCCACCTCAACATCCAGTTGACCGATGACATTGCCTGATTACCTAAGTCTCCTTCTTAAACTGAACTCTGCCATGATCCTGTCTTGGATTCTTTGAGCCAATCTGTCAGCCTGTCTTGATTTGCTTGGATTGACAAGTGGCATATTGACTAGATCTAATCTTTCATAGAAGTTCAAGCTTTGAAAGTCAAATACTTCTTGTTGCCCTTGAACTCTGTGAAGAATAAGTGCTCTTCTATCAGCATCATACCTCCACCTTATGATGTAGTTTGAAATTCCTTGGTATACCTTCCTCAAAGAGACTCCTGATGATAGAGTCTATAGAGTCCACATTAATGCGAACTTGAGGAAGTTGCTGAGAATGCACAATTGCAAGTGAGGATGGTGAGTACTCTATATTCATTCTCTGTGAAGAACTCCCGGGTTTTGTGGCTGCAATGACTTTCTCTCCCTTTTTGGTAGCATCACCCACTTGCATAGGTGAGCTGGAGGATAAATTAATCACATCCACAGGTTCTTGTGTTCCTGGTTGAGCTCTTCTTAAAGGTCTCCCAGCTAGTTTTTCCTTAAGATATGAAATCTGAAGTTGTTGATCATTGACCCTGTTTTGTAAGGTAGTCACCTGAGATTCAAGGTGACTGACCTTAGAGACTAAATAGGAGCATGTTTTTGACAGTTTTTGCACCTTTAGTCTCAAATTCCCCTCTTCTTCATCAGAAAAATCATTGGGGGATGAGATGATTGGACCAAAGTCCTCTCTCTCACCACCAGTTTGAGGTTCTTAGCTGCTGGTTTTCCTCTGCTCACTAGCAATCTCAGTTGAGATGTCAGTGGGCTGAGTTGCCATGGTTGAGATCTTAATGATGTAATCACTTGTAGAAGTGAGAGCCTCTTCCATATGGACATCCTGAACATGTTCAGAAGTGTCCACCTCAGTAACAGGTGACTGATGTGGGCTAGACTGAGGAGACTCAGAGGTACTCATCTCTCTTTGAGTAGGGGAGGAGAAGAGAGACTCATGGTACTCACTGAATCCTAAGTCTTCATCAGTATAGAAGGATAGGTTTGGAATGGGTTGATTTAGATCTAAAGGCTAGGGATGGTAACTGGCCCCTGAAGGTTGTTCACTTGAGTGTTGAGAGTCAGAGTGAAGGCTTAAGGCTGTTGGGCTTGTGAGCTCATCAGGGTGAGCATGAGGAACCTCAGCGCTGATAGTTGAAGAGATGGGAGTGGTTTGCTCCTTAGGGGAAGTGGGAGCTCTAGTGTCTACTTCCTCCTGTAAAGGTGAGAATATGGGGACCTGCACAGACTCAATAGCTTGAGCAGGGGTTCGTTTGGATTTTCTTTGGTAGGTGAGTGTTATTTGAGGCCTTTTTTAGTGGTAAGGAAGTAGAAGGTGTGGGTTCAACACTAGCTTGTGTTGCTAGGTTGTCACCTTGAGCAATAAGCTCTAACATTTTGGGGACAAGGGCTGTTTCTACCCCTGAGAAGCCTACAGTTGGCTTCTTCATGATTTTAAAGATGTCGGGCTTCATCTGTCCCAATTTAAAAATATTACTTGTTTCCCTCAACTGTGAGCCCAGTTCACAGTTAAGAATGTGTTGAACATATCTAGGAAACATGTAATGCTCTAAGGAGTCCAAGTTTGCAAGTAAATTAGTATAAACAAATTGAGAGAACCTGAACTTGACCCCTTGAACCATTCCATGCACTATGAAGGAAAGATCCTCAGGAATCTGGTCCCACCCTCCATGCTTGTTAGACAAGCTGTGGATAACCACATGGAGTAGGTATTTCCACTGGGATGAGACCTTCCCTTTCCTGAATGTCTTTACAGAGAAATCTCCCTCATAGCCCATCTGCTCAAAGGAATGATTGACAGCTTCCTTTGGGAAGGACAACTCACCTTCTTCATCATCCAGCTGCAAATGATAGTTGATGATGGCTGGAGTGATGAAGATTGTCCTCCCTTGCACTGTGGCAGACAGTGCCTTCTCCCCATCCATAATGATCTCTTGGCAGGTCTTCCAGAATTCAAGCAAATGATCCTCATACAGAGTAGGATCAATGGTTAGGGAGGTGAAATAGTTGGATAGAGTTAAGAATTGGCAAATCTCTGAGAAACTTTCATCTTTCTTAGAGCTTAACAGAGCAACCTAGTTGTGTTGCCTGTGAAGTTGCATGGAGAAATCTGGGTTGTTTCTGCTGTTAAGGTTGGCCATTTGAGAAGCTTAAGGTTGAAGACAGGTAAAAAGCAAATGCGGTTTTGGGAATTAGGTTTGAGGAATAGTGGAATTGAGGAAGATAGTGAGGAAGAGGGGGAACCGTTGGGTATTTATGTGAAAAGGGATTTGAACCAAAGTTAATGAAAAAGGATAAACTTTGAAATCCGAAAGTCGGTCCCACCTCTGAAAAAGTAGTTTACTTTTGCTCAAAAAGTAGTTTTCTTGGAATTCAAAAAGCTTTCGAAGGTAAATTATCTTCGGAAGTTTTAAGGAAAAAGCTTCCGAAGCTAAAATGACTTCGGAAGATGAGCTTATGAGCTTATGAAAGTGATGAACTAGACAACTTAGGACAAACATGAGCTTATGAAGATGAGCTTATGAGCTTATGAAAGTGATGACTTCGGTAAATTATCTTCAAAAATGATTTTATATCCAAAGAAAACATGAGCTTATGAAAGTGATGAACTAGACAACTTAGGACACACATATTTTAAGAAATAATCAGAATTAGTTTTAAGGAAAGATCTACTCAAAGTTAATCATCCCAATAGCTGATATTAGATACTTAAATCTTTGTTCATCAAAAGCTTTTGTAAACAGATCAGCATATTGTTCATCTGTATGAACTTTGACTAGTTTAATTAATCCCTTTTCATAGTTATCTCTTATTAAATGATACCTGATATTGAGGTGTTTGGTCCTTGAGTGCTGCACAGGGTTCTCAGTGATAGAGATAGCACTATTGTTGTCTATGTGGATAGGAGTCTCCTTGAAGTTAAATCCATAGTCCAGCATCTGATTTTGAATCCAAAGCACTTGAGCACAGCAGCTTGCAGCAGCAATGTATTCAGCCTCAGCAGTTGATGCAGACACACAGGATTGTTTCTTGCATTGCCATGAGACAACCCTTCCACCAAGGAATTGACATCCCCCAGATGTAGACTTTGTAGTCATGTTGCAACCACCATAATCACTATCTGTATAAGCATACAGATTGAAGTCAGGATTCTTTGGATACCACAAACCAAGTGTTGAGGCACCTTTGAGATATCTTAAAATCCTTTTGACAGTGATTAGGTGAGACATCTTAGGGTTGGCTTGATATCTTGCACAAATACATGTAGCAAACATGATATCAGGCCTGCTAGCTGTAAGATACATAAGAGACCCAATCATAGCCCTGTATAAATGTTCATCTACACACTCCCCCTCATGATCAGGTCCAAGGGAGTGGTTTCTGGCTATGGGTGTCTTAGCAATCTTACAATCAGTCATGTTGAACCTCTTGAGTATGTCCTGAACATACTTTGACTGACTTATGAAGATGCCATCTTCAACTTGCTTCACTTGAATTCCCAGAAAGAAATTGAGTTCTCCCATTGCACTCATTTCAAATCTGTGTTTCATCAGCTTCTCAAAGTCTTTGCAGAGCTTTGGATTAGTTGAACCAAAGATGATGTCATCTACATATACTTGAACTAGCAATAAGTCATTTCCCTGTCCTTTGATGAAGAGAGTTCCACCAATAGTACCTCTTCTGTATCCATGTTTACAGAGATACTCAGACAATGTCTCATACCACTTCCTGGGTGCCTGATGCAGCCCATAAAGAGCTTTGTCAAGCTTGCAAACATAATCAGGATGATCAGGGTCTACAAAACCAGGTGGCTGTTTGACATAAACCTCTTCATCAATCACTCCATACAGGAAAGCACACTTTACATCAAGTTGAAAGACCTTGAAGTTCTTGGATGCAGCAAATGCCAGGAATATTCTAACAGCTTCTAATCTTGCTACAGGAGCAAAGACATCAGTGTAGTCAATCCCTTCTTCTTGTGTGTATCCTTGAACAACTAGTCTTGCCTTGTTCTTGATGATAATTCCTCTATCATCCTTCTTATTCCTAAAAACCCATTTGGTTCCAATGGTAGTCTTCCCATGAGGAAGAGGACAAAGGTTCCAAACTTTCTGCTTTTGAATTGAAGCAATTCTTGTTGCATAGCTTCAACCCAACTTCCATCCTTTAGAGCTTCATCAACTTTCTTTGGCTCTATCTGAGATAAGAAACAAGAGTGAAGACAAACATTTGCTTCATGGGTTTGTCCTCTTGTTCTTACCCCTGTGACAACATCTCCAATGATGTTTGTGGTGTGAGTGGGGTGAGGGATTTGCAAGTGGATCCTTAGAAATTTAGATCTGGCATAGATGATTCACCCTCCACATCACCACACTTATCAAGATTTTTGATCCAATGAGTGTGTGACATCATTGATGTTGTCATCTATGGTGTGGTTATTAGCATCAAGGAATTCCTGATCACTTTCAACATCACCATTGTTGTCTTCCACAATTGAGGTGTCTTTATCTGGTTGTGGAGCCTCTGAGCTGGAATTTGAAGGCACCCCAGATGTATCAACTGAATTTGTCATTGTAGTGCTGATAGAAACCTCATTAGCTGAAGTAGTTCCAACTGGAGCTGAAGATGTATGAATTGAGGGTCTTCCTAGCTCAAATCTTGGATCAGGATCACCTGTATTTAAATTTTCTGTAGATCCTGAAACATTCTCACAAGATTTGTTTAAACAGTTGGCAACTAAATCAAGATCAAATAGCCAATCAGGACCAGAACCAACCACACAGGGTGTATGTTCATTGAAAGTCACATTGGCTGACTCCTCAACAATTCAAGTTCTAAGATTGTATACTCTATAAGCCTTGGCTTGGGAAGAGTATCCAATGAAATGTCCATCATCTGATTTCTCAGCAAACTTGGCAATTTGATCCTTGGTATTCAAGATGCAGGGACATCCAAATGACCTGAGAAAACCAATGAAAGGTTTTCTCTTGTGCCAAAGTTCATAAGGAGTCTTACCATGTGTCTTAACCACTAAAACTTTGTTTTGCACATAGCAAGCAGTATTTACTGCCTCTGCCCAGAAGGTGATGGGCAGTTTAGAGTCAAACAACATAGTTCTTGCAGCTTCAATTAGTGTCCTGTTTCTCCTCTCAGCAACTCCATTTTGCTAAGGAGTCCTGGGAGCACTATATTGTCTTGTAATACCTTTGTCATCACAAAATGTATCAAGGATTTGATTCTTGAATTCAGTCCCTTGATCACATCTTATGGTTTTGACCTTGTGATCACTTTGATTCTCAATTTTTAAGATGAAATTCTTTAGAATCTCAGGAGTTTCATCCTTAGTTCTAAGAAAGAAAACCCAAGTGAATCTTGTAAAATCATCTGTGATCACCAAACAATAAGAGGTCCTTCCTAGACTCATTACACTGGTGGGGCCAAAGAGATCCATATGTAATAAGTGTAGGGGAGTAGTGATGGAGTTCTTTTCCTTAGGCTTGTGAGATACCTTATGTTGCTTCCTTTTCAGGCATGCAACACAATGATCATCACTTGTAAACTCTTTCTTTGGCATTCCAGTTACCAAATCATGTTTAATTAGTTTATTCATGTTTTTAAAGTTTACATGGCACATTCTTTTATGCCATAGGAAAGACTCATCACTATTTGCTTTAGATAGAAAGCATGAAACTTCTCTAGAGGGAGATGTTTCTTGCAAATCCATCTTGTACATGTTCCCTTTCCTGGGGGCTCTAAGCAGGATATGCTCATGAGGAATGACCACTCCAGGCTTGAGAACAATGCACTCATGCTCAGTAAAGAGCATGTTATGACTCTGATCACAAAATTAGGATACACTCAGAAGATTGTACCCAAGCTCCTTGACAAAGTTTACCTTTTCAATGCTAAGCTTACCATTTGTGACCTTGCCCCTTCCTGAAATGTAACCACCTTCATCTCCTCCAAAAGCAACTGGTCCTCCATCAATTCTCTCAAAGTTATGGAGTAGTGACCTATTGCCTGTCATGTGCCTGGAACAGCCACTATCAATTATCCTGACATTCCTGTTTGTCTTGAGCTGTTCCTGCACAAAGAAAATGATTAGTTACATTTGGAAACCCAAGCCTTACTTGTCTTGGGCTCACTAAGTATAATAGAAGGTAATGCAACAGTAATAGATCCTATGGTTGTGCTAGAGGGATCTTCAGCTGTTGTTGATGGAGAAACTTCAATCACTTGGTCTTTCTTGGACTTCCACACCACCTTTGGAGTCTTGGACTTGACCTTCAAAACCATGGAAGCTTTTGGGACTTCACAAGTTTTGATGACTGAACCTTCGGAAGATTCTGCAGTCACTGCTGCAGACTTCAGTGCTTCGGAAGAACTCCTTTCTTCCGAGACCAATTTCTCTTCCGAAGGTAATTTTCCATTTACCTTCTTCTTTGATTTGAAGCTTCCGAAGGAAACAGATTTTCCTTCCGAAGCTTGAATCTTCTTGAAACTCTTTGAAGTCTTTGTATTGGTCATATGGACAGTACTTTTAGGATTATATGGACAATCCTTAGCAATGTGAGAGGTACTTTCACACATGACACACAACATTTTCTTCTTCATAAGAGTCTCCTTATGAGAACAAGACTGTCTTTGGTCACATCCCTTCTCCACCTTCATCTTTGTAGATGCTGAGACAGTTCTTTTGGGCTTTGAACTGTTCTTGGAGTTTGATGGTCCAGGCTGTGCAGCAGTGGTACACAGAAGGATAGTGACCCTTGGAAGAATCCTCTTCTTCACTCTTCTCAGAGGAATTCTTCACTATCACTTCTTCATCATCCTCACATATAGGATCTATGAGAGGAAGCTCATCTTCACAAGTTCCACACCTAGGAGATCTTACAGACAAGATTGTGTGTGGAGGAGCTATCTCATTTGATCCCAGTCCCTGTCTATTTTGATAGCACACTTTGTTGTGCAGGGATGAGGATATCATGTTCTTGAAGGTCTCTTCTTCAAGAACACTCTTTTCTGCCCTGACTTTGCTGATCACAAGCTCAGCCTGGCACTCAGTCAGCTTGGTTATGAGATCTTGAATTTGAGTCCTAAAATCTGTATGTTCATGTTTTAGTACTGAAATGGTTTTCTCTAAGTCCTCTATCTTTAGCTTGTAATCATTTTCAGACTTTCTAAAATCAGATTTTAAAATGTTTAAGGACTCAAGATCAGATCTCATTTCCAAGTTATAGGACCTATATCTGTTTACTTTAGCAATGCATTCAGGAGTACAGAGATGTTCCAATACCTTGGCTTCATCATGATCTGCCATTAGTGCTTGGTTTGGAGAAACATCTTCCACCTGAAAGCTCCAGTCAAAGCCTCCTTCTTCAACAGCAACAGCAGCTTGTTGCTTTGGCTTCTCATTCTGAGGGGCTTTGTCAGTGTAGTTTGGTCTAGTTTGTGCTTGGCCACCATTTGTTTTAGGTGCCTTACACTCTCTAGGAAAGTGGTCCATCAAGTTAAAATTGTAACACTTGACTTTGCTTTTACCCAAGCCAAACTTTCCACTGGTTGCATTGTTTGGAAACCTCCTTCCAGTTCTCTTGTAGAACTTCTTGGCTCTATGAGTGAGAAGAGCCATCTGCTGAACTATTTCCATGTATTCCAGGTCATCTGGATGGATACAATCCAGGTCTTCAAGAGTGAAAAGAGAGTTACCATAACTTTCATCAGAAGACACAAAGGCTTGAGAAGAGCTTGTCTCTTGGAATGGGCTACCTTGAGTGTAGTTCTCCCTAGGTGTCTCTAGGAAGGTGATGAAAGGACCCTTTGGTGAGTTGTCAGGGTAGCATATGAGATGATGTTGGGGTTTTATGCTATCCCTTTCAACCACATGCAGGGCTGAACCCATTTGATTGTTGGAGTTGCCAGATGAACCTTGCATGTTCATCTCCATCTGGTATCCACTGAGAATCCCATATAACTCTGTCAGAGTAAGAGTTTTGAGATTTTCAGTCCTCTTGATTACCACATAGTAGTGTGTCCATTGCCTAGGAAGTGAGGACATGAACTTCCTTACAATGTCTCTGTTTTCAAGAGGAACTCCTCCATCCACTAGGGTATCCACTATCTCAACATACCTAAAGTATTGCTGAGTCATGGTTTCACCTGTTTTGAAGGTGAAGTTTTCAAACTGCTGCTTCAGGAGATCCTTCTTGTTCTCCTTGGCTTCAGAGGAGCCTTCATACATCAGTTTTAGTGCATCCCACAGCTGTTTAGCTGTTTTGCACTTCTTGAAACCTCTGTACACAGAGTTTGGAAGGGCAGTTTGAAGAGCAGTCATGGCCTTTCTATCAAGCTCTACTCTCTTCCTATCTTCATCAGAGCAGTTGGCCACATCTTTGGGGATCATACCAGCACCATTAGTAGAAGGAGTGCTGGGTATGAAAGGTCCATTTTCAACAGATTCCCACATTCTTGAGTCTAGAGACCTGATGAAACCTTCCATTCTCATACACCAGGTATCAAAGTCATCAAGAGTGATCAGTGGGGACTTGTTCATGGTTCCAGTCTTCATATCAGTCTTTGAAATGGATGCCATTTTTCAAAGTTTAGTACTTGTGTGTGTGAGGGATCTTAAGATGGTGAGATCTTATATCAAGAGCCTGAAATGCTCTGATACCAATTGCAGGACTGGTTAAGGGCTTAACAATTACAACACAACAACACATAAAGGAGATTAACTAAACTTGATCAAACAGTAAACTGGATTAACCAAGATAATGATACAAAGAACACAAGTAATGATAAAGAGACAGAACAAGAGATTTGGGTTTCAAGGAGGCAGTATATTGCTTTCTCAAGTTCTATTACAAGTGTTACAAAGCATGAAGAAAGATACTAGAACTTGGAATACTTAAACTACAACCTACAGCCGGCTATACTTTGAAAGCCAGCTGGATACAATTGACTAGACACAAACAAAATCAATTGTAGAATCAAAAGACATATCTGCCTTTTGACCTTGTGACTATGACATGCCATAGCTCACATCTTTATCTATTACAAAAAGGATAAAGTACATAAAGTAGAAAGTTACAGACTCAAGACCTCAATGTACAGTTACCAAAAGCATGGACCTTTTCACCAACTCATGTAAGTTGGTGACTTTACAGAGATGCAGCGGAAAGGTGTCCAGCTTTATGGAACAGTACATCAGATAAAGCATGTTACTAAAAGTCTTCGGAAGAAATCTGTCTTCATAGGATGAAGCTTCGGAAGACTTTGTCTCTGAGGCTTCGGAAGACTTCATGTTTGGCTTCGGAAGATATTGGTCTTGGCTTCGGAAGATTTTACACTTAGAATATTTCTAGTGTATGGTGTAAAACTTCCGAAGCATTTCTTCTTCAGTACTTGGTGCATTACTTGCAGAGAGACATTGGATGTTTTGGTTTGCATCAGACTTAAAGGAATCCTTACACTAAATTAATTTGAGTTTTAAGCATTTTCAATTTTAACAATTTTTACAAATTATTATTATTTGTAACAATATTATTATTATCATCATTATTACTATTATCTTAGTTATTATTACTAGTATTATTATTATTATTATAACTTTTTATTATTACAATTATTATTTATTATTATTATTATTATTACTAACATTATTATTTTTGTTAATAGTATTATTACTATTATTATTAAGGTTACTATTATTAGTTATTAAAAAGAATTAAAGACAAACAAGGAAATAGGCATGACTATACCATAAGCTTCATAATTGACAACAATGGTCCTTACATAATAAACGAAACTAACTATTAGTTAACAAAAATACGAGATGTTACATGCTTGGTATGTGCGGTCCTGAGACAACATACTCCCACATTCTGGAGTCTTGAGACTTGATGAAGCCTTCCATTCTTTGGCACCAAGTATCAAAGTCTTCAGTAGTGATCAGTAAGGACTTTGTCATGGTTCCGGTTTCCATATCAGCCTTAGTGAGAGTTGCCATTTGAGATGTTAAGTGTTTTGTGAGACTTAGGGATCTAAGATGGTGAAATCTTAAAATCAAGAGCCTGGAATGCTCTAATACCAATTGCAGGACCGGTTAAGGGATGGTCAATACAACATCACACAATGAGAAGAGTGTTTAGAACACTTAACATATCAAATAGGGAACCGGGAACAATTGTTATGATACTAAGAACACAAGTAAAATATGAGACAGAAACTTAAGAACATACAACAAGTAATATGGTTTTCAAGATTGCAGTATATTGCTTCTTAAGTTCTTTTATAAGTGTTACAAAGCTTAAAAAATACAAGGACCTGAGATACTTTATACTACATCCTACAGTCGGTCATACTTTGAAGGCCAGCTGGAAACATTGATCAAGACAACAAAATCAATGTAGAGTTAAAAGGTAAATCTGCTTTTTGACTAGTGACTATGACATGCAATAGCCCACATCCTAATATATTACAGAAAGGATACAAGTACATAAAGTAGAAAGTTACAAACTCAAGACCTCAATGTACAGTTACAAAAAGCATGAACCATTCACCAACTTGTTTAAGTTGGTGAGTTATCAGAGTTGCAGTGAAAAGTTGGTAAACTTTATGAAAAGTACATCAGAAAAGCATGTTCTTCAAAGTCTTCGGAAAAAATCGGTCTTCACTCTTTAGGCTTCGGAAGACTTTGAAGCTTCAGAAGACTTCACTTTTGGCTTCGGAAGATATTGGTCTTGGCTTCGAAAGATTTTACACTTAGAATATTTCTAATGCAGGGTGTAAAACTTCCGAAGGAACTTCTACTTTGCACTGAGTGCATGCATGCAGGAGAGACTTGGTCTGTTTTGGATGCATGAGTCTTTCAATAAGCCTTACAGTTATTATACTAAAGTCTAAGTTGTTTATTATATAGTAGGTGGCAGAATTTAATTTGAATCCTTTGGTGCAAATTAATAGTGATCGTAACAAGAATGAAGTTTAAAAGGTTGTGCTTAGTTTTTTATTTTTTTATTTTAGGTATCATTTTTTATCTTAAAGTAAAGGTTATATGTTTGTTACATATTTGATTTCAGGATGATCTTGATAATAGTGTCGGGATTATTTGTTGTCATATAATATTTAGTCCCTACAAATTTGATCTTCAACGAGGATTTAGCAAGGAGGTAATAGTTATATTTTTCTTTTAAGGATCGGTTGTTGGAAGCCAAATCTAAGGTTTTTGAATATAGAAAAAAAGCGACTCAAGAGGCTAGCCAAATGAAAATGGAGTGATGTGATTGAGCTAGATAGTTTAGAGAATAATGACACAGAAGCTAAACCGGAAGACACTGCAAATTCAAGAAAAAAGCAAAAAAATAACTTATTAAATTTCTTCGGGTGATAATTCAGAAGCGGAATAGATCTCATGTTGTTTAATTTATTTTTAGAATAAGACTTTTGATTTGTTTATTTTTAGTTGTAGTATAATAAAATGTGTGATTTTTTATGCATATCTCATGTAGCTTTTTGCAGTTTCAATTGTAGTGTAATAAGTAAACATTTTTGTTGTTTTATAATTTAAAATTAAGTACAATGTTGGTTTATATGTTTGATGTTATGTTAGTGTTTAAAAACTAAAAAACAAAATCATATCAGAAACAATTGATTAACATATATATATATATATATATAATTCATTTTGGTGAACATTTTTGTAAAAATAATATCTAAGTTGTAAAATATAGAAGCCCTAAATATTACATTGATTAATTAAAATAAACTTAAAAAAAGTTGATTATATGATGTATTTAAGTTATTAAATATGGAATTATAAACCTATCCACACACTCATTTTATAAAACAGATATATTAAATTTATTAAAAATCTTTTATTATTTACTCAATGTATACACTTAAATTTCCAAACTACAAAGGTGCTATTTGATATAATATTTTCTATATTATAGTGGAAATACTTTTTTAATATTTACCAAAAGTATTTGTTGGGGTTCAACAATGGCATAAATTGAAGCTTACCAAATCATAATCACAACCGACTGAAGATCTCATTGTATGAGTTCAGAGACCAAGTTGATAAACAGAAGAAAACAAATACAAGACAAAGTCAACATCAAGATAAAAAGGAAAAGTCAAAATTAAATCATGATGTAACATTAGTATAAATAGACCCATTAGTGTATTTTTGCAGGTGTGGCTCTTGTTTGTGTGTTTCTCATGGTGTGAATCACCACCCAAGGAGAAATCCTCTTCTTTGGGTGGGTTTGATTTCATCAACCATCTATGATTTCATTGTAATTTGTTTATCAACATCAATGAAATCATAACATTATTATTATCCATCTCTTTGTTTTTTGATTCACACACATTCACCCATCTTAATTTTGATTTCTAGGTCAAGAACGTGATGAATCCTAAGATCCAAGCTCAATGAATCTGAAATATTGATTTAGCAAAATGCTATCATAGATGGTTGATGAAATCAATATTTCAGATTCACTAAGCTAGGATCTTAGGATTCATCACGTTCTTGATCTAGAAATCAAAATTAAGATGGGTGAATGTGTGTGAATCAAAGAACAAAGAGATGGATAATAATAATGTTATGAATTCATTGATGTTGATAAACAAATTACAATAACAATCATAGATGGTTGATAAAATCAAACCCACCCAAAGTAGAGGAGTTCTCCTTGGGTGGTGATTCACACCATGAGAAACATACACACAAGAGCCACACCTGCAAAAATGCACTAGTGGGTCTATTTATACTAATGTTACATCATGACCTAATTTTGACTTTTCTTTTTGTCTTGATGTTGACTTTGTCTTGTATTTGTTTTATTCTGTTTCAACTTGGTCTCTGAACTCGTACAATGAGATCTTCAATCGGCTGTGATTATGATCTGGTAAGCTTCAGTTTATGCCACTGTTGAACCCCAACAATACTCCCCCTAAACTAATGCTTTCCAAACCTTGAACTTGAAGATCTTCTCTGTCACATGTCTTCTTGATTGACTGATATTCTGACACAATTCACTAATGTTCTCCCCCTCAGATTAAGCTTCTCCTAGTATATTTTTGACAAAGGTTAGAATCTCTTGAGAATACTTCTTGGTATTGGATATAGGTTGTATCACTCTTGGATTACAGTTCATATCACAACTCAAGGATTAGAATGTATTAGGCATATGGTGAGGCTTTTAACTTCAATAAACTGCATCAGGAACATGAATCAATGTTGAACACATTTCCACTCCTTTGAAATATCTTGATAGATGGCATTCTTCAGATAAGGTGTCTTTCCCTTGATTAAAGTATGTCTAACTGCCCGCTCAGTAGTCAGATATGGGTGCAAAACATCATCAATGAATATGAGCCCAAGTACTTCAGAAAAGGCATCTAATAGTTGTACAAGTCCCTGAATGAATCTGTAAAAAAGTGATCAAAGTTGATTTCTATACTCTTTTTTATTTAAGTTTCATGATAAAAAAATGGATGTGCTTGTTGGTTGCTATCATCCACAATCATGAATATTTTCTTTTCTTTTTCAAGTCTTGTTCATCACCTGTTCATCTGTAGTGGATGCAATACATATGTGTTATTCATTCACATTTTATGCATGACAACTGCATAACATCCGCATTAGTCATCAGCATTTCTTGCAACACATCCGCATTTGTTGAAAAGTATCCGCACTTGGTGACAAGTCATCCGCATTTGTTGACAAGTCATCCACATTTGGTGACAAGTCATCCGCATTTGGTGACAAGTCATCCGCATTTGGTGACAAGTCATCCGTATTTGGTGACAAATCATTCGTATTTGTGACTAATTCATCCGCATTTGTGATTATCTCATCCGCAGTTGTGATTAACCCATCCGCATTTGTTCAAGCTTCATAAGCATTTGTTCAAGTTCATCCGCATTTTATCAAGCTTCATCCGCATTTGTTTTGAGACTTGGACAAAATGCAAATTCACACTGTAGTGTAGGTTGAGCAACCTGATTCAAGATGAATTGTTTGAAATCACTGATATATTGATCACATACTTGAGGTCTTGGTCGATTGTGAATAATTTAATGATTAAATCATCAAATTCTATTTTAATTGATCATTAACCATCGTCTTTAACAAGCCTCAGCCATGACTCTCTATTTTTCTTCATTTCTTCGATTTTGATGTTGATCTGTTCAATTGCATCGAGTTTTGAACGAATAATCATGAACATGTTCACGATTCTTCAAATCGTACCATAGTTGAACAGGTTTGTTGATTTTTCTTCTGAAATTTGTGATGAACAGATGGGTTTTTGATGAACAGCAGCTTTTGCTCTTTATTTTTCTCCTTTTCTTCTTTGTTCTTGACATCATTAAAGATGAAAACAGATCTGAAACTTAGATGAATCCAGCAACCAACGGCTCTGATACCAATTGACTGGGTGTGAGAATGATATTCTAAGTTGATGTGAATCAACTAGGATCGAATATGATGATTAAGTCAGTGATTATATTGCGGAATCATATAAATTTAGATCATTGAATGCTAGAAATACTTATAAATGCTTTTGTATTAATGGTGGTGTAAAGTTACAATGAATGCTAGGGTTTTAGCATGAAACAATAACAAGACATCTCTGAAACATATGACTAACGAAGATTCTAATATTCTATTTGTCAAAAGATCGATCACCTAAAAGTAGGGTTTTCTATTCTATTTATAGGCTGACAAAGTGCCTTTACAAAATGACTAAACTACCCCTGTACTATACATCAGGAAACTAGTCTAAGTCTGAAAGTCTTATCAGCATTTCTTCTGTTCATCCGCATTAACTAATGCGGATGTGTTGATCTTCATCAACATTTCTTTTTCTTCTTCAGCATTGGTGTTTGGTTATCAGCATTGAGAAATGCAGATGAACAAACACTTATGCGCATTTGTTGCTGAACATCCGCATTAGTAAATGCGGATGTACAAATACTTGGCAGCATTTGTTCGGCTGTCCGCATTTATTAATGCGAAAAAACAAACACTTGTCAACATTTGTTCCATGGTCATCCGCATAAACAAATGCGGATAGCCGACACTTATCTTCTTCTTTGTTGCAGATTCTTCATCAGCATTGGTTATTGGACTTAGAGAGAAATCCAGCAGAACAACCATCAACCACCACTTGAATTGGCATGTATGATTTTTTCAGGGTCCAACAGTATTTATAAAATGTCTAAGTTTCCTACATGAGTATCATTTTTTAATTAAAATTATGTTTATTTTAATAACATTTTAACTTAATCAACATTAAAAAACATCTTAAACATATTCCAGTTTCTTACATTCTCTAATATAAACAATATAATATTGCAGGACCGTTTAAGGGCTTGAACACAATTACAACACAACAACACAATGAGGAGAGCAACTAAACTTTAATCAAACAGTGAACTGGTTTAACCAAGTATGATACTAAGAACACAAGTAAAGCAAAGAGACAGAACAAGAGAGTATGGGTTTCAAGGAGGCAGTATATTGCTTTCTCAAGTTCTTTTACAAGTGTTACAAAGCATAAAGAAAGATACAAGAACTTGAAATACTTATACTACAACCTACAGCCGGCTATACTTTGAAAGCCAGCTGGGTACAATTGACTAGACACTAACAAAATCAATTGTAGGATTAAAAGGCATATCTGCCTTTTGACCTTGTGACTATGACATGCCATAGCTCACATCCTTATACATTACAAAAAGGATAAAGTACATAAAGTAGAAAGTTACAGACTCAAGACCTCAATGTACAGTTACCAAAAGCATGGACCTTTTCACCAACTCATGTAAGTTGGTGACTTTACAGAGATGCAGCGGAAAAGGTGCTTTATGGAACAGTACATCAGATAAAGCATGTATATTAAAAGTCTTCGGAAGAAATCTGTCTTCATAGGTTGAAGCTTCGGAAGACTTTGTCTCTGAGGCTTCGGAAGACTTCATGTTTGGCTTCGGAAGATATTGGTCTTGGCTTCGGAAGATTTTACACTTAGAGTATTTTCTAATGCATTGTGTAAAACTTCCGAAGCATTCTATACTTCAGTACTTAGTGCATGTTGCAGAGACACTTTGGATGTTTTGGGTTGCATCAGACTTAAGGAATCCTTACAAACTCCCCCTAGGCTGATGCTACCAAAACACTTAGAAGATCTTCAGATGTTGGTAGTCTTCAGTACAATCATGACCATTCCTTTCTTTATTAGATGGTCAGGATCATCAAGACTCTCATAGTATCTTCTCATTTCAAAGAGATCATGCAGAGGTAAGTTGATTATGTCTTGCCAGGAGTAGACATTTTCAACACCTTGATCTCTGATTACATGCCATCTTTCTGGATTGGTAGAGTAAGTCCAGGACAAGATGGGTGTCTCAGTTGTTAGAGGAGCCACTTGCATAGGAGTTGATTGGGCTGCCTCATCATGTACTTCCTCAGGTTGATCTGATTCAGCCTGAGGTGTAGATGTAGATGACTTAGGCTTCTTTTTTTTGTCTTTGGTTTAGAAGCCACTCATTTCTTCCTCTTAGATGACTTTAACTGAGAAGATGGTCTGCAGCACCATGTTGATCATCATTGTCTTTCTCAGTTGGGTGTTCCTCCCTCACAGGTTCAGAAGGAGAGGAGTTTGACCCTGCCTTGGATCAGAAGATGAAGCTTGCTGAGGCTCAGCTGGAGGTTCTGGTTGAGGTGTCTCAGGCTGTTCAAACTTGACCTCCACTTAGGTGGGACTTGACTTGGAAGACAGTGCAAGTCAATCAGTTCACCACTCTTAATCTTCTGCTTGATCACCCTTATATGCTCATCCATTGTGGATAGAGACATGGGGCCAAGTCTCCTTCGGAGAATCCATATAGCTTCAAGAAGCTCATCATTCTTTGTCTGTCAGCAGACTTCTTACACTCTTTTGGATGATGGCTCTTGACTTTGCAGCTTCTTCCCTTAGCTTCCTTTTGGTTGTCTTTCTTTCTTTGACTAGCTCAAGCTCAAGTTGCTTTAGGTACTCAAACTCAATGAAGTCATAGGACAGGGGAAGAAGTGCATCTGCTTGATAGAAGCCTGTGGCACTCAGGTAGTTGATCATCTTGATCCTATCTTCTTCTTTATCTACCTGAGGTTCTTGTGGAGTCACATCTTCCTGTGCAGGACTTTCTTGAACTGGAGAGAGAGTGGGAGCATGCTTGTAGAGTCTTTTCTGTCTCTTCTCCTCTTTGAATTGGAGAAGTAGCCTTGCATCCTCTTTCTCATTCATCTCTCTTGACACTTTCATGTCAGCCAGTTCATTTAACTCTTCTAAGGGGAGGGAATTGATTTCATCAATATCATAGTTCCTGGTCTGTAAATAGGTAATCCTGACTGCCCTTAACTCATCATCTTGAGTATTTGGTCTGGGGGCAGCCCTGATTGCAGCTTGCATAAAGCTAGATGACCCAGAAGAACTTTCTCCCCTTAGCTTCCTTTTCCTCTCTCTCTCTTCCTCCTCAATTTCCTCAGGAGTCATTATCCTTTTCCCTTTGTCACCAACAGACCTTTGTGACTCAGGGTGGATAGAGGCTTGGCCTTCATTGCTTGGTGTAACTTCCATGCTCTGGCCAGAGAGAGGCTGAGAAACACCTTCACCAGCAGGTGTCTCAGAAGGAGTTTGGACCTCTGCAGCAGTTGTTGATGATGAGACAGGGGTCTCAGGTTCTGCCACTGGGCCTTCAGTCAAGGTTTCCCCTATGAAACTAATCTTAGGGTCCACCTCAACATCCAGTTGACCGATGACATTGCCTGATTGCCTAAGTCTCCTTCTTAGAGAGAACTCTGCAAGGATCCTATCTTGGATTCTTTGAGCCAGCCTGTCAGCTTGTCTTGAATTGCTTGGATTGACAAGTGGCATGTTGACTAAATCCAATCTTTCATAGAAGTTCAGGCTTTGGAAATTAAACACTTCTTGTTGACCTTGAACTCTGTGAAGGATAAGGGCTCTTCTGTCAGCATCATACCTCCACCTTATGATGTAGTTGCCAGTTCCTTGTGGTGGAGATGAGACAGCCCTTGGTATACCTTCCTCAAAGAGACTCCTGATGATTGAGTCTATAGAGTCCACATTAATGTGAACTTGAGGAAGTTGCTGAGAATGCACAACAGCAAGTGAGGATGGTGAGTCCTCTATGTCCATTCTCTGTGAAGAACTCCCAGGTTCTGTGGTTGTAATAACTTTCTCCCCCTTTTTGGTAGCATCACCCACTTGCATAGGTGAGCTGGAGGATAAGTCAATCACTTCCACATGTTCTTGTGTTCCTGGTTGAGCTCTCCTTAAAGGTCTCCCAGCTAGTTTTTCCTTTAGATATGAAATCTGAAGTTGCTGATCATTGACCCTGTTATGTAAGGTAGTCACCTGAGATTCCAAGTGACTAACCTTAGAGACTAAATAGGAGCATGTTTTTGACAATTTCTGCACCTTTAGTCTCAAATTCCCCTCATCTTCATCAGAAGAATCATTGGGGGATGAGATGATTGGACCAAAGTCCTCTCTCTCACCACCAGCTTGAGGTTCTTGGCTGCTGGTTTTCCTCTGCTCACTGGGAACCTCAGTTGAGATGCCAGTGGGCTGAGTTGCCATGGTTGAGGTCTTAATGATGTAATCACTTTCAAAAGTGAGAGCCTCTTCCATATGGACATCCTGAACATGTTCAGAGGTGTCCACCTCAGTAATAGGTGATTGATGTGGGATAGACTGAGGAGAGTCAGAGGTACTCATCTCTCTTTGAGTAGGGGAGGAGAAGAGAGACTCATGGTATTCACTGAATCCTAAGTCTTCATCAGTATAGAAGGATAGGTTGGGAATTGGTTGGTTGAGATCTAAAGGCTGGGGATGGTAACTGTCCCCTGAAGGTTGTTCACTTGAGTGTTGAGACTCAGAGTGAAGGCTTAAGGTTGTTGGGCTTGTGAGCTCATCAGGGTGAGCATGAGGAACCTCATCCCTGATAGGTGAAGAAATGGGAGTGGTTTGCTCCTCAGGAGAAGTGGGAGCTCTAGTGTCCACTTCCTCCTGTAAGGTTGAGTATATGGGGGCCTACACAGACTCAATAGCCTGAGCAGGGGTTCGTTTGGATTTTCTTTGGTAGGTGATGGTGATTTCTGATCTTTTTAGAGGTAAGGATAAAAGAGGTGTGGGTTCAACACTAGCTTGTGTTGCTAGGTTGTCACCTTGAGCAATGAGCTCTAACATTTTGGGGACTAGGGCTGTTTCTACCCCTGAGAAGCCTACAGTTGGCTTCTTCATTATTTTAAAGATGTCGGGCTTCATCTGCCCCAATTTAAGAATATTACTTGTTTCCCTCAACTGTGAGCCCAGTTCACAGTTGAGAATGTGTTGAACATATCTAGGAAACATGTAATACTCTAAGGAGTCTAAGTTTGCAAGTAAATTAGTATAAACAATTTGTGAATACCTGAACTTGACCCCCTGAACCATTCCATGAACTATAAAGGAGAGATCCTAGGAATCTGGTCCCATCCACCATGCTTGTTTGATAAGCTGTGGATAACCACATGGAGCAGATATTTCCACTGGGATGAGACCTTCCCTTTCCTGAAGGTCTTTACAGAGAAATCTCCCTCATAGCCCATCTGCTTAAAGGAATGATTAACAGCTTCCTTTGGGAAGGACAACTCACCCTCTTCATCATCCAGCTGCAAATGTTGGTTAATGATGGCCGGAGTGATGAAGATTGTCCTCCCTTGCACTGTGGCAAATAGTGCCTTCTCCCCATCCATAATGACCTCTTGGCAGGTCTTCCAGAATTCAAGCAAGTGATCCTCATATAAAGTAGGATCAATGGTCAGGGAGGTGAAATAGTTGGATAGAGTTAAGAATTGGCAAATCTCTGAGAAACTTGCATCTTTCTCAGAGCTTAACAGAGCAACTTGATTATGTTGCCTGTGAAGTTGCATGGAGAAATATGGGTTGTTTCTGCGGTTAAGGTTGGCCATTTCAGAAGCTTAAGGGTGAAGAAAGGTAGAAAGCAAAGGCGGTTTAGAGAATTAGGTTAGAGGAATAGTGGAATTGAGGAAGATAGTGGGAAAGAGGGGGAACCGTTGGGTATTTATGTGAAAAAGGATTTGAACCAAAGTTAATGAAAGAGGATAAACTTTGAAATCCGGAAGTCGGTCCCACCTCTAAAAAGGTAGTTTACTTTTGCTCAAAAAGTAGTTTTCTTGGAATTCGAAAAGCTTCCGAAGGTAATTTGTCTTCGGAAGATTTAATTAAAAAAGCTTCCGAAGCTAAAATGGCTTCGGAAGATTTTCCAGAGAGTCTTGAAAATTTATGCTTCGGAAGAGAAGTAAACCCTTGGATGCTTTGTATAATAATAAACAAAGCTTCCGAGAGTTAATTTTGCTTCGGATGGAAAAAGTCCTTAAAAATGAATAAGTGTCTGAGATAAGAATTTTAAGCTTCGGAAGATGAGTTTAGACTTCTTCCGAAGGTAAAATCTCTTAGACAGTTATTTATTTTGAAGACATGTTTTTCTTCCGAAGATAATTTTTATCTTCCGAAGTATAAAAAAATTTAAAGAATCTAAGGAAAGTCTTCAAAAAGAAATTTTACATCCAAAGAAAACATGAGCTTATTAAAGTGATGAACTAGACAATTTAGGACACACATATTTTAAGAAGAAATAATAGAATTAGTTTTAAGAAAAAGTCTACTCAAAGTTAATCATCCCAATAGCGATATCAGATACTTAAATCTCTGTTCATCAAAAGCTTTTGTAAACAGATCAGCATATTGTTCATCTGTATGAACTTTGACTAGTTTAATTAATCCTTTTCATAGTTATCTCTTATTAAATGATACCTGATGTTGATGTGTTTGGTCCTTGAGTGCTGCACAGGGTTCTCAGTGATAGAGATAGCACTGTTGTTGTCTATGTGGATAGGAGTCTCTTTGAAGTTAAATCCATAGTCCAGCATCTGATTTTGAATCCAAAGCACTTGAGCACAGCAGCTTGCAGCAGCAATGTATTCAGCCTCAGCAGTTGATGCAGACACACAGGATTGTTTCTTGCATTGCCATGAGACAACCCTTCCACCAAGGAATTGACATCCCCCAGATGTAGACTTTGCAGTCATGTTGCAACCACCATAATCACTATCTGTATAGGCATACAGATTGAAATTAGGATTCTTTGGATACCATAGACCAAGTGTTGGCACCTTTGAGGTATCTTAAAATCCTTTTCACAGTGATTAAGTGAGACATCTTAGGGTTGGCTTGATATCTTGCACAAATACATGTAGCAAACATGATATCAGGCCTGCTAGCTGTAAGATACATAAGAGACCCAATCATAGCCCTGTATAAGTGTTCATCAACACACTCCCCCTCAAGATCAGGACCAAGGGAGTGATTTCTGGCTATGGGTGTCTTAGCAATCTTACAATCAGTCATGTTGAATCTCTTGAGTATGTCTTGAACATACTTTGACTGACTTATGAAGATGCCATCTTCAACCTGCTTCACTTGAATTCCCAGAAAGAAATTGAGTTCTCCCATTGAACTCATTTCAAATCTGTCTTTCATCAGCTTCTCAAAGTCTTTGCAGAGCTTTGGATTAGTTGAACCAAAGATGATGTCATCTACATATACTTGAACCAGCAATAAGTCATTTCCCTGTCCTTTGATGAAGAGAGTTCCATCTATAGTACCTCTCCTGTATCCATGTTTACAAAGATACTCAGATAGTGTCTCATACCACTTCCTGGGTGCCTGATGCAGCCCATAAAGAGCTTTGTCAAGCTTGCAGACATAATCAGGATGATCAGGGTCTACAAAACCAGGTGGCTGTTTGACATAAACCTCTTCATCAATCACTCCATATAAGAAAGCACACTTTACATCAAGTTGAAAGACCTTGAAGTTCTTGGATGCAGCAAATGCCAGGAATATCCTAACAGCTTCTAGTCTTGCTACAGGAGCAAAGACATCAGTGTAGTCAATCCCTTCTTCTTGTGTGTATCCTTGAACAACTAGTCTTGCCTTGTTCTTGATGATGATTCCTCTATCATCCTTCTTATTCCTAAAAACCCATTTGGTTCCAATGGTAGTCTTTCCATGAGGAAGAGGACAAAGGTTCCAAACTTTCTGCCTTTTGAATTGAAGCAGCTCTTGTTGCATAGCTTCAACCCAACTTCCATCTTTAGAGCTTCATCAACTTTCTTTGGCTCTATCTGAGATAAGAAACAAGAGTGAAGACAAACATTTGCTTCATGGGTTTGTCCTCTTGTTCTTACCCCTGTGACAACATCTCCAATGATGTTTGTGGTGGGGTGAGACTTGTGGATCCTTAGCTGAGGGATCACAGCAAGTTGCTGAGAAAGATCCAAATTTGAGAAATTTAGATCTGGCCTGGAAGATTCACCCTCCACATTATCACACTTATCAAGATTAACTTGATCCAATGAGTGTGTGACATTATTGATGTTGTCATCTATGGTGTGGTTATTAGCATCAAGGAATTCCTGATCACTATCACCATCACCATTGTTGTCTTCTACAATTGAGGTATCTTTATCTGGTTGAGAGGCCTCTGAGCTGGAATTTGAAGGCATACCCGATGTATCAGCTGCATTTGTCATTGTTGTGCTGATATAAACCTCATTTGCTGAAGTAGTTCCAACTGGAGCTGAAGATGTATGAGTTGAGGGTCTTCCTAGCTCAAATCTTGGATCAGGATCACCTGTATTTAAATTTTCTGCAGATCCTGAAACATGCTCACAAGATTTGTTAAAACAGTTGGTAACTAAATCAAGATCAAACAACCAATCAGGACCAAAACCAGCCACACAGGGTGTGTGTTCATTGAAAGTCACATTGGCTGACTCCTCAACAATTCTAGTTCTGAGATTGTATACTCTATAAGCCTAGCTTGGGAAGAGTATCCAATGAAATGTCCATCATCTGATTTCTCAGCAAACTTGGCAATTTGATCTTTGGTATTCAAGATGGTGCAGGGACATCCAAATGACCTGAGAAAACCAATGAAAGGTTTCCTCTTGTGCCAAAGTTCATAAGGAGTCTTACCATGTGTCTTAACTACTAAAACTCTGTTTTGCACATAGCAAGCAGTATTAACTGCCTCTGCCAGAAGGTGATACGCAGTTTAGAGTCAGACAACATAGTTCTTGCAGCTTCAATAAGTGTCCTGTTTCTTCTCTCAGCAACTCCGTTTTGCTGAGGAGTCCTGGGAGCACTATATTGTCTTGTAATACCTTTTTCATCACAAAATGTATCAAGGATTTGGTTCTTGAATTCAGTTCCTTGATCACATCTTATGGTTTTGACCTTGTGATCACATTGATTCTCAACTTTTAAGATGAAATTCTTCAGAATCTCAGGGGTTTCATCCTTAGTTCTAAGGAAGAAAACCCAAGTGAATTTTGTAAAATCATCTGTGATCACTAAACAGTAAGAGGTCCTTCCTAGACTCATTACACTGGTGGGGCCAAAGAGATCCATATGTAACAAGTGTAGGGGAGTAGTGATGGAGTTCTTTTCCTTAGGCTTGTGAGATACCTTGTGTTGCTTCCCTTTCAGGCATGCAACACAATGATCATCACTTGTAAACTCTTTCTTTGGCATTCCAGTTACCAGATCATGTTTAATTAATTTATTCATGTTCTTAAAGTTTACATGGCACATTCTTTTATGCCATAGGAAAGACTCATCACTATTTGCTTTAGATAGAAAGCATGAAACTTCTCCAGAGGGAGATGTTTCTTGCAAATCCATCTTGTACATGTTCCCTTTCCTGGGGGCTCTGAGCAGGATATGCTCATGAGGAATGACCACTCCAGGCTTGAGAACAATGCACTCATGCTCAGTAAAGAGCATGTTATGACTCTGATCACAAAATTGGGATACACTCAGAAGATTGTACCCAAGCTCCTTAACAAAGTTTACCTTCTCAATGCTGAGCTTACCATTTGTGACCTTGCCCCTTCCAGAAATGTAACCACCTTCATCTCCTCCAAAAGCAACTGGTCCTCCATCAATTCTCTCAAAATTATGGAGTAGAGACCTATTGCCTGTCATGTGCCTGGAACAGCCACTGTCAATTATCCAGACATTCCTGTTTGTCTTGAGCTGTTCCTGCACAAAGAAGATGATTAGTTACATTTGGAAACCCAAGCCTTACTTGTCTTGGGCTCACTAAGTGTAATAGAAGGTAATGCAACAGTAATAGATCCTATGGTTGTACTTGGGGATCTTCAGCTGTTGTTGATGGAGAAACTTCAGTCATTTGATCTTTCTTAGACTTCCACACCACCTTTGGAGTCTTGGACTTGACCTTCAAAACCTTAAAAGTTTTTGGGACTTCACAAGTTTTGATGACTGAACCTTCGGAAGATTCTACAGTCACTGCAGCAGACTTCAGTGCTTCGGAAGAACTCCTTTCTTCCGAGACCAATTTTACTTCCGAAGGTAATTTTCCATTTACCTTCTTCTTTGATTTGGAGCTTCCGAAGGAAACAGACTTTCCTTCCGAAGCTTGAGACTTCTTGAGACTCTTTGAAGTCTTTGTATTGGTCATGTGGATAGTACTTTTAGGATTGTATGGGCAATCCTTAGCAATGTGAGAGGTACACATGACACATAACATTTTCTTCTTCAAAGGTGTCTTCTTTTGAGAGCAAGACTGGCTTTGGTCACATCCCTTCTCCACCTTCATCTTGGTAGATGCTGAGACAGTTCTTTTGGGCTGTGAACTGTTCTTGGAGTTTGATGGTCCAGGCTGTGCAGCAGTGGTACACAGCAGCTCAGTCTTCTTCTTTGCACTAAGATGATTTGAACAAGAACCAGGACTCTTAGCTGAGGAGTCTTGGTTGATGTCTTCAGTCCTCACTACTTTGAAACCTGCAGAGATAAAAACTTGTTTCTGCTTAGCATCAAAAGTAGCCTTGATCTCTTGAGCCTTCCTTGCTTTCCTCTTGCTCTTCCTGATCAAGTTCTTTCTCTTGGACTTGGTCATCACAGTAGATTTCTTCTCCTCAGAAGGATAGTGGCCCTTGGAAGAATCCTCTTCTTCACTCTTCTCAGAGGAATTCTTCACTATCACTTCTTCATCATCCTCACTTATAGGATCTATGAGAGGAAGCTCATCTTCACAAGTTCCACACCTAGGAGATCTTACAGACAAGATTGTGTGTGGAGGAGCTATCTCATTTGATCCCAGTCCCTGTCTATTTTGATAGCACACTTTGTTGTGCAGGGATGAGGATATCATGTTCTTGAAGGTCTCTTCTTCAAGAACACTTTTCTCTGCCTTGGCTTTGCTGATCACAAGCTCAGCCTGGCACTCAGTCAACTTAGTTATGAGATCTGGATCTGAGTTCTAAAATCTGTATGTTCATGTTTTAGTACTGAAATGGTTTTCTCCAAGTCCTCTATCTTTAACTTGTAATCATTTTCAGACTTTCTAAAATCAGATTTTAATATGTTTAATGACTCAAGATCAGATCTCATCTCTAAGTTGTAGGACCTGTATCTATTTACTTTAGCAATGCATTCAGGAGAACAGAGATGTTCCAATACCTTGGCTTCATCATGGTCAGCCATCAGTGCTTGGTTTGGAGAAGCATCTTCCACCTGAAAGCTCCAGTCAAAGCCTCCCTCTTCAACAGCAACAGTAGCATGTTGCTTTGGCTTCTCATTCTGAGGGGCTTTGTCAGTGTAGTTTGGTCTGGGTTGTGTTTGGCCCCCATTTGTTTTAGGTGCCTTACACTCCCTAGCAAAGTGGCCCATAAGGTTACAGTTGTAACACTTAACTTTGCTTTTATCCAGCCCAAACTTTCCACTGGTAGCATTGCTTGGAAATCTTCTTCCTGTTCTCTTGTAGAACTTCTTGGCTCTGTGAGTGAGGAGAGCCATCTGCTGAACTATCTCCATGTATTCCAGGTCATCTGGATGGATACAGTCCAGGTCTTCAAGAGTGAAGAGATAATTCCCACAGCTTTCATCAGTAGACACAAAGGCTTGAGAAGAACTTGTCTCTTGGAATGGGCTTCCTTGAGTAAAGTTCTCCCTTGGTGTCTCCGGGAAGGTGATGAAAGGACCCTTTTGTGAGTTGTCAGGGTAGCATATGAGATGATGTTGGGGTTCTATGCTGTCCCTTTCAACCACATGAAGGGCTGAACCCATTTGATTGTTGGAGTTGCCAGATGAACCTTGCATGTTCATCTCCATCTGGTATCCACTGAGAATCCCATACAACTCTGTCAGAGTAAGAGTTTTAAGGTTCTCAGTCCTCTTGATCACCACACAGTAGTGTGTCCATTGCCTAGGAAGTGAGGACATGAACTTCCTTACAATGTCCCTGTTCTCAAGAGGAACTCCTCCATCCACTAGGGTATCCACAATCTCAACATACCTGAAGTATTGTTGAGTCATGGTTTCACCTGCTTTGAAGGTGAAGTTTTCAAACTGCTGCTTCAGAAGATCCTTCTTGTTCTCCTTGGCTTCAGAGGAGCCTTCATACATCAGCTTCAGTGCATCCCACAGCTGTTTGGCTGTTTTGCACTTCTTAAAACCTCTGTATACAGAGTTTGGGAGAGCAGTCTGAAGAGCAGTCATGGCCTTCCTATCAATCTCTACTCTTTTTCTATCTTCATCTGAGTAGTTGGCCACATCTTTTGGAATCATACCAGCACCAGTAGCAGAGGGGGTGCTGGGTATGAAAGGTCCATTCTCAACAGATTCCCACATTCTTGAATCAAGAGACCTGATGAAACCTTCCATTCTCATACACCAGGTGTCAAAATCATCAAGAGTGATCAGTGGGGATTTGTTCATGGTTCCAGTCTCCATATCAGTCTTTGAGATGGAAGCCATTTGGAAAGTTTAGTTTTTGTGTGTGTGAGGGATCTTAAGATGGTGAGATCTTATATCAAGAGCCTGGAATGCTCTGATACCAATTGCAGGACCGTTTAAGGGCTTGAACACAATTACAACACAACAACACAATGAGGAGAGCAACTAAACTTTAATCAAACAGTGAACTGGTTTAACCAAGTATGATACTAAGAACACAAGTAAAGCAAAGAGACAGAACAAGAGAGTATGGGTTTCAAGGAGGCAGTATATTGCTTTCTCAAGTTCTTTTACAAGTGTTACAAAGCATAAAGAAAGATACAAGAACTTGAAATACTTATACTACAACCTACAGCCGGCTATACTTTGAAAGCCAGCTGGGTACAATTGACTAGACACTAACAAAATCAATTGTAGGATCAAAAGGCATATCTGCCTTTTGACCTTGTGACTATGACATGCCATAGCTCACATCCTTATACATTACAAAAAGGATAAAGTACATAAAGTAGAAAGTTACAGACTCAAGACCTCAATGTACAGTTACCAAAAGCATGGACCTTTTCACCAACTCATGTAAGTTGGTGACTTTACAGAGATGCAGCGGAAAAGGTGCTTTATGGAACAGTACATCAGATAAAGCATGTATACTAAAAGTCTTCGGAAGAAATCTGTCTTCATAGGTTGAAGCTTCGGAAGACTTTGTCTCTGAGGCTTCGGAAGACTTCATGTTTGGCTTCGGAAGATATTGGTCTTGGCTTCGGAAGATTTTACACTTAGAGTATTTTCTAATGCATTGTGTAAAACTTCCGAAGCATTCTATACTTCAGTACTTAGTGCATGTTGCAGAGACACTTTGGATGTTTTGGGTTGCATCAGACTTAAGGAATCCTTACAAATATCCCAGTTTCTTACGTATATAAATAGGTTAAACTTATGTTATGCGATTAATATTAAAATGTTATTTTAATAATCAATAAATTAAATTACTTTATTTGTTTTTTTTTAAAATAACACCTTGATTTTAAGCTTATTATTCTTTATTGAACACTTTAAACATTTTACGGTCATCTATGATACTTATTAGATTATTAGGTAAATTTAATACATGTTGGTTTCGCAGAAACTATAACTTTTAAAATTGTCAGAATTTATCGTTTTAATTGTTAGGAGATTTTAGAACTCAAACCGCAAATAAAATAGATAAACTCTCTTAACTAAATTTAACAGATGATATGTTGGCTTCATATTATTTTGCCTACAGGGGAGGTTAAACGTGACAATGAACCCTAACGATTAACATCTTGATTATTAAATTGAGGTATATCTATATCTATAATTACAGTTTTTCACCTAAATGGAGATTTAAAGGGGGATTCAAAATTTGAAAACTCTGAACTAAAAAACTAAAATATAGAGAGGGACGAACATATTGAGCTATAAAACTCTTTTTTGATAACGAATGGTGGTTGAACAATATAAATAAAACTATCAAACTACGTGAACTGAATTAATCTTATCATGCAAGTAGTTTGCATTTATGCTTTTACCTTTCAGATTTTATGTTCCACCACTTGCATTTTTTTAATCATTTGTTATTCTATTGCATCATGGGTATCTTTACCTACTTCATAACTTAAATAGTAAATTATTAAATACTAGACATGTGTAACAGTTATAACGTGTATCCAGCATAATGATGTTACTAAACTTAAACAATTTTATGAGTAAGAAAATTATTTAACAGCTGTAAACAATATTATATGAATACGAAGTGCAAGACCGGTTAAAGGCTTGAACAAATTACAACACAACTACACAATGAGGAGAACAACTAAACTTGATCAAACAGTGAACTGGATTAACCAATATTGATACAAAGAACACAAGTAAAGTAAAGAGACAGAACAAGAGAGTTGGGTTTCAAGGAGGCAGTATATTGCTTTCTCAAGTTCTTTTACAAGTGTTACAAAGCATAAAGAAAGATACAAGAACTTAGAATACTTATACTACAACCTACAGCCGGCTATACTTTGAAAGCCAGCTGGATACAATTGACTAGACACTAACAAAATCAATTGTAGGATCAAAAGGCATATCTGCCTTTTGATCTTGTGACTATGACATGCCATAGCTCACATCCTTATCTATTACAAAAAGGATAAAGTACATAAAGTAGAAAGTTACAGACTCAAGACCTCAATGTACAGTTACCAAAAGCATGGACCTTTTCACCAACTCATGTAAGTTGGTGACTTTACAGAGATGCAGCGGAAAGGTGTCCAGCTTTATGGAACAGTACATCAGATAAAGCATGTTTACTAAAACTCTTCGGAAGAAATCTATCTTCATAGGTTGAAGCTTCGGAAGACTTTGTCTCTGAGGCTTCGGAAGACTTCATGTTTGGCTTCGGAAGATATTGGTCTTGGCTTCAGAAGATTTTACACTTAGAGTATTTTCTAGTGTATTGTGTAAAACTTCCGAAGCATTTCTTACTTCAGTACTTAGTGCATGTTGCAGAGAGACCTTGGATGTTTTGGGTTTCATCAGACTTAAGGAATCCTTACAAACTCCCCCTAGGCTGATGCTACCAAAACACTTAGAAGATCTTTAGATGTTAGTGGTCTTCAGTACAATCATGACCATACCCTTCTTCATTAGATGGTCAGGATCATCAAGACCTTCATAGTATCTTCTCATCTCAAAGAGATCATGCAGAGGTAAGTTGATTATGTCTTGCCAAGTATAGACATTCTCAACACCTTGATCTCTGATTACATGCCATCTTTCTGGATTGGTAGAGTAAGTCCAGGACAAGATGGGTGTCTCAGTTGTCAGAGGAGCCACTTGCATTGGACTTGATTGGGCTGCCTCATCATGCACTTCCTCAGGTTGATTTGATTCAGCCTGAGGTGTAGAGGTAGATGACTTAGGCTTCTTCTTCTTTGACTTTGGTTTAGAAGTCATTCTCTTCTTCCTCTTAGATGACTTTAACTGAGAAGACTGGTCTGCAGCACCTTGTTGATCATCCTTGTCTTTCTCAGTTGGGTGTTCCTCCCTCACAGGTTCAGAAGGAGAGGGAGTTTGACCCTGCCTTGGATCAGAAGATGAAGCTTGTTGAGGCTCAGCTGGAGGTCCGGATTGAGGTGTCTCAGGTTGTTCAAACTTAACCTCCACTTCATGTGGGACTTGACTTGGAAGATAGTGCAAGTCAATCAGTTCACCACTCTTAATCTTCTGCTTGATCACCCTTATATGCTCATCCATTGTGGATAGAGACATAGGGCCAAGTCTCCTTCCGGAGAATCCATATAGCTTCAAGAAGCTCATCATCCTTTATCTATCAGCAGACTTTTTCATACTCTTTTGGATGATGGCTCTTGACTTTGCCGCTTCTTCCCTTAGCTTCCTTTTAGTTGTTTTTCTTTCTTTGACTAGCTCAAGTTCAAGTTGTTTCAAGTACTCAAACTCAATGAAGTCATAGGACAGGGGAAGAAGTGAATCTGCCTGATAGAAGCCTATGGCACTCAGGTAGTTGATCATCTTGATCCTATCTTCTTCTTTATCTACCTGAGGTTTTTGTGGAGCCACATCTTCCTGTACAGGACTTTCTTGAACTGGAGAGAGAGTGGGAGCATGCTTGTAGAGTCTTTTCTGTCTCCTCTCCTTTTTGAATTGGAGAAGTAGCCTTGCATCCTCTTTTTCTTTCATCTCTCTTGACACTTCCATGTCAGCCAGTTCATTCAATTCTTCTAAGGGGAGGGAGATGATTTCATCAATATCATAGTTCCTGGTCTGTAAATAAGTAATCCTGACTGCCCTCAACTCATCATCTTGAGTATTTGGTCTGGGGGCAGCCCTGATTGCAGCTTGCATAAAGCTTGAAGACCCAGAGGAACTTTCTCCCCTTAGCTTCCTTTTCCTCTCTCTCTCTTCGTCCTCAATTTCCTCAGGAGTCATAATCCTTTTCCCTTTATCACCCACAGACATTTGTGACTCAGGGTGGATAGAGGCTTGGCCTTCATTGCTTGGTGTAGCTTCCATGCTCTGGCCAGAGAGAGGCTGAGAAACACCTTCACCAGCAGGTGTCTCAGAAGGAGTGTGAACCTCTGCAGCAGTTGTTGATGATGAGACAGGGGTCTCAGGTTCTGCCACTGGGCCTTCAGTCAAGGTTTCCCCTATGAAACTAATCTTAGGGTCCACCTCAACATCCAGTTGACCGATGACATTGCCTGATTGCCTAAGTCTCCTTCTTAGAGTGAACTCTGCAGGGATCCTATCTTGGATTCTTTGAGCCAATCTGTCAGCTTGTCTTGAGTTGCTTGGATTGACAAGTGGCATGTTGACTAGATCCAATCTTTCATAGAAGTTCAAGCTTTGAAAATCAAAAACTTCTTGTTGCCCTTGAACTCTGTGAAGAATAAGGGCTCTTCTGTCAGCATCATACCTCCACCTTATGATGTAGTTTGAAGTTCCTTGTGGTGGAGATGACACAGCCCTTGGTATACCTTCCTCAAAGAGACTCCTGATGATAGAGTCTATAGAGTCCACATTAATGTGAACTTGAGGAAGTTGCTGAGAATGCACAACAGCAAGTGAGGATGGTGAGTCCTCTATGTCCATTCTCTGTGAAGAACTCCCAGGTTCTGTGGCTGCAATAACTTTCTCCCCCTTTTTGGTAGCATCACCCACTTGCATAGGTGAGCTGGAGGATAAGTCAATCACTTCCACAGGTTCTTGTGTTCCTGGTTGAGCTCTCCTTAAAGGTCTCCCAGCTAGTTTTTCCTTAAGATATGAAATCTGAAGTTGCTGATCATTGACCCTGTTTTGTAAGGTAGTCACCTGAGATTCAAGGTGACTAACCTTAGAGACTAAATAGGAGCATGTTTTTGACAGTTTCTGCACCTTTAGTCTCAAATTCCCCTCTTCTTCATCAGAAGAATCATTGGGGATGAGATGATTGGACCAAAGTCCTCTCTCTCACCACCAGCTTGAGGTTCTTGGCTGCTGGTTTTCCTCTGCTCACTAGCAATCTCAGTTGAGATGCCAGTGGGCTGAGTTGCCATGGTTGAGGTCTTAATGATGTAATCACTTTCAGAAGTGAGAGCCTCTTCCATATGGACATCCTGAACATGTTCAGAAGTGTCCACCTCAGTAATAGGTGACTGATGTGGGATAGACTGAGGAGAATCAGAGGTACTCATCTCTCTTTGAGTAGGGGAGGAGAAGAGAGACTCATGGTACTCACTGAATCCTAAGTCTTCATCAGTATAGAAGGATAGGTTGGGAATTGGTTGGTTTAGATCTAAAGGCTGGGGATGGTAACTGTCCCCTGAAGGTTGTTCACTTGAGTGTTGAGACTCAGAGTGAAGGCTTAAGGCTGTTGGGCTTGTGAGCTCATCAGGGTGAGCATGAGGAACCTCAGCCCTGATAGGTGAAGAAATGGGAGTGGTTTGCTCCTCAGGGGAAGTGGGAGCTCTAGTGTCCACTTCCTCCTGTAAGGGTGAGTATATGGGGACCTGCACAGACTCAATAGCCTGAGCAGGGGTTCGTTTGGATTTTCTTTGGTAGGTGAGGGTTATTTGTGGTCTTTTTAGTGGTAAAGAAAAGGAAGGTGTGGGTTCAACACTAGCTTGTGTTGCTAGGTTGTCACCTTGAGCAATGAGCTCTAACATTTTGGGGACTAGGGCTGTTTCTACCCCTGAGAAGCCTACAGTTGGCTTCTTCATAATTTTAAAGATGCCAGGCTTCATCTGTCCCAATTTAAGAATATTACTTGTTTCCCTCAACTGTGAGCCCAGTTCACAGTTAAGAATGTGTTGAACATATCTAGGAAACATGTAATACTCTAAGGAGTCCAAGTTTGCAAGTAAATTAGTATAAACAAATTGAGAGTACCTGAACTTGACCCCCTGAACCATTCCATGCACTATAAAGGAGAGATCCTCAGAATCTGGTCCCACCCTCCATGCTTGTTTGACAAGCTGTGGATAACCACATGGAGCAGGTATTTCCACTGGGATGAGACCTTCCCTTTCCTGAAGGTCTTTACAGAGAAATCTCCCTCATAGCCCATCTGCTCAAAGGAATGATTAACAGCTTCCTTTGGGAAGGACAACTCACCTTCTTCATCATCCAGCTGCAAATGATGGTTGATGATGGCCGGAGTGATGAAGATTGTCCTCCCTTGCACTGTGGCAGACAGTGCCTTCTCCCCATCCATAATGACCTCTTGGCAGGTCTTCCAGAATTCAAGCAAATGATCCTCATACAGAGTAGGATCAATGGTCAGGGAGGTGAAGTAGTTGGATAGAGTTAAGAATTGGCAAATCTCTGAGAAACTTGCATCTTTCTCAGAGCTTAACAGAGCAACCTGATTATGTTGCCTGTGAAGTTGCATGGAGAAATCTGGGTTGTTTCTGCGGTTAAGGTTGGCCATTTTAGAAGCTTAAGGGTGAAGAAAGGTAGAAAGCAAAGGCGGTTTAGAGAATTAGGTTTGAGGAATAGTGGAATTGAGGAAGATAGTGAGGAAGAGGGGGAACCGTTGGGTATTTATGTGAAAAGGGATTTGAACCAAAGTTAATGAAAGAGGATAAACTTTGAAATCCGAAAGTCGGTCCCACCTCTGAAAAAGTAGTTTACTTTTGCTCAAAAAGTAGTTTTCTTGGAATTCGAAAAGCTTCCGAAGGTAAATTGTCTTCGGAAGTTTTAATGAAAAAGCTTCCGAAGCTAAAATGGCTTCGGAAGATTTTCCTGAGAGTCTTGAAAATTTTGCTTCGGAAGAGAAATAAACACTTGAATGCTTTGTATAAGGAACAACAAAGCTTCTGAGAGTTAATTTTGCTTCGGAAGGAAAAAGTCCTTAAAAACAAATAAGTGTCTGAGATAAGATTTTAAGCTTCGGAAGATAGATTTAGAATTCTTCCGAAGGTAAAATTTTTAGACAGTTATTTATTTTTGAAGACATGATTTTCTTCCGAAGATAAAATTTTATCTTCCGAAGTATTAGAAAATTTTTCAAGAATCTAAGGAAAGTCTTCAAAAAGAATTTTACATCCAAAGAAAACATGAGCTTATGAAAGTGATAAACTAGACAACTTAGGACACACATATTTTAAGAAGAAATAATTAGAATTAGTTTTAAGAAAAAGTCTACTCAAAGTTAATCATCCCAATAGCTGATATCAGATATTTAAATCTCTGTTCATCAAAAGCTTTTGTAAACAGATCAGCATATTGTTCATCTGTATGAACTTTGACTAGTTTAATTAATCCCTTTTCATAGTTATCTCTTATTAAATGATACCTGATGTTGATGTGTTTGGTCCTTGAGTGCTGCACAGGGTCTCAGTGATAGAGATAGCACTATTGTTGTCTATGTGGATAGGAGTCTCCTTGAAGTTAAATCCATAGTCCAGCATCTGATTTTGAATCCAAAGCACTTGAGCACAGCAGCTTGCAGCAGCAATGTATTCAGCCTCAGCAGTTGATGCAGACACACAGGATTGTTTCTTGCATTGCCATGAGACAACCCTTCCACCAAGGAATTGACATCCCCCAGATGTAGACTTTGCAGTCATGTTGCAACCACCATAATCACTATCTGTATAAGCATACAGATTGAAGTCAGGATTCTTTGGGTACCATAAACCAAGTGTTGAAGCACCTTTGAGGTATCTTAGAATCCTTTTGACAGTGATTAAGTGAGACATCTTAGGGTTGGCTTGATATCTTGCACAAATACATGTAGCAAACATGATATCAGGCCTGCTAGCTGTAAGATACATAAGAGACCCAATCATAGCCCTGTATAAATGTTCATCTACACACTCCCCCTCAAGATCAGGTCCAAGGGAGTGGTTTCTGGCTATGGGTGTCTTAGCAATCTTACAATCAGTCATGTTGAACCTCTTGAGTATGTCCTGAACATACTTTGACTGACTTATGAAGATGCCATCTTCAACTTGCTTCATTTGAATTCCCAGAAAGAAATTGAGTTCTCCTATTGCACTCATTTCAAATCTGTCTTTCATCAGCTTCTCAAAGTCTTTGCAGAGCTTTGGATTAGTTGAACCAAAGATGATGTCATCTACATATACTTGAACTAGCAATAAGTCATTTCCCTGTCCTTTGATGAAGAGAGTTCCATCTATAGTACCTCTCCTGTATCCATGTTTACAAAGATACTCAGACAGTGTCTCAGTGCCTGATGCAGCCCATAAAGAGCTTTGTCAAGCTTGCAGACATAATCAGGATGATCAGGGTCTACAAAACCAGGTGGCTGTTTGACATAAACCTCTTCATCAATCACTCCATATAAGAAAGCACACTTTACATCAAGTTGAAAGACCTTGAAGTTCTTGGATGCAGCAAATGCCAAGAATATCCTAACAGCTTCTAATCTTGCTACAGGAGCAAAGACATCAGTGTAGTCAATCCCTTCTTCTTGTGTGTATCCTTGAACAACTAGTCTTGCCTTGTTCTTGATGATAATTCCTCTATCGTCCTTCTTATTCCTAAAAACCCATTTGGTTCCAATGGTAGTCTTCCCATGAGGAAGAGGACAAAGGTTCCAAACTTTCTGTCTTTTGAATTGAAGCAGCTCTTGTTGCATAGCTTCAACCCAACTTCCATCCTTTAGAGCTTCATCAACTTTCTTTGGCTCTATCAGAGATAAGAAACAAGAGTGAAGACAAACATTTGCTTCATGGGTTTGTCCTCTTGTTCTTACCCCTGTGACAACATCTCCAATGATGTTTGTGGTGGGGTGAGACTTGTGGATCCTTAGCTGAGGGATCACAGCAAGTTGCTGAGAAGATCCAAATTTGAGAAATTTAGATCTGGCATAGATGATTCACCCTCCACATTACCACACTTATCAAGATTAACTTGATCCAATGAGTGTGTGACATCATTGATTTGTCATCTATGGTGTGGTTATTAGCATCAAGGAATTCCTGATCACTATCACCATCACCATTGTTGTCTTCTACAATTAAGGTATCTTTATCTGGTTGAGGAGCCTCTGAGCTGGAATTTGAAGGCATACCAGATGTATCAGCTGAATTTGTCATTGTAGTGCTGATAGAGACCTCATTTGCTGAAGTAGTTCCAACTGGAGCTGAAAATGTATGAGTTGAGGGTCTTCCTAGCTCAAATCTTGGATCAGGATCACCTGTATTTAGATTTTCTGCAGATCCTGAAACATTCTCACAAGATTTGTTAAAACAGTTGGTAACTAAATCAAGATCAAATAGCCAATCAGGACCAGAACCAGCCACACAGGGTGTGTGTTCATTGAAAGTCACATTGGCTGACTCCTCAACAATTCTAGTTCTGAGATTGTATAATCTATAAGCCTTAGCTTGTGAAGAGTATCCAATGAAGTGTCCATCATCTGATTTCTCAGCAAACTTGGCAATTTGATCCTTGGTATTCAAGATGGTGCAGGGACATCCAAATGACCTGAGAAAACCAATGAAAGGTTTCCTCTTGTGCCAAAGTTCATAAGGAGTCTTACCATGTGTCTTAACTACTAAAACTCTGTTTTGCACATAGCAAGCAGTATTTACTGCCTCTGCCAGAAGATGATGGGCAGTTTAGAGTCAGACAACATAGTTCTTGCAGCTTCAATTAGTGTCCTGTTTCTCCTCTCAGCAACTCCATTTTGCTGAGGAGTCCTGGGAGCACTATATTGTCTTGTAATACCTTTTTCATCACAAAATGTATCAAGGATTTGGTTCTTGAATTCAGTTCCTTGATCACATCTTATGGTTTTGACCTTGTGATCACTTTGATTCTCAACTTTTAAGATGAAATTCTTCAGAATCTCAGGGGTTTCATCCTTAGTTCTAAGAAAGAAAACCCAAGTGAATCTTGTAAACTCATCTGTGATCACTAAACAGTAAGAGATCCTTCCAAGACTCATTACACTGGTGGGGCCAAAGAGATCCATATGTACAAGTGTAGGGGAGTAGTGATGGAGTTCCTTTCCTTAGCTTGTGAGATACCTTATGTTGCTTCCCTTTCAGGCATGCAACACAATGATCATCACTTGTAAACTCTTTCTTTGGCATTCCAGTTACCAGATCATGTTTAATTAATTTATTCATGTTCTTAAAGTTTACATGGCACATTCTTTTATGCTATAGGAAAGACTCATCACTATTTGCTTTAGATAGAAAGCATGAAACTTCTCTAGAGGGAGATGTATCTTGCAAATCCATCTTGTACATGTTCCCTTTTGGGGGCTCTGAGCAGGATATGCTCATGAGGAATGACCACTCCAGGCTTGAGAACAATGCACTTATGCTCAGTAAAGAGCATGTTATGACTCTGATCACAAATTGGGATACACTCAGAAGATTGTACCCAAGCTCCTTAACAAAGTTTACCTTTTCAATGCTGAGCTTACCATTTGTGACCTTGCCCCTTCCTGAAATGTAACCACCTTCATCTCCTCCAAAAGCAACTGGTCCTCCATCAATTCTATCAAAGTTATGGAGTAGAGACCTATTGCCTGTCATGTGCCTGGAACAGCCACTATCAGTTATCCAGACATTCCTGCTTGTCTTGAGCTGTTCCTGCACAAGGAAAATGATTAGTTACAATTGGAAACCCAAGCCTTACTTGTCTTGGGCTCACTAAGTATAGAAGGTAATGCAACAGTAATAGATCCTATGGTTGTACTAGGGGGATCTTCAGCTGTTGTTGATGGAGAAACTTCAGTCATTTGGTCTTTCTTAGACTTCCACACCACCTTTGGAGTCTTGGACTTGACCTTCAAAACCTTAGAAGCTTTTGGGACTTCACAAGTTTTGATAACTGAACCTTTGGAAGATTCTACAGTCACTGCAGCAGACTTCAGTGCTTCGGAAGAACTCCTTTCTTCCGAGACCAATTTTACTTCCGAAGGTAATTTTCCATTTACCTTCTTCTTTGATTTGGAGCTTCCGAAGGAAACAGACTTTCCTTCCGAAGCTTGAGTCTTCTTGAAACTCTTTGAAGTATTGGTCATGTGGATAGTACTTTTAGGATTGTATGGGCAATCCTTAGCAATGTGAGAGGTACTTTCACACATGACACATAACATTTTCTTCTTCAAAAGAGTCTCCTTATGAGAGCAAGACTGGCTTTGGTCACATCCTTTCTCCATCTTCATCTTGGTAGATGCTGAGACAGTTCTTTTGGGCTGTGAACTGTTCTTGGAGTTTGATGGTCCAGGCTGTGCAGCAGTGGTACACAGCAGCTCAGTCTTCTTCTTTGTACTGAGATGATTTGAACAAGAACCAGAACTCTTAGCTGAGGAGTCTTGGTTGATGTCTTCAGTCCTTACTACTTTAAAACCTGCAGAGATAAAAACTTGTTTCTGCTTAGAATCAAAAGTAGCCTTGATCACTTGAGCCTTCTTTGCTTTTCTTTTGCTCTTCCTGATCAAGTTCTTTCTCTTGGACTTGGTCATCACAGTAGATTTCTTCTCCTCAGAAGGATAGTGGCCCTTGGTAGAATCCTCTTCTTCACTCTTCTCAGAGGACTTCTTCACTATCTCTTCTTCATCCTCCTCACTTATAGGATCTATGAGAGGAAACCCATCTTCACAAGTTCCACACCTAGGAGATCTTACAGATAAGATTATGTGTGGAGGAGCTATCTCATTTGATCCTAGTCCCTGTCTATTTTGATAGCACACTTTGTTGTGCAGGGATGAGGATATCATGTTCTTGAAGGTCTCTTCTTCAAGAACACTCTTTTCTGCCTTGGCTTTGCTGATCACAAGCTCAGCCTGGCACTCAGTCAACTTAGTTATGAGATCCTGAATTTGAGTCCTAAAATCTGTATGTTCATGTTTTAGTACTGAAATGGTTTTCTCCAAGTCCTCTATCTTTAACTTGTAATCATTTTCAGACTTTCTAAAATCAGATTTTAATATGTTTAATGACTCAAGATCAGATCTCATTTCTAAGTTGTAGGACCTGTATCTGTTTACTTTAGCAATGCATTCAGGAGTACAGAGATGTTCCAATACCTTGGCTTCATCATGGTCTGCCATAAGTGCTTGGTTTGGAGAAGCATCTTCCACCTGAAAGCTCCAGTCAAAGCCTCCCTCTTCAACAGTAACAACAGCATGTTGCTTTGGCTTCTCATTCTGATGGGCTTTATCAGTGTAGTTTGGTCTGGTTTGTGTTTGGCCACCATTTGTTTTAGGTGCCTTACACTCCCTAGCAAAGTGGCCCATCAGGTTACAGTTGTAACACTTGACTTTGCTTTTATCCAGCCCAAACTTTCCACTGGTTGCATTGCTTGGAAACCTCCTTCCTGTTCTCTTGTAGAACTTCTTGGCTCTGTGAGTGAGGAGAGCCATCTGCTGAACTATTTCCATGTACTCCAGGTCATCTGGATGGATACAGTCCAGGTCTTCAAGAGTGAAGAGAGAGTTCCCACAGCTTTCATCAGTAGACACAAAGGCTTGAGAAGAGCTTGTCTCTTGAAATGGGCTTCCTTGAGTGAGGTTCTCCCTGGGTGTCTCTGGGAAGGTGATGAAAGGACCCTTTGGTGAGTTGTCAGGGTAGCATATGAAATGATGTTGGGGTTCTATGCTATCCCTTTCAACCACATGAAGGGCTGAACCCATTTGATTGTTGGAGTTGCCAGATGAACCTTGCATGTTCATCTCCATCTAGTATCCACTGAGAATCCCATATAACTCTGTCAGAGTAAGAGTTTTGAGGTTCTCAGTCCTCTTGATCACCAAACAGTAGTGTGTCCATTGCCTAGGAAGTGAGGACATGAACTTCCTTACAATGTCCCTATTCTCAAGAGGAACTCCTCCATCCACTAGGGTATCCACTATCTCAACATACCTGAAGTATTGTTGAGTTATGTATTCACCTGTTTTGAAGGTGAAGTTTTCAAACTGCTGCTTCAGGAGATCCTTCTTGTTCTCCTTGGCTTCAGAGCCTTCATACATCAGCTTCAGTGCATCCCACAGCTGTTTAGCTGTTTTGCACTTCTTAAAGCCTCTGTACACAGAGTTTGGGAGAGCAGTCTGAAGAGCAGTCATGGCCTTCCTATCAATCTCTACTCTCTTCCTATCTTCATCAGAGTAGTTGGCCACATACCAGCACCAGTAGCAGAAGGAGTGCTGGGTATGAAAGGTCCATTCTCAACAGATTCCCACATTCTTGAGTCTAAAGACCTAATGAAACCTTCCATTCTCATATACCAGGTGTCAAAGTCATCAAGAGTGATCAGTGGGGATTTGTTCATGGTTCCAATCTCCATATCAGTCTTTGAGATGGATGCCATTTGGAGAGTTTAGTTTTTGTGTGTGTGAGGGATCTTAAGATGGCGAGATCTTATATCAAGAGCCTGAAAAGCTCTGATACCAATTGCAGGACCGTAAGGGCTTGAACAAATTACAACACAACTACACAATGAGGAGAACAACTAAACTTGATCAAACAGTGAACTGGATTAACCAATATTGATACAAAGAACACAAGTAAATTAAAGAGACAGAACAAGAGAGTTGGGTTTCAAGGAGGCAATATATTGCTTTCTCAAGTTCTTTTACAAGTGTTACAAAGTATAAAGAAAGATACAAGAACTTGGAATACTTATACTACAACTTACTGCCTGCTATACTTTGAAAGCCAGCTGGATACAATTGATTAGACACTAACAAAATCAATTATAGGATCAAAAGGCATATCTGCCTTTTGACCTTGTGACTATGACATGCCATAGCTCACATCCTTATCTATTACAAAAAGGATAAAGTACATAAAGTAGAAAGTTACAGACTCAAGACCTCAATGTACAGTTACCCAAAGCATGGACCTTTTCACCAACTCATGTAAGTTGATGACTTTACAGAGATGCAGCAGAAAGGTGTCCAGCTTTATGGAACAGTACATCAGATAAAGCATGTTTACTAAAAGTCTTCGGAAGAAATCTGTCTTCATAGGTTGAAGCTTCGGAAGACTTTGTCTCTGAGGCTTCGGAAGACTTCATGTTTGGCTTCGGAAGATATTGGTCTTGGCTTCGGAAGATTTTACACTTAGAGTATTTTCTAGTGTATTGTGTAAAACTTCCGAAGCATTTCTTACTTCAGTACTTAGTGCATGTTGCAGAGAGACCTTGGATGTTTTGGGTTGCATCAGACTTAAGGAATCCTTACACGAAGTTTACCGGAGATAAGTATTAAAATTAAAAGTGTCGCAACAAGAAGAGTGTTTGTTTTTTAATGTCTGCAGAGTGATAAAATCAAGTGGTGCTGGTATACGGCGGTGCTGGACGGTGGTGGTGATGGTAGAGGGTGGGTGGTGGCGGATGGTGGGTGGAGGCGGAAGGTGGTGGTGGCGGAACGTGGTGGTGGTGGAGGACGGTGGTGGTGGAGGACGGTGGTAGTGGACATGGGTTGTGGTGGGTGATGATGTCTAATCCTCTACAGACTTTATAAGACTTTAGAAATGTTTGTGCTAAGTATGCACCATGCAGATCTCGCATAGATTTTTTTTAATGAAAATTCTTTCAAAAAACAAACACTCTGTAAACATCAACATCTGTGCGGTGCTGCGCAACGCAGACAAAAGAGACCAGGAAAAGTTTTTCTGAAAAAACAAACACCCCTTGGACTCCCTTTATCTAACATGGTCATGAGTTCTTAGCTCAATGGCATACGTGGCTGACATCAGCCGAGTGGTGTACTATTGCACTTGGAATTCTGCTATCAACATGACACATTGACACCATTTCAAGACTTATGTGGCTCCTTTTTCCCATGCCAATTTATGTGTACCTTGTGATTCAAATGTTATGGCGTTGGAAGTACCATTTCATGATACGGAATTAATAATCCAAACCTCTAGTCGTGACAAGGCAGGCTAAAACATGAAGCAATTCCAGATGCTAAACAGATCAAAGATATCCTTTTGGGTTGGAACATGAACTACAACCTTACGTTGTGAGTATGTACATACAAAGCTTTCGCCACGTTAGTGTGGACCGTTTTGGCGCCAGAGAAGATAGGCAAAGCCGTTTTACCGATTAGATTTACCTCAATCAAATACACCTAGCGTTTCATGGTTTTAGACACAAAACAGGAATAAAGGTGTGTACATTGACAGAATACTTGAGTTCTTGACCACAAGAGATGGATTGTAGTAGATTTTTCTTTTTCTGAATTTTGAGGACAAGAATGTTTTCAGAGAAAAATTGTTAGTACAATATATAGGTAGTGGGGTGAATTAGTCGATAAACAATAGATCAAGGAATAATGTTGTAAATGCAAACAAACGATTTAACAAACTTGACAATTCAATTGTTAGAATCGATTGAACTTGTAAAGAAGGAAGGGTTGTGCCTGTGATCTGTGAACAAGTTCGTACTAGACTTCGAACAAATTCTCCCGTCTCCAAAGATTTCTCTCTCTCTTCTTCCTCTCACTAAAATCCAACGTGGCATGCTTGCTAAAAGTACCAACGAGATTTTAACCGATATACTTATAATCACAACCACAAACTTTAGTATATTTTGATGATGAAACTAAACCTAAATCATCCCCTCCCTTGAGAACCCAAAAGCATACCAAATGACAAAAGCTTTCTGACAGGTGAGATCGTCTGTTAGTCTATTCTACCATTGCTCAAACCCGCTCAAACCCCATCATCTTGGTGATTGGTCGAGGTATAATAAACTAACAGATATTGTTCTTGTTTTTGTTAATATTTATGATAGTTCAAACATGCCCAATTTTTGAAGGAGCTAAAAGTAATATTCTAATTTATTTGATAGAAGTCATTTTACTTTTCAATAATAGTGCTGTTTGTAACTACTTTTAACAGATTAAATATTTATGAAATAGAGAGTAGATTATGAGAAAGTGTCAAGTGGATAGGCCAGACTTAACACATCTAGATCATACTCAACCCGTAATTACAATCTAGACCATACTTATTATATAACCCATCTAGACGCTAATTAATAGACGACCCATTTTTGACTTATTACCCACAAATCCAAGATTCCGTAGGTTCAGGCCAGTCATCCCAAGCAACTAAGATACTATGTCAAATACGGGTCTTTGTCTAACAGCACCAACATAGATAAATCAAATCAGTTCCGGATCATCTCCAGATACAAACATCATGATGTCAAGATCTTGATTGGTGCATAAAAGTGATTTTCTTTTTCATAAAAAGTACATATGCCAAATAGACAATGCAGTACTTATGGACGGATGGTACCTGCTATAATACATTGGTTGTGTATCGAGTATAATCATACAATCTATAAGCATACGAATTTTCACATCTCCGCAGCAAATGACTTGCCACAACCACATGTTTGTGTAGCATTTGGGTTTTTGAAGGAAAAACCTCCACCAATGAGTGCATCACTAAAGTCAAGTTGCATCCCAAAGATGAAAAGAAGGCTCTTTGGATCACAAACTGCACATAAGATGACAAAATCAGCATCAAGATTCAACGAATGGGGTATACATTAAACAAACAGATCATGGTTCAAAATAGAGGTACACTTCATCAACCCTGAAAAATGTTCCCTGTTAATTTGAAAAAAAAATTGTTCCCTGTTAATTTTAAAAATCGGAACGATCCTCTACATCATATTAAATGATCTGGGATGATTCATTGTTTCTGAAACACTTGACCATTAATAGTTTGAAATTAGTTTTACTACTCACCAGATACCCTTCAACAAAGACAGAATAGCGGAAGCATATCATTACAGTGGTGTAGGATTTAGTGTGCGTGAAATAAAAAATTCATCACAATGGGAAAATAGATACATTAATACAAAGCTTCCCGGAAAAAAAAATTTATTGCGTTTTTTATGCAGGACAACCTAGAATGGAAAATGCCACAATTTTCTATATTAAGGAGCACATAGATCTTACGTCTGTATGTAGAGGTGGCAAGACAAGGAGGTCAATCAGCTTGGGTAATTGATCAGAATCAGGTTCAGGTCAAAATGATAACTTTTTGCGTCAAATATGATTACAATGAGTTATTATAATAATTAATCAAAATTTCTAAACATATAGAATTAGGAGGTTTTGGCTTTTTTCAGTTTCACCTGATCGCTCTGCCTGACCATATCCATTTTAGCTATACTTCTAATTTACTTGTTTGATCCATCATTAGATACATCATAACCCGACTCAATCCATGCATTGGTAAACGAATTGAAAAACCCCCTCTATTTGTATCCATAATCAGTGCCTCAATAAAGGGTATTTTATCCAGATATAGTATTAAATAAAAAAATAAAGAGAAGAATACCAATGACAAAACCATCATATTCCATAACAGTGTCATCCGGTCTTGTGTTTTCCTTGCTCTCGAATTCCATGCTGTAAGACATGCCTGAGCACCCACCTTGTTTAACACCAATTCTCAAACATAAATCTTCATTCTTTTCAAGCCTCATTTTGTTTAAATGCTTCAAAGCATTATCAGTCAATGCAATTGCAGGTGCAATTCCTCCAGATGCAGGTGCTGCTACAATATGCAACATCACCATTTGTTAGACATACAGGCTTTATTGTAAATGTGAAGTTAGTAATTTCAGAATACCTAAAGAACAACCAAGATATGCATACAAATGCAATTAGGAAGGGAAAAAGATCAAAGAATATAATATATAGCAATGTCCATCATAATTTCTAATAGGACCCAAATGACAATTTATTATCAATAATAAAATTTAGAAGAAATACAAAATTGATAACTTTCGTAGAGGTGTGTTCTATCCAATGATGTTTAACTTTTCTCTAGATCAATAATCAATCAAGCTTACTGTCATCCTATGTTATCTCCAATAATAGAGCTACATGATCATGTATATGTTAATATGCTACTGTTGGCTATATATATGGCATAAATCATTAAACTATAATACAAGATATAATTCATTTTCTTACAACTAAATCCTAATTTTTTTTAACACACATGATGCTAATATCATTGCAAGGGGACATGGAACAAATTCATGAAAGCCGCATGGCATGGATGGAAGCATGTGGCATCATTATCAACCTCAAAAAAGAACGCATGTAATATAGATATTAGAACAATTCACATTCATTATGAATTGCTAACATGATAAAACGTCTGGTTCGGATTAAGAAAAAAAGCATTAAACATCACCACCTTTACCATGTCGTATAAACTGTCTATCACTATCTAGTTTTATGATAAAAATACATTTATAAATTAAAAAAGGTTAAATATGTGTAGAAACATAGATGCTAGGATAAGATTAGTATATATAGTGGTATAATAAAGTTTCAATCGGAAAAGGAATATTTTGTAAAAAGCATCTTTAAAAGAATAAGAATCATAGATTTTCAATATGATTCTAAATGTTTAGGGGTCTTGCGACAATATGCTACACTTGAAGTATAAGACGCGCTAAAGTTTGTTCATCCTTAAACATGTAGCATTTGTTGTCAGTAAGTGTAAGTAAGAGATGAAATCTTCTTTTTTTTTAACATACTTTCATTGGTTTGTGGTTGCAGATTCACCCACCATTTGGTTCATATATGATAAATCCATGGGGAACTCTGCAAGCACAAACCGATGGAATTATGTGAAAAAGAAGAAGATTTCATCTCTTGCTTACACTAGTTACAATGGATGCTATATGTTTAAGGTTAAATAGACTTTAGTTACTTAAACTTCAAGTGTAGCATATTGTCAAAAGACAGAATTTAAAAAAATTATTATACATGAAGTAACAAAAATAAAGAGAAAGAAAGTACGATTGAAATAGAAAAAGCAATGTTATCCACAAGTAACCCGCTTATTCAATTTCATTTTTCCATTAAATCCAGTAGTAAGTTTCACATTACTTTCCCTTCAACCCAACAAATAATACAAACAATATAACTTGATACTCTAAAAACAAGGGACAAGGTAAGTACATGGTAATGAGAATGAGTTTTTGTGACCCGCGTGTTGCACCACGTTTGTGGACTTCCTTACACACGTCATAGAGGTGACATTAACATGACTAAGCACATAAAAGACATGTATGAAACCACATAGCTCTGTTCTAGAGATTAAAATATAGATAAAAAAAAAGTATTGCGTCTTGCATGTTGTGGTGTAAACAGGACTTAAAATTAAAATAACAAACTAAGGAATTTAGTAAAAGAAAATAAAAAAATTGAAAACAAAGAAAAAGTAATTTTAAAATAATAGTAAAAATAAAATAAAGAAAATCAAAAAGAAAAACACTACCATAGAACTTAAACCTAGGACTCCATGCTCATATGTTTGAGACTTAACTAGACAAACCACCAGCAACTTTGTTGAGTACCTTTGTAATATACATATATTAAACGAGAAAAAGGCGATGGCCTCCTTTTGATCTCTAACATTAGTAAAGGAGTAATGTAAATATGTGTAACAGCTCAAGCATCGTACTTGATACTGTCTCCTTCAAGCATCCGCCCTTCATGATTTTAAAACACGCTTAATAGGGAATATATCCAGTCCCATACAAGGAAGCTTATGTCCCCCTTCCCAACCGATGTGATTTGTAACATCCTCCCTCACTAGGAGCTCAAGCACACCAGCCCGGCTCTATAACCATTTGTAGCAACCTAAGCACCATACTGGATATTGTCCAATTTGGCAGCCGGCACGCTCTAAAGCGCCCGCCCCTAACCGTTTTAAAACGAGTCTAGCCGAAGCTTTCGTTCCCATTCCACACCGATGTAGGATGTAACAATATGAAACTCATTCACAAAGAACTTCTTGAAGCAGACAAGAGCTTGAATATTTTAGGGAGCAATAAGTAACAATGGTTTCAAGAAAGGACTAGCAAGTAGCAACTAAGGAAGAATCATTTTTAGAATTTGATTCCTTTATCAATAAATGAAGAGTTTGCTTAGGTTCCATTTGTTCATAAAATTCCCTATTTTTTACTTTTGGGGTTGATATGACCCGGCCAAAATAGTCATAGGTCCTAGAAACTTGCATATTTCATGTGAGGGATTTAGCTAATATTATTTAACTATTTAAGTAATGCCCTTTTGCAGATAAGTTCAATTTTACTTTAATACCTTGTTTGCAAAGATCTTGATGTAAAATTAATTATAGTACTCGAAGGCCATTATGGGTTATGGTTTCAATTATTAATAATTTAGTCCTAATCTTTTGCAAGAATGTTGCTTCTTAGACTGCAAAACATTTGTATGCATCTGTTTAAGTTTATCAAAATGAAATTCCAGTCTGATTTGTATCAGGGTGCCTTTCCCATAACACTCATATCAAGTAATAGGACCTGTAATCATTATATTAAAATCTCACACGTCATGAAATGGAAACCATAGATGGATCTTATATTTTCAATTAAGAACCTTGAACCTTGTTTTTATCATGTGGAGTGTAATTGTTTGCTTTAGGTTGTAAAATAGGAGCACCTCTTGATTCTTAGTTGTCATTCAACAATATTTATGATGATTAAAGAAAAAGGAGATAATGTGGATGGAAGAGAATTACTAAAGAAAAGTATAAAAGGAACAAGAAACAGGAAGTGTCAAAGACGTTCGATTCAAGATATACAATTTTTGTTATAGGTGGCTACTATGACCCATCTACCCAAAAACCAACAGGACAGGTTTTAAAAGTCACCCAAAGTACTTTCAAATGGTTAAAACCTCGGAAATCGCTTTAAATATATATTGTTGTATTAATAATCACCCTTTTTGGCAAGTCACCAATGTTGGGTTGTGAAGGCTTTTGGGTTTGGGCTCAAGTTGGCAATAAACAGAATAAGGGCTCGGGCCAATATTTGTTTTCTTGTTCACCAAGCCATTAACCCTAATTTTGTATCTATATATACTCTGCTATGTAATTGTAATCTTTGAGCACCTTAAAAAAAATAGAGAAAGCCAAGTTGCAGCCCGTGGACGTAGGTCACACTGACCGAACCACGTTATATCTAGTGTTCATTATTTTCTTGTTTATAATCGTTTATGCACGTGTGTTGAGATCAATATTCCATTGCACTAACCCTAATAACCAACCTACCCATCTTACCACCTCTAATTTTTGTGATCACAGTTAACAATCTTGCCACTTAGAAAATGAGATATGATGAAGGGCATGCCCACATTTAGGGTGCAGGTCAGATCTTAGAACCACAAAAGAGTAGATCTTCCAAATTCTATAAAATCCAGTTCATATATCTAGCTACGAATTCCACATAATTCCTTGTGCTGATTGAATCTGTGAGTTTGATTCTTATAGGCTAACAAAAAAATAAATAAATAAATAAATAAAATAAAAACAATATCTTTGCAACAGGACTTTAAACATTATAGGAGGCATGTTCCATCTTAGCAACCACAGTTTACATTTTCCTGAAAGCATCAAAGCTTATAATAGTTGTACATATTGAATAGCTAACCGTTCCATTCTAGATCATATTATTGGGATGATTACATGACTTTCACTTCAGCCAGGTCTGGCATTTTTATACTTGAATCATCTACCCAAAACCTAATCACCATAAAATGAGTGAGTATGTTTTTATTCCTTTTCGGCTATTCGATATATCCTCGTATGGCTATGAATTTCTCATTTCCAATGGAAACCTCTGCCGGCTGCTTTTCTGATTCCAAGTCAAATTCTACCAACCATCAAACTTCCTACCAAACTCACCACAATTTCTTTTGCCTATCCTAACCGACTGAATCCCTTCAACCAAAGATCCCAAAAATAACACAAAGAAATCAAATGATAGAAATTTCAACAAGCATAACCTAATAATAAAGGCGAAAATCAAGCCCCTGTTACAAGCATAAGCAGTAAGATTACAATCAAGGCAGTAAGGTCACCAATAAACATAACAAGATGTTACATATATAAACAAATAACGAATGATCGGTGGATCAATACCTTGCGCTGAAACTGCACAAACTGACAAAGTATTTCTTCGAATAACGGCAGAGGCGAAGGATCTAGAAGAAAGCGAGACAGATTGATTGAAGGGTAGAGAAGAGGTCGACAACTTGGGAAATCGGCAGAGAGAAGGGCAAGACACCGTCGAAGAAAACGCCATTGAAACCCAAGAAATGAAACTCGTGGGTGTGAATTGAATATAATCTTCCGAACTGTTGTCGTTTAACGTAGGAGGTGTGAACCACGTGGCAACATCGACGCTTACGGCCACAAAGTGATGAACCCAAACGGGGCTTAAGAAAACCAAGCTCAAATCCCACTCCCATAAACATTTCTTGGAAAGTTTTGCCAAGACTCGTTAATGATCATGTACGATAGTGGTATTTAGTTAGAGCCGTAGATAAACCCAACATTCGGTCTAACTTTATCAATTGTTTAGTGAAAATTTCGTTTATATTCGTTCATTTGGAAAATAAGCGAACGCAAACAGGAGCTTTTGTTCGTTTTTTTAAACTAACAAAAATGAACAAATGTCGCTTACTTTCATTTATGTTCATAAATATTCAATAAAGTATTCACTTATGTTTGTTTGTTTATGTTCTTTCGTTTATGTTCACTCGTGTCCGCTCATTTAAAGGCTTTATTTATATTTTATATGTTTATTTTATTGTTTCGTTTCTCTCTACTATTATATCTTGTTTGTACTTACTTATTTTTACTGGATTTTACGTTATGTTTGTGATGAAAAAATTCAAAATTTATTTTAAAATGAATGTGTTATCGTTTCTATTTATTTGTGTTCATGAACATCTGTTTATTTTCATAGGCGTTTGTGTTAGCTTACATTTGTTAAATAACGAATAAACATAAATGCACACAAACATGTTAATTTTCTTAATGAGTGAGCACGAACAAAAAATATTGTTAAGTAAAATATTCATGAACATGTTCATTACGTACCTTAATGAACGAACAAGAACAAGACTTTATTCGTGTTTGATCAATTCGCTTGTAGCCTATTATATGTTAGTAGAAGTGATTGACCCATATAAATGGCATGTGTTTAAATTCTTACAAGTGTAATGTTACACCCCAAATAAAAGGTGGTTAATCATGATGATTGAGTATCAAACAAACACAGCGAAAATTAAATATAACGAGCCATTGGTTACATGAACTATAAAGTAGTTCTATTGTAATACAATTTCTTACATGCATCGTTGTATTCTTAAGGTAGCCTTCTTAGCTAAACTAGATTCTGGTACAGTTCTTCTAGAGAGTCACATCTATTGCCAAGCAAGTCGTGATGACAAGCTACTCTCTAAGTCTCATCAGTTAAAGTACCTTTATACATCTTCAAAACATAAGTGAACTATAAAATTGATGAGTTCCTAAGTATGTATAAAGTATTTATAGTCAATGTATAGATTTTATTAATAAAGTTTTTCAATCAAAGCTATAGTTTGTAGGCATCATTCATAACCAAAATTAACATCAATCATGGTCATGGTAAGCATCACTCACAGCCATCTGACATCGTTCACGGTCATGGTAGGCATCGTTCATAACCATTTGACATCGTTACAATCATAATAAGCATCATTCTCAACCATTTATGCATAGTTTTTATTAACATCGTTCATGGTCAACATGGGTGCTGACGTGCCATTCACAATTTATCACATAGTAGAATCATTGCCAATAAATTTTAAAGCATACACCATGAAGTTTAGCATGTATCCACCCTCAAAATTTAAGTAAAATGGGTAAAGTATACGAGACTCACCTGAGTGTTCTCACAATTGTCAAATAAATGCTTCAGGTTTAATATGCTACTGACTAGCAAGCCTCCTAAGTTTGTGACGTGGTTTAACATAGAAAAGGTTGTTAAAAAATATGTGGTTTACCAAAGACAAGGTTGTTAAGAAGAAGAAACTAAAGCCTTTGAGGACATACATGTGGTGGGCTGAGTATAGAAACTTAAGCAGCCACTAATTGCTTGAAGAGATTTGTGATGTGGTATTATGATCCACATTCTACATAGGATGTTATTATTTGTTAGGGTTAATGACATTAGGATTTTTAAGTCTATGGAATTGTTAAAGTTTTAAACAAAAGGTTAGGAGGACACTAGACTTTTTAAGTCTAGTGGTTACCATTTTAATGTATGTGTGAACCTTTATATGTGCCAACATTTCTAGAAAGTGTATTTGGAAGTTAATATTATGCTGGTACTTTTCTTTTTATCATACTTTTGTTTTTATGTTGTTTGTTCACATATCATTGAAGGTTTTAGTGCTTACACCTCACAATACTATATTTTCGTCTTTATATTGTTTATTGATATATTTGTTTGTAGTGATATGCCTTTTAGAGACCTACAAAATGCTAGGGAATTAGCTATCTAGACATTTGTTGTCGGGCTATATATAGGGTCTTGTTTTGAGCATACCTAGTGACATGATAAGTGAAAAGATTATAAAAAAATGAATGGAATGAGCATAATGATAGATATATGAAAGCCATGTGATGTGATATGTATGAATGGTTATTATATGTTCATTAATGAAGAGTAAAGCTTATTTAAATGGTAAAATTAGAAATCACTTAACAACGTTAACTTTTTTATGCATATTAATCGGTAGGTAAGTTGTTGAGCATATGGGAGTGAGATGGGATTGTAAGCTACTTGACATTTGAAGATCGCCACCCTTGTTATAAATGATTGTTTATTTGTAAATAGCAATTATGATGTTACTTTTTAAAGAAAAATGTTTAGTGATAAACAAGTTCTTATATGAAATGGATGTTTAAAAGTTTTTGCATTAAGATGTTTAATGAAATGATGTAAATGTAACATCTTTTATGCGCTGAATGATTAATTGTGAGGTCTCCTAGGACTAAGGCTTTACATCATAAAACCAATATTTTTATACCAACTATTATAAAATGTTGAGTTAAAGTCTCGTCTAGGATTCTTCGTCAAAGAGAACATTTTCAAATAAGTCGATGAATCTGGTCTATTATAATAAGACATTTGAGGAAAAATAGGGGCAAACTACTAGAAAATATACAATAGATGACGCTAACGATGACACACGCTACTTTTATGATGTGCATTGTGTCATAAAAATGTCATGTTTTTTTTAAATTTGAAGAAACAAACATGCATTTTTGTGTGTCATCTTTTTCCTATCATAAAAAGTAAAAAATAACATTTGATACGCACTTTAAATATTTATGTGTCATCTTCAAGCGTCTTTTTCGTTTTCTATTCTCTCACTCATATTCTCATTTCCATTTCAAATAAAAGTTTGTTAAAGCATTCTCTTCCCCATTTCCCCATTTTAGGGTTTTCACAGATAAAAAGAGTGGCAGCCATCCCCCTTCTGATCTCCGACCATCTCAAGGCGGTGATGCCACCTCCGGTCGTTCTTCATTTCCTCTTCTTCCCCCACTTCTATCAAGGTCACAAACCACCTTAGGTGGAAGCAATGACAAGGATGGTGATTATGGTGTTCATGGGCAATGATGATGGTTGTTGTGGTAATGGTGGTCGACCTCGAGGACTCGAACAATATGGTGGTATAGGTGGTTGCAGTGGTGGTGTGTATTAAAGACGATAGTGGTCGTTCATTGACTTTATGATGGTGGAGTTTTTAGGGTTTCTAGAGGCAATGATAGTCAAGGGGTAGTCTGAGTCGGTGGTTAATGGCAGTAGTGAGGATGATGTGATGGTAGTTGATAACTTCGTTGATGGTGGTCATGATGTTGGTACAGCCACTGTGTGATGGTTCACATGGTTGGTTGTTGCTGTTAGTAGTCAACTATAATAATGTTGTATTTAGTCGTCAAGATGCTAGAAGGTACATTCTTACTTTTTCATAATCAGATATGGTTGTTTTGACTGGTAACAAGCTAGCCCTGTGAGCCATCAGTTTGAAGACATACGAAACTAGATTCGTACCAACCCTTTTGCTCAAGTCTTTATTGTGTAGTGAAATTTGATCCACTAGTATGTCTCATAATGAGAAATTTTACTCTTGCGGGATCGGATATGGTCACTCAACACAAGTGTTATCTCTCAAACTCACTAAGTCATACTCGAATGATGATGTAGATTCCTTTAAGAGTTGATAATAATATACTAAGTAAACAAACACAAGAAATAGTTTTCAAGATACTTGTATATATTACTTCTCAACTCAAAGTTTACAAGACTCTTACAAGCATACTAAATGAGTTACAATGAGAAACTATATATACTACTATCTACAGCTGGTTATACTTTGATACCAGCTAGAACTTACTATCAAACAAATACTACATTGTTAGAAGTAAGGTATCTAGAATAAAATACTATCCCAGATTAGGTAGTCATGACATGTCCATAACTTACATTTTGTCACCAACTAAACGTGGTAACTGTACTAATTGATAAAAGGTGAACAGTGGAATAAAGTATGGTCAACTACATGGCCCTGGGAAAGCACCATGTAGTATATCAGAGGTTACAACGGGTTGTTAGAGGAACCATACTTATGTCCACTGGTTCATAGTAGGTTCTTCTGAAAATAAACTGGCTTCGGAAGAAGAAGTTCTTCCGAAGCCACTTATATTTCGGAAGAGTCTACTTCTTCCGAGTCTTCTACTGATCTTTAAGGCTTTATACTTCGGAAGTCTTTGTCTTGAAATCTTCCAAGTGTTTGTCTTTGGAAGAGGAATTACTTTGTCTTCGGAAGACATAGTTTGTCTTTAGAAGTTCTTCTAACATTAACCTTTAGAAGTGCAGCTTTGCCTTCGAAAGTCTTCTTTCAATTGCACCAAAAGTTATTCTAAGTATTGTTTTGGTTGTACCAGCCTTACTAGACCCAACAAACTCCCCCTAGGTTGAGCTACCAAAACCTCATTGTGTTCTGCTTCTCAAAACTTTCAGCACTAAGGAAAGTAAATATTTATATGTTTCTTTCTTCTTTCCGGAGGTGGTACTGAGAAGCTTGTACAAGTCACTGGTATATAATAGGTCCAGTTTGTTACTCTGGATGACATGTACCCTTTCTAATGTCCCTTGCTAGAGATTTAGTTGACGGGAGTTATAGTCATACTCTCATCTAACTATGAGTTTCAAATCAGGGCCTTCAACCATCTGAAGAAAGGTCTTCCCTTTGGTTGGACCTTCTTTTTCTTCCTGCTCTCTCTGTTTCAACTCTTCTTCGAATCTCCATTCTCTCTTTTCACAACAAAGTTGTGAGAAGAATCTTCAAATCTCTATTGGACTATTTTCTTTCTAGGAACAAGGGGTTGAGATGGCAGGTTATTCCCCTTCTTGGTGTCCAATAGAGTCACCAGCCTTCTTCTCAGCTTCTTCTCTTCTTCATTGAGTGAATCAGAGTTGGTTGCAAGGAGCTGAAATGCCTGGTCCAAAGTTCCCCTAGGCAAATCAAGGAATGCCTCTGTTGTGAGGGAACAGGAAGAGCCATCAATGAATGTTAATTTGATAGACTCCTCACAAGAGATTTCACTCAGAGTGGTACAGTTGGTGAGCTTCTTCTTGATTTCCTAAACTCCTCCATGGTCAGAGGTTTAGTTGGTTTAGAGGATGGCTTAGGTGATGGATAGGTGGTTGATTGTTAGGTTCTAGGTAGTGTTTTAGGTTTGAGGATGGGTAGTGGTGGAGGTTGTTGTGAGACAGTTGGTGAGGATTAGGGTAAGGTTGATGGTGTAAGTTTAGGGGTGAATGGTTCAGTGGTTGGTTCAGTTTTGTCGGGAAAGGAAATGGTGAGGGTTCGGGTTGAGGTTGTGGTTTGAGAACAGGTGTGGGTAATTTCCTTTGAACACTTGGTTTTTGAAACACCTCCTTCCTTCTTCCTGAGCGAATGTCAGCCTTGATGTCACTGACATGTCGCTGCAGGGTATTCTCAGTCATTGGACCAACCTACCTGCCAGAGAAGCCGTGGGCCCAGAGATATGCCTTCATCCAGGCTTTATCTCCCACCTTCTTGACAGCCGCAAGCTTAGCCTCCTCCTCCTTCTTCTTCTTCTCTTTCACCTTCTCCCTTGAAGCCTTCTTCCTCTCTTTAGCGGTCTGATCTTGTACTTTATGGAAAAGCCACAAGATCATGTCATTATCGTGGGGAATCAGCTCCTCCTGAGAGTAGCCTTTTGAGCATAAGAAAGCTCTCCTCTCAGTCCTCAAACATTGTTCATCCTTGTTAGGACCTGGTATTTGAACGAAATACCTAGTGATTAGCGTGTAAACCAGATCAAATAGTGCGGAATCCTATTTGATTGGCGATCCAATCAGTGAGAACACATGAAGAATCAATCAAGAATTGAATCTAACGTTAGAAGTCGATTAGGAATTGATCTAATGTGTTCTGTGAACTTGGAGAACGATTTGGGAGGCTTCTGGACGGCTAGGGTACGTCTGGAGTCGTAATGGTATGAATGCTTACGTTTTTCCACGAATTGGGTCTATTTATAGGTTAGTATTGTTCAATCGTGCGACTGGACCATAAGTATGGTTCAGTCGTGCGATTGAACCATGCGGTTGATTCATCCGCACGACTGAGTGTTCAGTCGTGCGACTGAGCCAATCTTATGTGTCAATCATACGACTGATCCAGTCTCCTGGTTCACTCGTGCGACTGAGTCAATCGTATGAAGTTATTCATGCGTATGGTCCATTCGCATGGGCCATTCGCATGAGAACTTCATTAAGTTAAGTTTGAATGTTTTAATTAATATAACTTGATGTGTAACTATTCAAACAATCACAAACCCAATCAATTCAATAACGACTCATTAATGAAATATTAAACATTACAAAACACAAACAATCCATATCATTTCATTAATCAACTCATATTACATCATAGTCAGACATACAAGATCTATTACATTACAAATCATGATCTAGGGACATACATGCATCAACAAACTCCCCCTTGGACCTAGATCTCTCTAATCTCTTGTCTTCTGCATAACCTCCTTGTACTTCTTGTACTTTTCCTCTTTTGTGACTCCCGCGTGAATTTCAAACGCGAAGCAGAGTCGTATAACGTTTTGGAACTGGAGGGCTTGTACAATATCTTGCGTGTCATAGAACAGTGGCCACTTGTATAATGTATAGACATCATTAGCCGACAAGTTAGTAAGCCACATCGGGTCGAATACCCTGATCGTATCCATTTGTCCCTCTTTGCTTAGGACTATGTGACATCCGTCACCCCAAGGTCCGTCAAATGACGTGTTTGTCCGTTATCTATTCTATTTTTAGTCATTCCTCATCATTATTTGACTCATTATGTGGATATCATGTGTGCAATACTATCGTTGTGTGTGTGCATTCATTTAAAAACCGTGTGTGAACCTTAAAAAGACCTATAAAACTTTCATTTTTGAAAACGCTAAATATATCATTTTATAAATATAATAAATGTTTTAATATAACCATTTCTTCAGTCATAATAACATTAAATATACTTTCACAATTAATATAAAACACCTAACGAAGTCGTTTTTCAACCGAACAAAATTTGGGAAAACTCGGGGGTTAAGTGCAGGGACTAAACTTGTAATTTTGGAAACTTGGGCTGGGTATAAATACCCCATTTCCAGCCCTAAACCCCCATTTCTATCATCTTCTTCATCTTCATCTCCTCCACACACAAAAACACCATTTTAGCACCAAATCCGACCCGAGAGGTCTCGTTTTCTTCGTCTTGACACCGTCTACAGCTTACACTACCCCTCTCTAGCAGGTAGTTGTCTTTGGTTGTCCATTTTAGAGCCATTTCACGGCTGTCCAAACTAGGGTTTCGGGTGTTCGGGTTCAACCCGAACACACAAGGTCGTATGGGTGCGTGTGAGGTCTCTTTGCTTGTGTTTTATGCTTGTGTATGTTTGTTGAGTGTTTCTGGAGGTCCTTGTGGTGTAAAACCCGTGTTTAGAGCGGCCCGGGGGCTGCTCACCCCGACCACAGTCGCGATTCTGCAGATTGGGCGACTGGGTCATCCATGCGATTGAGCCGTGCGACTGAGTGGGTCGTGCGACTGGATCATGCGTTTGAGTCAATCGCGCGACTGAGTTGTGCGACTAGGCATGTCGTGCGACTGAGTTGTGCGACTGAGTGGCTGTGTGCGATTGAGTCATGCGTGCGAATGAGTGTATGCGAATGAGTCATGCGACTGAGTGTTTGTGTGCGATTGAGTCAGGTGACCGACTGAATGTGTGCGAATGAATGTGATTCGCACGACTGGGGTCCAATCGCACGAATGAAGGTTCAGTCGTACGAAAGTAGCTAATTCGCACGATTGAAGGTTGATTCGTGCGCATGGAAGTTGAGTCGTGCGATTGGGTGTTGTGTGGTACGACTGAAGGCCAATCATACGAATGAAGGCTCAATCGTACGAATGAAGCTGATTCGCACGATTGAGGGTTGATTCGCACGAATGGAGGTTGAGTCGTGCGTCTGGCCTTGTATGCGACTGAAATCGTTGTGTTTGACCCTTGTGCGTGGCGTAAGTATGTCGTGTGGTGTCGAGGTAACACTAACACAATTATGCCATTGTTTGGCCACAAAGATTAAAGTCAACGTGAGAAAGGGCACAGAAACTATTTTGAGCAAATATAAACTAACGCTTTACGAACGACCAAATTGACTTATAACTATTGACACTTATTCAATGTTTCTTCGATAACAACAATACTTTTACTTAAACATCATCATTAGTGGCAACAATGTCTTGTACTTGAATCCACATAGGATCTAGTACGTGTGTCAGTCTGTGTGTGTTGTGCGTGACCCATCCGATACGACCCGAACCGACCCATCATTATTGCGCGCTTATACATATAACATATCATTAATGCTATACAATAACTGTCAATAGGTGTTTGACTGTTTATTTGCATTCAACATTTGGGATACAACGCTCATACATACTTACCACTTAACAAGTGAGTTTTGTGGCCCCTTTTCACATTTATACAATATTTCAATCATTTACAAATTGGGGGAAAAGTATGCTTACACATTTTTATGCTGTACAAGTTACATACATTTTACATACAAGGAATCAACGTGATACTGTGTTGCAAGTACTATTTGATACATGCTTGGGTCTGCTGTGTGGTTCTATCTTTGCAACTATTTAATTCCAGTGTGGGAACCGACGGTTAGGTATTGGTAGTACTACTGGGTTGACACCCCCACCCTCGTTCGATGGTATACTAGTTGGTACCATCAGTGGCCAGGAACGGGCCCTTGGGTGAATATATGCCGACAATTTCTTAGTGTACGTCGCTAGGTTTGGTTGCAAAGCTCATGTCATGTGATATTTACTTGTGTAATAACTGTATTCACGGTATTCCGACGCACTATTATATACAGCATCACTTACATTTTTATTACATAAACCTGCGAGCTCACCAACAATTTTGTTGACCGTTTTAAGCTTATCTTTTCAGGTGATCATGCAAGTCCAGGAATCTAGGTGTGCTGCCTTAGTGGAGACCCTAGGATGCATTTTTGGGACTTAGCTCATGTTTTGTTAAACAATCTTTTTGAACAATGTAATCGCATGTAAACAATTATCAACATTTGAACTTGTTCCCGGGTTGTGGGAATTAACATTTACATTACCATCTTATGTGTATATATGTTAACATCATCATGTTGTTTATGGCTATGTGTTGTGGACATTGACTTAACACGACACAAGTCCCCTTGTTGTCGGGTGTCGTCATGACACGCATGTCATCATTTACTTATATTGCTCTCTATCGCTTACCATGTGTTATGACGATCCCATTCTCGTTACATCCCCGTGTTTCCGCTTTTAGCGGGGGTGTGACAGACTATGACCGCTTCAGCTGTTCTCCAATCATAGTACCACCACTTAAAGTGTGGAGTGAAGTCCTGTGGCATTTCCCTGAGTGGGATTCTCGACATTGTGCGCGGAGGACTCCACTTCAACACTATCTTGGGCTTGCCAGTAATGGCATCAACCTCAGACCTTCTTATGTACCTAGTCGGCTGTTGGGGTCTGAAGTTAACCCATCTGGTGTGGTACTCCTTCTTAAGGGCAGCCTCGAACCAGCCTGACATCTTCCTCGGGTCAGCATACAAAAGCTTTAGCTTAGCCAGCTGGTTGAGCTCAAAACCTGGTAGAGTCTTCAGATCATGTGGGAATCTGAAGTACTCTATGCCATGTTCTCTCTTAACTGCATACGCATTAAGATCATCAAAATACGCCCATGCTATAATCCTGCCAGACACCTTGTGGTGTTTCTTGACTCTGTAGAGCTTGGTGTAGGCATCTTTCTTCGGTGCAGCACGTTGGGCTCTAACTTCTTCAAAACATGCAGCCCACTCAGCCTTTCGAATGTCAACATCATCGTTTGAGGCTTGGGCTGTTCCTTCTGCCTTCTCAGTTTCCTGCTCCATCTTGTTCAACACCTCAAAAGTATCACTGACGAGGGACTCACCCAGATTGGGGACCACATTACCCTCATTGTCAGCGTACTGAGGGTACTCCTCTGCAGTGATATCTTCAACCTCGACTTCATCAATATCGTTGAGCTCTTCATCACTAGTTGAATCACATGTTGGAGCATCTTTAACTATTTCATCCAGATTGAGCTTGAAGATCTCTGCGAGTTGCTCGTTAGATAGGTCATAAATTATTTCCCCTTCTTCAGGGGTATAACTCAAAGACCTTCTTACGATCCCTTGCAGATCAAGAATCATGGTTAGTTGAGTCTTGACCTTTGAAGGGGAGCAACATCAAACTCATCTCTTTGATAATTTGGATCTGTTTGATTTAAACATTCAACACATACATCATTAGTAAGTAATCAAACAGAAATACATTAACTTAATAAATAAACATTCAATACATTGTTTTTCAATACAGAATTTAAACACAAAAGTAAATAAATACAAAAAACATCTAGTCTTTACTTTTATCTTGAATCAAAGTCTCATCACTCGGAGGAGCAGAGGTGGTAGCTGACTGGTCCTGTCTGTTCTTCGACCTCCTCTCTTGACCTGAAGCAGAGGCCGATGCAGCCGCATCCCCTCCTTCTGCTTCATCATCATCTTCCTTCCCCTCTGTCCTATCTTCATCAGTTTCCTCCTCATCCTCTGTATCATCCTCTTCATCATCATCATCATCTTCATCTTCATCATCACCATCATCTCCATCATCTCCATCCCCTTTCTTGATCTTTAAGGGCTCATCCTTTGATCCCTTGAGCCGCAGCATGATGGTCTTGTTGGTGGTCTCCAACTCCTCTATCCTTTTAGCTGATTGGGCATGCTGCTCCTGGAGTTGGGACATCTCTATACGCTGTGCATCCATCAGCTGAGCCTGCTGCTCTATAACACGAGCCTGCTCTGCCATCTGTTGAGATTGGGCAGCAGTCAGGTCGGTAAGCTGGCGTATCTGTGCAGCTTTCTCCTCATCGGCAGCTAGTAAGCGCATCACCATCCGGTTTAGCGCTGACAGCTGTTCCTCTACCCCGATTGGAGGTAGAGGTGATCCATAAGTGTGTGAGGACTAGGCTGACAGTCCTGCATGGTGTGAGGTGGTGGTGGTGGTGGCTGTAGTGAAGATGGGTCGGTAAAATGGTGGAGGTGATGTGGGTGTAAATGGTATGGTGGTGGATGGGATATGTACTGTAGTGGTAGGTATGATGGTGGCTGTGGTAGCTGTGGTGGATGTGGTGGCTGTGGTAGATGTGGTGGTGGATGGTATAGCTGTGGAGGTGGTAGTGGTGGCTGTGGTGGTGGATGTAGAGGCTACGGTAGTAACGAAGGTCAACCGACACTTCTTCTTCTTCAGACCATGGGGCTGAGCCATCCTCTTCCTCCTCGTCCCTGTGGAGGTTGATGCTCCCCCTACAACCCTGCCTGCTGAACCCGGAGCATAACTCGGGTCAGTCTCAGTCTCTCTGGAGTCTCTCGGGTGTTCACCAACCACCCGTAGCCCGTGTTCTGTGGGAACAACCTTGCTTCCCACAGTTCGCGTGAGGGGCTCCTCATCAGACTCCTCCTCCTCCTCAGCACCAAGAACAAACTCCTGATGAAATCCGGCTGTCTCAGCAACATCTCCAGCTGGGGCAGACACTGGGGGTATAACATCTGACACAGTGCCTCTCGGTGGAGCAGGCATATCGTCCCCAGCGTCTCCACTATCATCATCATCCGAGTCCAGAGTAGGTAGAGCAATCTGCTCTACATCAGAATCACTGTCATCGTGGCGCCACTTTCTCTTGGCTGGCGCCACGTAGTCTTCCCGGGCCAGATGCCCAAACAACCTCCTGACAGGGGGTTTCACCTGCTTCCCCCTGTAAACCTTCATCCTCCCCAAAGTAGTGTCATCCATGACCTCGAGCACTACCGCATCCTCCTTCTCCTTCGGCAGGGAGGGAAGCTTCTGATCTATAATCATCTGCATAAACCTCGGATACATGCAGAAGCCCTCCTTCCCTTTCCCCTCAATGTTCTCCACCAGATAGGTGAAGATCATTTTGGAGAAGCTGAATGGGTGGTTCAGCACCAACGCAGCATACGCGTTCTGTATCTGATCAGATAGCTCATCAAAGCCTCCCTTCCTGGAAGCTATGCACTTGAGTAGAACATGCGCAAGATACATGAACTGGGGACAGAGGTTACTCTTGTTGAGTACCCCAGCATTGATGTCCCCAGAGTACTTGGCTCTCAGAAAACATCCTCTGACTGTGAGGGGGTGTAAACGAGTAGGACAATCAGCGTCATCCCCTAACTGTAAAACGATCCTAAGATCCTCCTCTGAGACAGTAATAGCCTCTCCAAAGATAGTACTCCTGATGCAGTGAGGCTCAGAGGATCTATCAACTGTAGCGCCTTCCCAAAAGGCCTGCTGAACTGATCTATAAGGAGTACAAGGAGTAGAAATGGCATGTAAAATCCTCGATCTCAGCAAAAATGTGATGATGCCTGAGAAATCAGCAGCGTTTCTGGATGTCAAATCCAGATGAGCACATATGTTATGCTTCGTGCTCATAGTCCATCGACTCGCCATCTGTAACACAAATCAAAATAAACATTAGTACCTTTGGCTATGAACATCATGAAACACTTAAAGTTGAAGAAAATATTTCTGTCATGCGATTGAGGTTGTGCGACTGAGATCAGTCGTGCGACTGAACAGTGCGATTGAGATTCAGACGTGCGAATGACCTCATGCGTACGACTGAATGTGCGACTGGACTCATGCGCATGTAACCTCATGCGGTTACACCAGTCGTGCGACTGAACTTCATACGCATGGTTCAGTCGTGCGGTTAGGCAAATCGTACCCTTCAGTCGTGCGACTGAGGTTCATCAGCCTGTCCAATCGCATGATGTACTGACTGTTCAATTCAAATTCACTTTTTCACCATTTTTGAGTTTTAGACATAGTTATCTGGTTCATTTGACTCGCAATACGTTCTTATAACACCTAACATCTTTAATTTCATCTGTTTGAGTCGTTAAGTTAGGTTATTAAGCCACTTAAGTCTCGGTTTGTTTTCGGGTCTGATTTTACAGATCTGGAGTCAAATTGAACGTTATTTTGGTTTCTCTTCACCGCAAATTACCTGTAAAGTCGATGTATATGATCAGTAATCAAGTAACGAGGGGTTCTAGAAATCAAATGAAATTTTGGCCGAGTGGAGTTAAGTCGTGCGATTTAGGGTTACTTTGAGGGTGGTGAGTCTCTGCGACCGACTCCCCCTCTGTTTGTACTAACCCTAGATTCAATCGTGCGACTGAGCTCATACGCACCTTTCAGTCGTCCGAGTGGGACTCAGTCGTGCGATTGGGTCAGTCGCCCTTCTTCAGTCGTCCGACTGGCTCTCAGTCGTGCGACTGACTCACTCGTTTGTCCTTAAGCCTACGACTGGGCCAATCGTATGGGCCATTCGGTTGGATGGTCCATACTCATGGTCCATCGTACGAATGGCTTCCATTCGTATGATTAGTCCATACGTATGGTCTATTCGTGCGAATGGGTCATACTTATTAAATTTTCTGCCAATTTGAATATTAACATTTAAAACCCTTTTAACTTTTGAAATTAACGTTATGAGCTTTTGATCATCTCAGACATGATCATTTTAACTTGAAAACTTTATGATCACCTCAGATGTGATCCTTTTAAACAATTTAGTCACCTCAGACGTGACCCTTTTAAACACTTTGTCACCTCAGACGTGACTGTTTTAAACTTTTAAAACACATGTGGTCATCTCAGACATGACCCTTTTTAGTGAGTTGATTCCTTACTGATTTTCTAGATGTAGTCCGACAAACTAACAAACTAAAACTACTAACTAACTTAGAAAATTTAAACTAAGTACTCAAAACAAGACTTGTTTTTGGCTTTTTGTGAGAGATAAATCCTAAGATGGACATCTACAGGATTTGGTTCTGGAATAGACAGCTTCAACTTGGATTGACCACATCTGGACCAATTCAATTTTGGAATCATACAGGCAAGTCAAATCATTTGGGACTGATTATCAAAATCTTTTGATGCTCAATTCTTGGTGTTCATCCTGAGTCATTAGCAACTTTAGGGAATCATACTGGAACTCTTAGACTTTCACATTGATTTGAACTTTCGAGAATTGCAGCCACAATGATTGTCAATATATTTGTCCACTTAAATTCATACACAGACTTTTGACACAGACTGGTGATTGATTTAGGTTTAATTATTTCAACTAACATTTGTGGATCCCACACTCATATGGTAATCAACATTCCTCAGGAGCTTTTGAGCGGTCTACGGGTATTATTACAAGAAGAGACTATTCTTAGAGCTTTCAAAGAGAAGCCAGTCCTCAGGTTAGTGCCATCGCACAGCAGAGAGGCGGCAAACAACAATGAATTCTAGAATATCTAGGTTATGCTTATCCTCAGGTCAGTGCCATCGCACAGCAGAGAGGCACACAACCTATCTCCTTGTTAGAGCAGCTTATTTTATTTTGCACAAAATGCACCAACAACATAAGTCATTAGCTTTATAGCATTTGTCTTTCATTTTTTTCTTGCTTTGCTCTAATTATGGTCATCCGCACACATTTGTGGCGTTTACATGCTCATTGCACCTTATTGGAATATTGTTGATTGTGTTAACCAGTGATAAGATGGAAGCCCACAGTCAGTTGAACAATTTAGTTTGATCTTGAGATCACCAGTCAGGTCTAATAATCTATTGTGTTGAATCTACCGACATATCATTTGTGGTCTAGCAACCTCTAGGTCTACTTTCTTTGTGTTACCTTAGGAGTTACCAGTGTTTCTATCATCTTCCCTTTTATATTGCTTAGACTACACAGACTTATACTTTGAATTTTTGCATCTTTTCTAAACTTAAATTTTTAAAGTCCCTCTTGAATTGTTCCTGTGTACTATCATTTTCCAAAGGTTTTGAATCGGTATCACAGCTACGATCTACCTTATATCAGCTATCCACTCCTTCTCCCTCGTTTTTTTTTAATGATAACTTGCTGACATATTCTCCCCCTAAAATACTAAAATCATTACTGGTTTAATTATTTTAGGATTTTAATAAACAGCAAAATAACATGAGTTTAAATTAAACAGACGAAAATAAACAAATAAAATAAACTAAAAAGAAAAACTTTAACTAAACTACATCGGACTACACATTATCATCATCAGGAATAACCTCACTTTTCTTTTTAACGCCGTTGACCTCTAGCAGATATTGAAAACGTGGTTTATCAAAGGCTTTAGTATAGAGGTCAGCGCGTTGAAAATCAGTATTAATTTTTACCACATCAATTAAGTTCTTTTCAAAACAGTCTCTTATGAAATGGTATTTAATACCGATGTGTTTGGTCTTTGGATGTTGGACCGGATTTTTAGTTACTGCAATTGCAGCAGAGTTATCAACAAAAATAGGAGTAGAAGAAAACTTTAAACCGTAATCCCGCATTTGCTGTTGAATCCAGATGATTTGTGAACAACAACTTGCAGCAGCAACATACTCAGCTTCACAGGTTGACAATGCAACCGATGTCTGCTTCTTACACTGCCAGGTAACTAATCTTCTCCCAAAGAATTGACACCCTGCTGATGTAGACTTGTAGTTCATCTTGCAGCCCTCGTAATCCGAGTCACTATACGCGGTAAGCTCAAAGTCATCATCATGAGGGTACCACAATCCAAGTGTGGGTGTACCCTTCAGATAACGAAAAATCCTCTTGACCCCAATCAGATGGTTGACCTTAGGTTTAGCCTGATATCTAGAACATAAACATGTAGCATACATGATATCAGGTCTTGAGGCAGTGAGATACATAAGGGATCCAATCATTCCTCGGTACATGGTGGCATCTACAAGATCTCCATTTTCATCAGGTGCTATATCGTGATTCGTAGCAAGTGGAGTCCCGGCAGCAGAAGCATTCTCCATGTCAAAGCGACTGAGAATGTCTCCTACATACTTGGTCTGATGTAGAAAGATCCCATTTGGTGTCTGATCCACCTATAACCCGAGAACGAACTTCATCTCCCCCATAGCACTCATCTCAAACTCTTTCTTCAAAACTGCTTCAAACTCTTTGCATAACTCTTCGTTCTTAGAACCGAAGATTATGTCATCAACATAAATCTGTACGAGCAGTAGGTCGCCATCTTTTTCTTTAATGAACAGTGTGCAGTCAATGACTCCCCTGCGAAAGCCGTGTTTCACAAGATGAGTAGAGAGTTTCTCATACCAAGCTCTTGGAGCTTGATGAAGCCCGTATAAAGCCTTGTCGAGCTTGTAAACTCTATCCCGATGATAAGGATCTTCGAATCCCTCGGGTTGACTGACATAGACTGTTTCTCTGATTTCCCCATGAAGGAATGCACTCTTCACATCTAATTGGTAGACTTTAATCTTCATGTACGATGCATAGGCAAGGAAGATACGAATGGCTTCCATCCTTGCCACGGGTGCAAACACCTCATTGTAGTCAATCCCCTCGACTTGGCGAAAACCCTGAACCACCAATCGAGCTTTGTTCCTGATAATGACCCCTTGGTCATCCTTCTTGCATTTCAGTACCCATTTGGTGCCAATGACTTTAGCACCTTTAGGTCTATCAACCAGAGTCCATACACCTAACTTCTTGAACTGCAGAAGTTCTTCTTGCATGGCACTCACCCACGCCTCATCATTTAGTGCATCACTGACATATTTTGGCTCAAACTGCGAGACAAAACACCGATAAGCACCATCATGAATGTAACCCTTCTCCATAACCGAGGCATAATCAGCTGAGTATAGCTGATTTCGGGTTTGTACTCCTGATCTGACATCCCCAATGACATTGTCAAGGGGATGATAGACGTGTAGTCGTGATCCTGGAGTAGTGGGAACAGCTACCTCAGAGCCAAGATTATGAACATTTGGTTCTGCATCTGAGGTAGTTGGAGTTTGAGGTTCCGAAGTCGAAGGTGCATCACTGGTAGATGCCTGTGGACTTTCCGGAACTTGAACCTGTTCCTCCTGACTGTTCTGGACATCTGCTTCAGCTTCATCTTCAGAGGAGGAGTCACTGTCATTGACTACTCCCCCTGACTGAGTAGATGATTCTCCCTGTGAGCTAGATGGTGTATTCAATATATCATACATCATCCTAGTAGCTAACTCATCATCCGAGGGAGAGAGAGGGATGTTGAAGGACTTGAAGAATCCATCATAGTCGAAGAAGTAGGCGGGTCCTTTTCCAGTAGGTGGTGTGGTATATCGCTGAACGTCAACATTACACCACACTTCTACAAGACCCGTTGAGTTGTTGTAAACTCGCTTGTTCGGTATGTTGTATCCTAGAAAGATTCCTTCATCCGCCTTCTTGCTGAATTTGCCTTCTTGTGTCTTCTTCAGAAGTGTGCACGGCGCGCCAAAAGGTTCAAGATACTCCAAATTCGGTTTGCGTCTTTGTAGTAGCTCGTAACATGTCTTTCCGTCGCGCTTGACTATCAGGACTCGATTCAGTGTATAACATGCATTCGCCACTGCCTCATTCTAGAATTGGATAGGCAGTTTCGAGTCTGCCAGCATAGTCCGTGCTGTCTCTATCAAGCTTCTGTTCTTTCTCTCAGCAACGCCATTCATCTGAGGTGTGTAGGCGGAAGTGAATTGATGCATAATTCCCTTTTCCTTGCAGTATGCCTCCATCCATTGGTTCTTGAATTCTGTCCCGTTGTCTGAGTGTAGTTGTCTAACCTTCAGCTTGTAGAGAGATTCCAGTGTGGTTACTAACTCCTTGAATGACTCAAATGTTTCTGATTTGGATTTCAGAAACATTACCCAAGTGAACCTTGAGTAGTCATCAGTGACCACAAAACAGTACAAATCGCCTGCAATGCTTTTTGTACTGACTGGACCAAACAGATCCATGTGAAGAAGTTCAAGAGGAAGTTCTATTGAATGAACTTTCTTTTCCTTATGAGACTTCTTCGTCTGTTTGCCTTTCTTGCAAGCTACACAAAAGTCAGGAAGCTGGAAGTTCTTGACATTAACTCCTCTCACCAAATCCTTCTGAATCAAATGATTCATCTTCCTTTAACTAATGTGTCCCATTCTCCTATGCCAGGAGATGGAATCCTTCTCAGTAGCTTTAGATAGAAAGCACTGAACCTCATGATCCGTTGTAGCAGCTGTTGACAAATCCAAGACATAAAGGTCTTTATATCTTGAAGCAGTCATTAGAACTTGGTCCTCTGGGATCACGTAGTCTTTCTTCAGCACGTAACACTTCTTGTTGTCGAAGATGACCTTAAATCCTTTATCACAGATTTGGGAAACAAAAAGTAAGTTATTTTGAAGCTGTTGAACGTAGTTCACCTTATCAAACTTAACTTTCTGATTCCCCACTTCTCCCTGAGCTGTGATATAGCCTCCCTTGTTTCCCGCAAAAGAAACATGCCCTCCTTTTATTTGCTTGACATTTGATAAAAGGGCCCTATTTCCTGTCATGTGCCTGGATGCTCCGCTGTCTACAATCCACGTGTTAGTCTCAGCACTGTATCGAACACCCTGCACATACAACGTAAAGAATTAGTTTAGGTTAGGAACCCAAGCCTTTACTGGCTTGGGTTTCCCAGAGGCATCACATATCATAAACTCCACCCATTGACCCTTAGAGGGTGAGGGTAGCTCAGGTTCCTTCTTGTCATCAATATCAGACACGCATGATGACTTCTCTTTCCATAAGCCAGACTTGTGCAACGCCTGTTTATGATAAACAGTCGACTGGCTTACAGGTTGAACTTTAGGTTCACTAGTTCTTCTAGGTGGAGTCAGAGAGCTCCTCTTAGAAGACCTAGGCTTAGAGTCCTGAAGTTCAATCTTCTTCCTAGGTGTCTGATAGAAAGGACAATAGGAAGCAATGTGTCCACATTCTCCACAGTTGTAGCACGACCTGCTATCAACTTTATGATTAAACTTTCTCTGTGGAGAAGTGTGTGACACTCTAGTAACATCAATCACTTTAGGTTTTGACTCTGGTTCTTTTGATGTTTTCTCTGGTTTAACAAAGTTAACTGTCTTAACCTGTTTAACATCTTTCTCTTTTTGGTTAACTGGTTTTTGACTTGAAGCATGTGAAAAATTAACATTAGAAATCTTTTTAGGTTCTGATTTGACTCTGTTTGATCCTGACTTTAAGTTAACTTTTTCAAATTCCTTTTCCAGATTAACACAAGGCAGTTTACCCTTTGCCTTTGAAGTGGCCTCCTTTTGCTTGTTTCCAGATTCAATAGATGAACATGAGGTATTTGGATCACTAACAAGAGGAGTAGACACCACGTGATCCTTGATGGGGTTATTATTTACTGGTCTAGTCTTAGTGTTCATCAAGGTCTCAGGTGGTGGTGGAACCACTTTGTAACCCAATCCCTCCCCGTTATTCCTTTCTCTCACTAAGTGTTGAACTATGTGTGAAGAACTAGTCCAACTATGCAGTTTCTGTTTTAAGGATTTTACTTCTACTTCTAGAATTGCCTTTTGCTTCTTAGTGTCTTCTAGGGAGTTTAGATAGTACCTAATGTCATTTGCTTGGTTAATGGCAACTACTTCGGTTTCCCTAAGCTGTTTAGTCAATAGGTCTATCTTTTCTTTATAACTATGCTTATTTTGTTTTAATACTCTATTTGCCTCAGTGCACAGTTGCAAGTCTTTTACTAAGTTATCATTATGATCTAATAACCTAGCAAATTTATCATCTATGCTATCCCTAAAAGTATCACAATCAGAACAAGCATGATTATTAAACATTTGGTCAGTAGTACTTACCTGAGTTGGTTCAGAAGAGTTAGCCATCAACGCAGCATCAAATGTCTCTGGTTCTGGTGATTCTGTCTTTTCTGTCTCTGACGTGGAAGTCTCCTCTTTAGGCTTGTAACTGACCTCGGTTGCAGTTGCTTCTTCACTGTGTGACATCGCTATCTCAACTGCTAGATCACCTTCACTCGCAGAATCATCATCAATATCTTCTACACTTGCAATGTTTGATTCCCCTGGTGAGACAAACCTAAAACTCCAATCCTGTCCTTCATCATCATGGGCAGTCAAGGCTTTTGGATCCTTGTTTGATGAAGTAGAACTGGAGGCTTGCTTGTCTTGGTGAGTAAAGGATGAGAATGGGTTCCCGTTACCCGTCTTCTTTGGCTTGACACATTCTCTCTTGAAGTGCCCCTTCTCTCCATAGTTGAAGCAGGTCACTTTGCTCTTGTCAAAGCCAAATGTGGTATCCTTAGTAGCTACCAAGTTCTGTCCGGTCTTTTTAACAAACTTCTTCGCCCTCCGGACAGCACTAGCTAACGCCCACATTATGTCCATCCTCTCAAGCTCCATTTCGTCCACCTGCTCGTAGTCCTCGTCTGCCAGATGGCAGTTTCCAATCTTCCCGGCAACAAGCCCATCATATGAATGAACCACTGCTGCCAAAAGATCCATATGCTCTCGAGCTACTTCCACAGTCACATTACCGAGGTTCTTGGTCTTCAGTTTAGTAGCACTTGCTTCTGATCCAATATAGTGGGTACAAGAAGACCCTGACGTGTCTGATCCTGAAGGAGAAGCATGTGAAGGACCCGACGAGCTAGACACAAATGCAGTCTGGAGAGGTGCTCCAGATGTCTTAGCTTGAGGCGTGGCGTTGTACAAAGCTGGATTTTGTGTGTACGAAGACTTCTGAGCTCTGTACTTCATCCTAAGTGCTTCTTCTCGCAACTTAAGAATGAAGTCATTAATATCCAGCTTTGCAAGCATTCCATTCTGTCTCAGGTTAGACACGAATGAAGCCCACTTTTCAGGCAATCCGTCTGCAAAGTTACTCACTTTCTCTTCCATGGTAGTTTCCACCCCATGTGTATGCAGTTCGCTCATCAAATGGTAGAATCTATCGATGACGTCGTCTAAACTCTCATTACCAATCGATGAGAAGTTATCGAATTCCTTCTTTAACTCCTTGGACTTGATTTCCTTTAACGAAGGATTCCCGTCGTACCTCTTCTCTAGCTCATCCCACAGTTTCTTGGACTGCTTATTCTCTGAGTACTGGTGGAATATATCTTTGGGGATAGACTGTGTAATCAATGCATAAACTCTTTTCTCTGCATTGTACTTAACTTTCTGCGCGTCCGTTATCCCTCCTAATGTTAGCTTAACTCCATCAGCTCCCACCGGTGTACTGTATCCAATCTCGATGGCTTCCCACAGATTAGGATCCACTCCATTGAGGTAGATCTCAAAACGTTGTTTCCAATGGGGAAACTCATCCAACGTTAAGAGCTTTGGTGGTTTATTATGATTACCCACCTCACTCTTAAGCAACAACAGGTTCTGTATCCTAGAGTCCTTCCCAGCAGTAAAGGCTGACATCTGATCTTCCATGGCGAATAACTTTAAGTCTAATCAAACAAACTTTCACTGATGCGACTGAAGGATGCGAATGGTCTTGTCGTGCGTATGAACTCTGCGACTGGTTCAATCGTGCGGCTGAACTGAGCGATTGGTTCAGTCGTGCGAATGAATCTGGTGCGTATGAGCTATGCGAACGAATGGTTCAGTCGGCCGAATGAAGGTGCGACTAGGTCCAATCGTGCGAATGAGTCACGCGAGTGGAGTCCAGTCGTGCGAATGGGTCACTCGTGCGACTGAAGCTGCTGTTTTGCGAAATTTTCTAGGTTTGACGTGTTTCAGCCGTAAAAATTCGAACTTTCGCAATGTCTAATCTCCTAAGTCCGTAGAAACCAAACTTTGATGAGCAGGGAACATCCAAGATCACTTTTGACAGCAAAGATTGCGTTTTTGGTGCAAAAACACAAACTTTTATGCAATCTTGATTGAATCACACGTAATCAAGAGCCAAAGCTCTGATACCACTTGATAGGACCTGGTATTTGAACGAAATACCTAGTGATTAGCTTGTAAACCAGATCAAATAGTGCGGAATCCTATTTGATTGGCGATCCAATCAGTGAGAACACACAAAGAATCAATCAAGAATTGAATCTAACGTTAGAAGTCGATTAGGAATCGATCTAATGTGTTCTGTGAACTTGGAGAACGATTTGGGAGGCTTCTGGACGGCTAGGGTACGTCTGGAGTCGTAATGGTATGAATGCTTACGTTTTTCCACGAATTGGGTCTATTTATAGGTTAGTATTGTTCAATCGTGAGACTGGACCATAAGTATGGTTCAGTCGTGCGATTGAACCATGCGGTTGATTCATCCGCACGACTGAGTGTTCAGTCGTGCGACTGAGCCAATCTTATGTGTCAATCATACGACTGATCCAGTCTCGTGGTTCAGTCGCGCGACTGAGTCAATCGTATGAAGTTATTCATGCGTATGGTCCATTCGCATGGGCCATTCGCATGAGAACTTCATTAAGTTAAGTTTGAATGTTTTAATTAATATAACTTGATGTGTAACTATTCAAACAATCACAAACCCAATCAATTCAATAACGACTCATTAATGAAATATTAAACATTACAAAACACAAACAATCCATATCATTTCATTAATCAACTCATATTACATCATAGTCAGACAGACAAGATCTATTACATTACAAATCATGATCTAGGGACATACATGCATCAACAATCCTCTTCTTTCTTTCTTCTCTTCTCTTTCTCTAAGGCCAGCCTTGTTGCTTCCTCTTGTTCTTTGTGCAGCAGGGTTGCCTTTTCCAACTCCACTAATTCATGAAGTGGTACGAGGAACACTTCTTCACTTGCTACTCCTAACTCCACTCTCTTTTTATTGGTGATAGCCTCTTGGGCTGCTACAGCTGCTTTGCTACTTGCAGCAAGTAGCTTCCCAGTGGTGAGTCCACCTTTCCTTTTGAGTTTTTCCATCCTTTCTTCCTCTAAGAGCTCTTCCGTATTCATCTTTCTTTTTCCTTTCATGTCTTCAGAAGCTTGATCTTTTGGAGATTCTGGCTTAGAGGATTCAGGTTGGTGAGTAGGGAGTTGAGCTTAGGTGATGAAGGTGTTTGAGAGAGAGGAGTTCTAAGAAAGTCTTCACTATTATCTCAGAGGCTAGTTCAAGAATGGCCTCTGTGATAACGAGATCATCATACAAAGAAGATAACCCAATGATTCCTTTCGCAGCTTGAATCTCTGCTTCGAAAGATTGGATCGTTTCTTTGGAAGATAGTGGGATTGCACTACCTGTCCCAACTGATTCAGTTGCTGGGCCATCAGTCCCCATATCCCCTTCGAAATTAATCCCAGGTTCAATGTGAACCTTAGGTTGACCAACTCCTTCCTCGGTGGTAGGTGGTGCATTTAACCTTTGAAGCTCTTCAGCTCCAAAATATGCCATAGCAACATCTGGTAAGGATTGTTCAAGTGAGGAGCTTATCAGGAATTTGGTTAAGAACCTGCTGAGGTCAATAAGCATCCTTGGGTTCACTTGAAATGTGATTTGAGGTGGCTGAGGGAAAATGGTTGAAGATTGTTGTTGAGTGGGGTAAACTGAAGATAAGGTAGAGATTGCCAAAATTGGTTCCTCTTGAGCTTGACTTTGTACATCCTCCCCCTTTTTGGTAGCATCATCCTGAGAGGTAGATGAGCTAGAGCAAGAAGTCAGAGAGACTTGAATTGGTACATGCTTGACAGATCTCTCAGTCTGTTTCTCAACTAGTTGAGCCTTGAGAGTTTCAATCTCAAGTTGTTGAGTGACAGGCCTATCTTCTAAAATCTTAACCTTTGATTCAAGGTTTGAGACTTTAGAAAGTAGGTCTCTTATGGTGAGTTGCAGACTTTCCTCATCTTCTTTAGAAGAATCACGGGAGGATGAGATAACATACCTAGTATGTTCATCCTCACCACCAGATGTGGTTTCTTGGCACCCTGGTTTCCTCTACGAGGTGATGTCTCTTTCAGAGTCATCAACAATCAAAGTTGCCATAGACTCAAATGTTATCACTGTCCTGAGAGCTCAATGAGACACTCTCAGTAGTTGCAGCTAAAGTATTTAAATGTGAAAAACAAGGAAACATAGGGCTTTCAAGTGGGTAAAACGATTAAAGAGAGAGGTCGGAAGTATTTAAATGGGGTGAAATGACGGATGGATAAGGTGAAATGACATTTTGGGGTATGATGTGATAAGGGCGGTAAGGTTAAACCATTTATAATATTCCGACATCATTAATAAAATGTTACCTTTTTACAGAGTAGGGCCCAGAGATTTCCGTTACATAGTAAGGTTTTCTTCCGAAGGTAATATCTTCCGAGGCCAAACTTACTTCCGAAGATAATTATATCATAAGAGAAATTCACTTCCGATAGTAAGAAGGTCTTCTAAGGAAAGAAGTTTTTTTAAAGCATTGGAAATAGATTTGATATAACATCAAAAGTTCTTCCGAGGCTTAAAACTCTTCGGAAGATAATACTAACTTGGAGGAATTTTCCTTCGGAAGATAGTTAAAATATCTTCTGAGGCAAAATTTATCTTCGGAAGAACTTATACTTAGCAAATTTGGAAAAAATACCTTTTGTAACTGGGCTTAGATTGTATGACATAGATAAGACACATATTGAAAAGAGCTTTTTTTCAAAGAAGATAAATTAGTCAATGTTTATCATCCCAATAGTTGTAATAAGGTATTTAAATCTTTGTTCATCAAATGCTTTGGTGAACAGATCAGCATATTGTTCATTTGAGTCAACTTTTACTAGTTTGATTAGGTTTTTCTCATGAATATCTCTAATGAAATGATACTTGATGTCAATGTGCTTTATCTTGGAGTGCTTGATAGGATTTATTGTAGTGGAAATGACACTCTTTTTGTCAATGTGGATAGGAGTCTCCATGAGTTGAAGCCATAGTCTAACATCTGATTTTGAATCCACAACAGCTGAGCACAACAACTAGCAGCATCAATGTATTCAGCTTCAGCAGTTGATGTTGATACATATGATTGCTTCTTGCATTGCCAGGAGATGATCCTTCCACCATGAAATTGATATCCTTCGGATGTTGATTTCTTGTTGAGATTTCATCCACCATAGTCACTATCAATGTAGCCATAGAGATTAAAGTCTTGATTCCTAGGATACCAGAGACCAAGTTTAGGAGATCCTTTGAGGTATCTAAGGTTCTCTTGGCAACAACTAGGTGAGATACCTTTGAAGCAACATGATATCTTGCACAAATGCAGGTTGCAAACATGATATCTGGTCTACTTGCTATGAGATACATTAGAGATCCAATAATTGCCCTATACTGATGTTGATCAGTATCCTCCCACTCAGAGTCAGGACATAGATTATGATTTCTGGGTATTAGTGTCTTTGCTGGCTTAGAATCCTTCATTTCAAATCTTTCAAAAATGTCATTGACATATTTAGAGTTATTGATAAAGAACCCATCTTTCATGTGCTTCACCTAAATTCCAAGAAAAAAGTCCATTTTTCCCATTGAACTCATCTCAAACTTCTTCTTCATAATGCTTTCAAAGTCTTTACATATTTGCTCATTTGAGGAACCAAATATGATATCATCAACATAGACTTGTACTAGCAAAATGTCTTTCCCTAACTTATTTATGATTATGTCTTGTCAATGGTACCTCTGGTGTAACCATTCTTCAGGAAAAACTGAGACAAAGTCTCATACCACAGCCCAGGTGCTTGGTGCAGCCCATAAAGAGCTTTATCCAATTTGCACACATAGTTGGGATGTTGTGGGTCTTCAAATCCTTGAGGCTGGCCCACATAAACTTCTTTGTCTGTATCCCCATATAGAAACGTACACTTGACATCAAGCTGGTAAACTATAAAATTCTTTGATGCTGCTTAAGCAAGAAGGATCCTCACTGCCTCGTGTCTTGCAACAGGTGCAAAGACATCAGTGTAATCAATTTCTTCCTCTTGTGTGTATCCTTGAACTACCAATCTTGCATTTTCTTGATAGTCAAGACTCTATCAACCCTTTTATTTATAAATACCCACTTTGTGCCAATGGGTACTTGACCTGATGGTAGTGGACATAGGTTCCAAACCTTTTGTCTTTTGAATTAAAGCAACTCCTCTTGCATTGATTCAACCCAACTACTATCCTTCAAAGCTTCCTTTACCTTCTTTGGTTCCATCTAAGAAAGGAAGCATGAGTACAATCAGACATTCCCATTATGAGTTTGTCCTTCTGTTCTCACACCTTCAGAAACATCTCCAATGATGTTCTCAGTTGGGTGAGTATTGTGAATCCTGAGCCTAGTGATCACATCTACTTTCATAGAGAGATCTAAGTTGGAAAAGTTCTGCTCAGGATTTTGAACACTTGGATCAGCTGATGTCTCACACTCATTCAATGAGGACTAATTGAATGAAGGAGAGACAACAATGGTAGCATTTTGCTATGAAGCAGCATTAACAGTTGCCTGTTCCTCTAGATTACTGCTTCCATCACCTTGGTGTTGTGCAGTGTTTAAGTTGTCACTTGATGAGTTTTGAGGCTCACTTTGTTGACAACTAGTTGAAGCTCCACTAGTTCCTGAGATAGTCATGCTTTCAGGTCTTTTATTTGTGGGAGCCTGATTTTCAGCAATTCTTGGAGAACTTGGAAGAGGTCTGGGTAACTCAAACTGTTGATCATCATCTGAGTCATTTTGAATTCCTGTTCTAGCTGAAAAATTCTCACAAGAAGATTTAGAATAGTTTGGAAACAATTCTAAATCAAAGATATGGCCAGGACCATTCCCCTTGACACAAGGAGTGTGCTCATTTAGAACAATATTGGAAGATTCTTCAAATTGTTGATTTTTGGTGTTATAAACTCTCTAGGCAATAGAATTAGAGGAATATCTAACAAAGATAGCATCATATGACTTTTCAATAAATTTTGCCAAATTGTCCTTTGTGTTAAGTATGGTACACCTGCTGCTAAAGGACCTAAGAAAGCCAATGAACGGTGGTCTCTTGTTCCATAGCTCATAAGGGGTTTTCCCATGGGGCTAGACTATAAGAACTCTGTTCTGTACATAGCATGCAGTGCTGACTACCTCTGCCCATAATGTTAGAGGTAGCTTTGAATCAGCTAACATTGTCCTATTTCTCCTCGTCTTATTTCTCCTCTCAGCAACACCATTTTGTCGAAGAGTTCTAGGAGCCCTGTATTGTCTAGCAATCCCTTTTGAGTTACATAATGAGTCAAGAACTTGATTCTTAAACTCAGTCCCTTGATCAGTTTTAATTATTTTAACCTTGTGATTAGTTTGATTGTCTATTTTAAAAATAAAGATGTTAAAGTTTCAGTAGTTTCATCTTTAGTTCTTAAAAAGAATACCCATGTAAATCTAGTGAAATCATCAATAATCACAAAGCAATATGATTTCCTTCCAATGCTCATTATACTTGTGGGACCAAATAGATCCATGTGCAATAAGTGTAATGGAGTGGTGATAGAGTTAACTTCTTTGGATTTATGAGATACCCTGTGTTGTTTTCCTTTCTGACATGCAACACAGTTATCTTTGCAGAAAGATTCCTTTTTAGGCACACCATGCACCAAGTTATTTTTAACCAAATTATTCATGGTTTTAAAATTAACATGACATATTCTTTTAAGCCACAGAGTTGACTCATCACTATTAGCTTTGGAAAGAAAGCATGATACTTCACCTAGTGGGGAAGCATTGTTCATATCCAGCTTGTACATATCCCCTCTCCTGGGAGATCTAAGAAGCACCAATTTTTGAGGAATTGTCATCCCGGGTTTGGGGATAATGCACTCATGTTCTGTGAAAAGCATTTGGTGCTTTTGGTTGAGAACTGAGAAACACTTAAAACATTGTGTTCAAGCTGTTTGACAAAGTTTACTTTGTCGACTTTTAACTTACCATTGGATACACTACCTTTACCAGAATTGTATCCTCTGGTTTCACCTCCGAATTGAACAGGACCTCCATCAAAATGTTGAAATTGTTAAAAAAGAGATATGTTCCCTGCCATGTGCCTGGAGCATCCACTATCCGCAATCCACACATTGCCGTTATTGTCATGTGGATGTCCCTGCACATAAGGTGAAAATGTTAGTTACTATTGGAAACCCATGCCTTGTTGGTTTTGGGCTCTTCCAATGTATATGACATAATTGAATCAAAAGTGTATGCATGGGGATTCAATTATGGCTTGTAAAGAAGAGGTTTGGGCTGTAGCATCTTCTCTGATCTTCCATTCCACTCTTTTGTTGATCAGTGTAGATGAGCTTGATGAAGCTTAAGCAGCATGGCTTACTTCCAAGGCTTCTTTCTTTTCAGAAGAAGCTTTCACCACCTTTTCTTTTGAAGCAGTCTTCTTCTTGAAAGGTTAAAAAGGTATTCTTTTGTTCTTTTGAATTTTCTTTGGCTTATCTTCCGAAGCTATTTTCCTTTCGGAAGAATGAGTTTCTTTCGAAAGCAACTTGGCTTCAGAAACAAGCTTTCCTTTTCTTAATACTTGAACTATGTGATAAAGTCCAAATATGAAACCCTCCTTGACTCATTTTTTCTTAACATTATTTGCATAATGTGTTCTTGCAGGATTGTAGTAACAATCCTTAGCAATGTGGTTGTGCAGACCACACATGATGCACTCAATGTTACTTTTCATGGGGTGTGAGGACTGTTATTTCTTGCACTTCGTTTCATTTTCAAAAGTCTTCCGCTTTAGCTTCTGATCCTTCACTTGGATAGGAGTGCTAGTATTACACTCTTTTCCTAGATCAGAACTTACCACTTGGAATCCAGCAGAGATGAACACACCTTTTTGCTTTGGGTCTATCTTCAGCTTGGACTCAGCCAGTTTCTTGGCAGTTTTTCTAGCTCCCTTAGCTTTGTTTCTTCTGGCTTTAATGGTTAGAGGTTGATCATCTCTTGTGGGGATACGTTTTTCTACTTGGTCCTTCCCTGTGACGGTCTCCATAGTTGCATCATTCTTCTTCTCATGAGGTAGTGGGTCAGCAGATGGAACCTCTTGCTCTTCAGTACCACATCTTGGTTGTCTTAAAGACTCATAAGAATATGATGGAGAAATTTCATTGGTTCCCAACCCACCTTTTGTTTTGATAATAGACCTTTGAGTGGGAGAATGGTGCAATAATAGTTTTGAAGTTATGCTCTTCAATAGCATACTTCCTTGCTTTACCCACAACTATTACTAGCTGGGCTTGAGCCTCAGTTAACTTGAAAATTAAATCTTTGATTTGAGCCCTATAATTAGAGTGTCCATGTTTTAAAGAGAAAACAGATTTCTCTAACTCTTTAATTTTCATTTTATAGTCAGATTCTGCCCTTTTAAAATCAGATTTTAGAATGTTTTAGGAATCAATATCAGATTTGATTTCCATGTTATAGTCCTAATACAATTTGACTTTATCAATACAAGCTGGAGTACAAAGGTGTTCATATACCTTGTTGTCATCAGTTCCAGCCATGAGTGCTTGAGCAGGGGTGACATCTTGCACCATGAAGCTCCAATCAACTTCTTGAGCAACAGCAGCAGTCTGTTATTCAGTTGATTTTGTAGCAGCTTTTGGTGTGGTAGGATGTGTGGAGACTTGAGTGGCTCCTAGGTTGGATTTAGGAGCTTTGCATTCCCTAGCAAAATAACCAAGTTGGTTGTAGTTGTAACACTTGGCTTTAGTTTTGTCAAACCCAAATTTGCTTTTGGTTGGGTTCTGAGGGAATTGCCTTCCAGTTCTTTTAAAGAACCTCTTTACTCTATAAGTCAAAAGAGCCATTTGTTGGACAATGTCCATGTATTCAACATAATCTAGGCTGAAGCATTCTAGATCATCCACTAGAATGCCCATTTCCTAAAACAAAGACCCTATTATCCTGGAAAGAATTTGATTGAGCCTGTTAGACCTTGGTGTGTTAGGAAAAGTGATGTATGGCCCAGAAGAACATGATGGTTGCTAGGGGTAAGTTAGGTACTGCTGGGGCTAATGAGTTCTTGAGCCTTTAGCAACGAGTAAGGCGTTGCTAGCAGCAAGGCTAGAGGTTCTGCTCATATGGTGACTTCTTTGAGTCTCCATCTTCACACGGTATCCATCAAGGATGCCATATAGTTGAGTATTGGTGAGAGTGTTTAGATTTTCAGTTCTCTTGATAGAGACACAATAGAAAGTCCATTCATGAGGAAGTGGCACTCGTGAATTTCCTTATCATATCTCTCTTCTCAAGAGTCACTCCCACAGACTGAAATGATGAGATAAGATCCATATACCTGAAGTATTGCTGGCTGAGGGTCTCTCCAACAACATAAGTAAGTTCTCGAATTGTTGCTTCTGGGTATTTCTCTTGGATTCTTTGGACTCGGTGGAACCAGAATACGTCAATGTCAAAGCATCAAAGAGTTCTTTGGCTGAGTGGCAGTGCTTAAAGCCTACCATGATGGAGTTTGGTATGGCTGTAAGCAGCACGGTCATGGCTTTGCTATCTATATCCATCTTCTTGAAGTCTTCATCTGATTAAATTTCAAGGACTTTCTCTATCATGGCATCATTACCCGCCGGTGCTTCCACCTTTAGCTTGTAAGGACCGTAAGTGATAGATCTCCATATTTTTCCATCTTGATACTTAATGAAGCCTTCAATACGTTTGCACCAAGACTGAAGTTGTCAGGGGTGATGATAGGAGATTTAGTCATTGTTCGCATTTCAGATTCAGATGACTTCTGCTTGAGGGCCATTTTGAGTGAGGTGAGTGTATGAGTGATGAAACAAGTTGATTTGAGATGGTAAGATCTTACAATCAAGAGCCTAAGAAGCTTTGATACCAATTGCAGGATCGGATATGGTCACTCAACACAAGTGTTATCTCTCAAACTCACTAAGTCACACTCGAATGATGATGCGGAATCTTTTAAGAGTTGATAATAATATACTAAGTAAACAAACACAAGAAATAGTTTTTAAGATACTTGTATATATTACTTCTCAACTCAAAGTTCACAAGACTCTTACAAGCATACTAAATGAGTTACAATGAGAAACTATATATACTACTATCTACAGTCGGTTATACTTTGATACCAGCTGGAACTTACTATCAAACAAATACTACATTGTTAGAAGTAAGGTATCTAGAATAAAATACTATCCTAGATTAGGTAGTCATGACATGTCCATGACTTACCTTTTGTCACCAAGTAAACGTGGTAACTGTACTAACTGATAAAAGGTGAACAGTAGAATAAAGTATGGTTAACTAAATGGGCATGAGAAAGCACAATGCAGTATATCAGAGGTTACAACGGATTGTGAGAGGAACCATACTTATGTCCACTGGTTCATAGTAGGTTCTTCCGAAGGTAAACTGGCTTCAGAAGAACAAGTTCTTCCGAAGCCACTTATATTTCGAAAGAGTCTACTTATTCCGAGACTTCTACTGATCTTCAAGACTTTATACTTCAGAAGTATTTGTCTTGAAATCTTCCAAGTGTTTGTCTTCGGAAGAGGACTTACTTTGTCTTCGGATGACAGAGTTTCTCGTTGGAAGTTCTTCTAACTTTAACATTCGGAAGTGCAGCTTTGCCTTCGGAAGTCTTCTTTCAGTTGCACCAAAAGTTAGTCGAAGGGTTATTGTGGTTGCACCAGCCTTACTAGACCCAACAACTCCCTTTACTATTTGTTTCTTTGCTATACACCTTTGGAGTAAGCCTAATTGAGGTTTATCATTCCATGTGTCATTAAGTTATTACATAAAGTTGAGGAGTGTGAATCCAAGGATCGCAATCAGAAACTATCAATGTCAGATTGGAATCGAGTTAATGATTGCGGAATGATCATTACTCGTTGTTTAATTGATTAGTTATTAGAAATCAATGACAATGAATATTAACGATAAAGAACTCAATGATATCAACACAATAAATAAACGAACAAGATTTAATTCAAAAGCATTCATTAAAACTTGTTAATGATTACAGATGAAATAAACAATGAATGCTATAAACAATAATTTCTTCAAACGTGTTGAGGTTTGTGATGTATTGATGTGACGACTACTAGGGTTTTGTGTTTGATTGTGTGAATTGATGTGATGGTCGTTAGGTTGCCGATTATTGCTTGTGTTGCCGTCATTGATGTGAAACCTAGAACTCCTATTTATAGATGCACATGTTTATGTTAAGGAAACAACGAATCTCTTGGAGTGCGTGGTTTGACTTGTTGACTTGTTGACTTGAATTACATGCGTCATTCAAGTACAAGTGTTTTTTCTTCAGCAACACATTTGTCTTCCGCAGGAGTTTGCTTTCCATAGGAGTCTTCACTTGATATCTTCATTGTACAAGTTGTTCATTCGTGGGTCTTTGGTCTCTCAACTTCCTTAGACTTGTCTGCATTGGTGTTCTTTCCGTAGGAAATCCTCGGATGCATTTCATATCTACGGAAGAACAAATTTGTTCATCCGTAGATGTTTTGTACACTTAGTCAATTTCTGAAATTGACTAAGTCTAATGTTTGATCCTGCAATCATAATGCATAGATCATAATAATGAATTACAAATATTCATTACAATTATTGATCAAGTTCTAAGCCTATACAAAATGATCTAGATCTAGCGTTCCTAGATCTAATAAGGAGAAATGAAATAACATGAACAATAATGTCATGTTTTGATGATTCAAGCTCTCTACAATAGGAGGTTACATATAAGATGTATATAGAATTTTATTCACGAGTATTACTATATTATTATACTTATATAAATTTAGTTACTTTGACCAACCAACATCTTGCTATGTACTTGGTATATTTTTTTTGATATTGTTATGCATTTGAATTTTCAATATGATTTTACTTTCATAAGCCAATTGCTAAGGATTTTAATTGTATCAACACATAAATTAAATCTTTAAACAAAACATTTGTTGTAAAAGTAACTGTAATGGACTAACATATAAAATAATTATGTGAGACTGTTTTACAATTTTGTATACAGATAACAAACCCAAAAATTTGCTTCCACAATCTGATTCACTTGGATAAATGTAGCCCAAGGATAAAATAATCTGATTCACTCAATGTTAATAAGTCTTAGTTAATCGACTTTAAGTTTTACAAGATGTGGTTTTCGAGTGCAACTTGCCTTTTTCAATATGGGTTTTTTCCCTAATCATCTACACTACATCATAAATTACTGTGGATGATGGAACAAAGTGATTTGAATGGCCATAAACCCAAATGCTTCTACAATATTGCTTAAATGGGTTAAATGTGTCAAGCGGGTCAAAATAGGTTCAAACAGGTTGAAAGTCGCCCGAATGTTACCAAAAGCTAAACAATTCTACATAATTTTCTCAATAATTTAGATTATTAACTAAGATAATATAGTTCATGTAATTAAATTTAACTTATTTATTTTTTTATAAAACTAGATTTTTTTGGAAAGAAGTTATCAGTTTGACCCGTTACCTTTCTTGAGTGACCCGTCCATATGCTACCCCTAAATTACTTTAGTTAAATGACTTTAACAAAACAAATAAGATAGCATCATTTATACTAATAACTTATATTTAATGTAGGTGGAGAAATATGATTCTAAACGCTGGACATCGAAACAAGCATATAAGTATGCTAGACTAAATGAACAGTTGGTGGGAAAAGTGGGGAGTGCATTATGATGAAAATGGATATGTGCTAAATGGTATTTATTTAAATCATTTTTATTTTGCTTACCGACTATCCATGAACATTGTTATATTAACCATTCAAACTTTAATAGATTTTAATTCTTGGCCCAGTTATTGATGATGAGAAATGAAATTTTAGCTTACACAGACTAAATTTTGGTTTTAAATTTCTAGTTTAATTGTCACTTAAACATGTATTTATGAGTACATATTTTCATAGTTTTAAACTATAAGTAGGCTGCTTCAACACTTCCCTTTGGTCTCTTCATCACTATTTGTATATCTATACTTTTCTTTTATGTTACGTGCCCCATGCCCATGATTTGGTTATCTTTCTTGGTTAGATCTTGACATCATTGGAATTCTCTAGCAGTTCATTAGCTAATATGTCATTATCTTAAGCAAGTGTCTTTAGATAGATGTGATAATCTTCAACAGAGCAATCTTTAGTCTAGTAAGTGAACCAATCATATATTATATTTTGGCATCTTGATTGAATATTACAATTATAACATTATATATCCCATTTAATGGTTTTATCATATTGTTATATTATCTAATCAAAAGAAGAGCTGCCATGATCGTGTTAACTAAAAATAAAGTTAGGTTTTGTCAAAGTTTTTAACACTTCTTCCTAAGCATTTTTGTATTTAAAAATCTTTTGCTAGTGATGTACCTCAATTAACATTTCTAAGAAGTCTAATTGTATATCTTTGATAAATTTTCCTTAAATCTTTTTTCTGCAGGTTGGCCTTTGATCTCTTAATAAGAAAATATGCCTTAAACTAAATGTAGTTAAAGATTGAAGCATCATCTACGGTGTTACTTGAACTAGATGCCATTGGTTCTGCTTCAACTCTATTCCTTATCTTTATCTTCAGAATAGATGCCATTGATTTGTACTTGTCTGGAATACCTTCATCTTCTTTAATAAGGAGATCATCTTGTGTAGGTATTCAGAGTTAAGGTTTAGAACTTCTAACTCAAACAGGAAGAGGGACATAGTCTTGTTCTTTCATTCAATGAAGTACCTCTCAACTTTCAAATTGTTGGATCATGTAAGGCTGGTGCAACCGAAACAAACACTTAGACAATTTTGGTGCAACTGATGAAGAACTTCCAAAGGCAAATGCTGAGCTTCCGAAGGTCAAGTCTGAAGGAGCTTCCAAAGAGAAACTCCAGCTTTCGAAGACAAAGTCTTCTTTCTTCCGAAGTTCAACACTTAGAAGAATATAAGACAATGACTTCCGAAGTATGAAGGCCTGAAGAATGTCTCAAGCCTCGAAAGAAGTAGCCTCTTCCGAAGTATAAGTGGCTTCGGAAGAACTTGTTCTTCTGAAGCCAGTTAACCTTAGGAAGAACCTACTAAGAACCAGTGGACATAAGTATGATCCTTCTGACACTCCGCTGCAAATCTCTGAGATATTGCATGGTGCTTTCCCACGCCTATGTAGTTGACCATACATTAATCCACTGTTAATTCCTTATCAGTTAGTACAGTTACCACATTAAGTTGGTGACAAAAGGTAAGTCATGGACTGAAGATCATGTTAGGTTGGACTCACTTTAGTATAGATGTTTACTTTACATTGTAATAGGACTTTTGTTAGTTTCATTTTGTATTTTGTTAGTAATTAGCAGTTTTGGCAGTCCAGCGAAACTGTGAGCGAATCTATACATTCGCTCACAGTTTGCTATTTTGGTTTACCCGGCGAACTTGTGTTCTGCCGGGCGAAACTATAGTTTCGGCATGACAGTTTCGCTGGTAGCGAAACTGTCAGCGAAACTATGACTGCTATATATACTATTTTCATTTCACTTTGTATGGCAAGCTTGCAAAACCCTAATCGTGGAATTCTGTTGCAAGCTACCATTTCTAAGCAGTTACTTCATTGAAATACAATTGTGCTTGTTGTTATTGAGTGAGATTGTTCATTTGAGTACCAATTATGTCTTGATTCATCTTATTCACTTCTCAATTGTTGTTATTTGGATTGTGTGTTTGATATTGATCAAATTATCATATCAATTGTAGTGTTCATCGATCACATGGACCAACAATATGGTATCAGAGCCTTAGTGCTCTTGATTTGTTGAGTTTTTGTGGTTTTGGTCAATATCTAGTTTCAATCAATTTTCATTGGATTATCAGCTGTTTTTGGCATGGAAATTGATTGAATTATGCTTGTTCTTGATTGAGGAAGATTCTACAATCATCAGATCTCAAATTCATTGAGTTTTGGATGATTTCAGATTGATTTTGAGGTGAAAAAGGGTTTTGAGATCGACCAGCGAAACTACTGTTCTTACAGCGAAACTGTCATCTTCATTCAGCGAAATTATGAGTTATTTTGGATCAGAAGTCGTTTTCTAGAGTTTCAGCGAAAGTACTCCCTTGAACGAAAGTTCATCAGTGTTTTTGACCAATCATCAAGCGAAATTGCTGCCGAATCTATTTCTGAACGAAAGTTCAAGCTTGTTTCCTGCGAAGTTAGCAGCGAAACTAAGCAATTGTTGTCTCTGTTCAAGCGAAAGTGTTGCTGAAATTGCAAGCGAAAGTGTCTGTTTTTGCGAAAGTGTCTGCGATAGTATTGTGTCAGCGAAACTGTTAACCAAGTCATCTCTTTCAGCGAATTTGTCAGCGAAATTATCAATTTTTCTGCCGAAACTATCATGTCGAAATTAACTACTCTTACACTTGCGGATCTTGAAAGTGTTGCTCCTAATAGACCTCCAAGACTCATTAATGGAGATAATTTTGAAGATTGGAAGAGATGTCTCAAAGCTTTCTTTTTCTACACAGATCATAATCAATGGGAATCGATTATTTCAGGTCCTCATATACCTACGGTTACGGTTGGTGATGTCGTTTCTCAGAACAAAGACCCATCTTCTTATACTGAAAGAGATCTGAAACTGATTGATCGTGATCAAAAAGCTTTTGGTGCTCTAACTCTCTGCTTGGCTCCAAACATCTACAATCGTTTTGGAGAGCATAAAAATGCTAAATCCCTTTATGATGCTCTCTGTGAATTCTATGATGGGAATGCAGATCTGGTGAAAGACAAGAGTATTCAAGCTGAAAAGGAGTTCAATTCGTTTGTAGGATACAAGAATGAAAGTTTGACAGATCTTACAAATCGTTTCTTAACCGTCTCAAGCACTCTGAAGAAGTATGATGAAAGACTCTCCAACAGTGAACAAGTTAATAGGCTTCTCGATTCTCTTCCACCACAGTGGAGTCTTCAAGTGAGAATGCTCAAACAAGAAAGAGGTTTTACAGATTATAAGCTGGTGGATATCATTAACAAGTTGAAATCTTTTGAGTTGGATATGAAAAGAAGAGAATTTAACCAGACTATGATGCCCACATCTGGTTTTTCTCAAAATGCTGCTTTGTTGTCATCCGCTGCAAACTCTCACATTCAAAATCCAATTCAAGGAGGGAGCAATACAAGTAATTTCTCGAGTGGTAGTAATCACGTTGGAAAAGAATTGGGAAATTCTAAGGTGAATGCTGAAACTTCAATTCCATCTGAAACAATGGCTCTTTTTGGAATGTTTGTTCAGAGCTATGAAGCTCTTGTTGCTGGAGAATTGAAAGGTAAAGGAATGACTATGGAGGATATGTATCAGGTTGATCCTGATGATCTAGAAGAAACTGACATTCAATGGCAAATGGCGATGTTAACTTTAAGAGCCCGGAGATTCATGGAAAGAACAGGAAGACAGAACTTTGGTGGTCAATCATCAACCTCAAAACTAGGATTTGATAAGTCAAAATTGAGGTGCTTTAATTGTAAACAATTGGGACATTTTAAACGTGAATGTCCATTACCAATTGTCACAGATCCTAGTAACACTGGAGTACCAAGATTGACAGTAGAGAAAGAAAAGAAAGAAGGAAATTCAAAAAAGGAGTCAGCCTTGATCTCAAACTTTGACTGGAGTGCGGAGGTGGAAGAAACAAGATCCGAAATAAATCACGCGTTAGTTGCTGAGGTTGTGGAAAGTGATGAGATGGAAGTTGATAAAGATGGATTTGTGCTGTTCAAGGAATTCAAAGGAGAAAATGAATCTTTAGTAAAGGAGAAAGAAGAGAAGGCAGATGGAGAGGAGAAAGAGGAAATTACAGGTTCAGATGAAGAAAGAAATTCAAAAGCTGAGAAAGGAAAAGAGAAGGATGATGCGGCCGCTACTGTTGAGGAAAGGAAATCAAGTACTCCAGTATGCATGTGCGATAAAGCTTTAGCTGCCGAAAGGATGGTAATGGGACTTTCTTATGAGGTAATACAGGATATGTGCTCATCTGCTTGCAAAATTAGACTTTTTGGGATTTATAAGGCTAATCGTTTGTTAATTAATAATAAAAAGGATTTAAAACGAATTAATGATGAACTTAAAATGAATGAATCAAAATATTTTGTGAAATTAAATGAGGCTTTAAAAGAAACTGATCATTTAAAAAGAATTGTTTTGGAAAGAAATGTAGTGGTTAATACTTTGACTGAACGGGTTGCTCTTGCTGAATTTGAAGCAAGCAAACTTCAGTCAAAGTTAGATAAATGGACTATTTCTGGAATGAAACATGATGATCTTTGTAAATCTCAACGGGGAGCAAGAATTAAAACAGGTTTGGGTTATGAAAATGTACAGGTTTATCCTCCTCCTAGTACATACTGTTATTCTCCTATGCCTGTTCCTCATCCTTCTAATGATTTAATCAAATCAGATACTGACAGTATGTCTGCAGGTTTAGTCGGGAATAACTCTAAGTACATTCGTGAAGACTACGACTATGGACCAACTAGTGGGCTTGGATGCACTAGTTCTAGTACACCTGAAAATCAGCAGTCTGTTTTAGATAATAAGTCTAATTTAAATTCAGTGTTTGTTTCTAGTTCAAATATAACAGACTTGAATGTCTCATGTTCTCTTGATAGTTCTATTTCATCTTGTACTTCAAATCATGATAGTGATGATTTTTGTTCTGGTAATGAATGCAATGAATCTGATGTTTCTCCTAAAACAACTGAGCAACTTAAAATTAATTCTTTCGAAAAGTTCTTTTCTCAACCTATTCCATCTTTCATACCATTAAATATGACATCATCAGAAAAATGCAGTTCGTCTTTATCTGACACTAGTACCAATGGTACAAGTTTTACTGATTTGTCAGAAGAATCACGTTCTGATTTTGTAAAGAAGAATTCTGATTCAAATAAACAAAAACATCATGAGATGTATGAGACATTCAGTGATGTTGATTCTAGTTTGTCTGAATGTGATGAGGAGATTATTATTGATCCTATTTTTACCTCATCACATCATCGACCTAGATTCAAACATCATTGTTTCAGGTGTGGTGAAGAGGATCATCTTGTCAAAAATTGCCCTTTGATTCAAAGATCCTCTAATAGGAATTGTTTTGGGAATAAATTGACAAAATTGGTTAATAATTTCTTTTGTAAAAAATCAGCTTCTTTAAAAACAAAAGTTGTTCAATCTTGGGTCCCTATTGCTCCTGGCTAAATGATTTGTTAATTCATTTCAGGGATCCTCTTCAAAGATTGTACACAGTCTGTGGCATGTTGATAGCGGATGTTCTAAGCATATGACGGGATTAATGTAGGATTCGATGTGCCTAAGACACTTAGAATATTGATGTGGTTAGTACGTTATGATCCAAGTCGGGTTATACCCAATAACAAGCTTAGCAAACACCAAATAATATTTATTGATGATATGATCATGCAATAAAATATTAACACCAATTTGGAAAATGGGTTTTCTAAACAAGTTGCATATGACATGGAACAATTTATTAGGATATTTTGTTCAATGATATCATTTGTAATGTTATTTATATTAGTTAGATGACATTACAAATTAATAATGGCTATATATGTTATACAATTAATTGGTTAGTTGTATACATTTTCTAAGAGGACCAAATTATAAGACCCACAACTTGTGTATTGTGTTTAATAAAAAAAAGGGGGGAACCCTTTTTTCAAATGAATTTTCGGCCCCCTCCCCTTGTTTCTATTGGACCACTTTTCTTGAAAAGACAATACACAATTAAGGGGTCTTGAAAGAACTTGTTCCAGCCATTATCATTCTATAGACATGCAACAAAGAAACTCTCTCTTTTGCTCTCTCTTGTTCACGAAAATAAGCAGCAGAAGATTGCCTTTTTGAGCTTCATCTTGGTGTATCTCTACCTAGCAAGAGTGGTGTTTGTACAAGGCTTGGGGTATAAACACTTGAGGGTTCCTTTCTTGGAACTTTGGGGTCGATTCTATCTTCTAACATCATCAAAGTTGCTGCTCAAACTCACGGTTTTTGGAAGCCTTAATTTGGCAGCTTATATTTGGTGTTTTGGAGTCCAAATCCAAGCAAGTGCGAAGGTAACTCAAAGCTTTGTGGGAGTCGACGTTAGAGGAAGTCCAACTTGGAAGCTTTGGCAACATTTCAGCCTTCAAACTCCCTTCATTCATCAACATCTAACTGCTGGAAGGAGGTAGTATTTGGCAGCCCTTTGAGGTTGCCATATTGTGTTATTATATGTACACATAGCTTGTCTATTCACATAAGAATGATCCTTTTGTTTGGGTTTGCTTTTCTACATTAAATGGACACCAAGAACATGAAATATTCAGCTTATAAATGGGTTTTAAAGCTATATATATGTCCGTTGCGTTTTTTTCTGAAAGTTTAAATGGTTAAACTTGGTTTTATGTTCTTGCAAACCCATCAATGGCATCTAGAGCCGGTTATGTGGATGACTTGCTTGTGTTGTTCTTTAAAATTGGTTTTAAAGGATGTTTATAGACATTTTTTAGGCTGTTTTTGGGCTGTTATTGTTTGGTTGTATGATTTCCCAACTTTCAAGGTCATATTACACATGCTAGTGATTAGATCTTGAAAGATACATATCTTGATGTGTTGATTGTTTGGACAATATTTAAAACCAAAAATTTCAGTTTATGTTGGCTGAAATTTGGTGGTTTTAAAAGGGGTTTCATTAGGTGTGTTGATGTTATGATCATTGGATGATAAAGTGCATAACCTAGCCATTGACCTTGTGATGTTTGGATGCTTGTGTTGGTTGTATTCATTCATTCAATTTGGTTGTAATATTTGTGTTTATTCATTTGGGTTGTAATTATTCATTCATTTGGTTATGTAATAATAGATTAGGTTCATTTCCTTTACTAGAAAAATGTATTAGGATACAATTTTGTAAAAGGAAGATGTACAAGATCAAGACCCAAAGATGGACACAAAGACACAAGAAACATGGAGCGTTTGGATGCGGTTTCTAGTGGGAGGTTCTTGGAACCTTTATGATATGTTTGACCCTTAGAAAGACCAAAGACAACACTTGTGATGGCAAACAAGTGTTGTCAACATAAGGGCTATGGTTATGCACATATGATTGTTAATGTTTATGCTTGGTTGATTGTTTGTTGTCTTGATTGTTTGGTTGATATTTGGATATTCAAAACAAACTCATTAACAAACTTAACAAGCTGAAAATTGATGATTATTAAAGGTTCATAAAAGATTATTAAAATGATTTAATGATTTTAAAGATTAAAATAGGTTTTAATCAAAGAACTATAGGGTATCTTGTATTTGAAAGCATGCAAATACAAGTACATAGAGTTTTCTAAACTAGAATTTTGAAACCTCTAAACTTTTTTTACAAACAAGATCAACACCGTCCTTTTACACAACACTTGAGTCACTTGGGAACTCTTAGTGGGATAAAGGTCACCTAACCATTTTGTGGGAACTTGTGACTTGAGGTGAGAATGCCTTATTTGTGGGATAAAGGTCACCTAACCACTTGTTTTGGCAAACTCACACGTGGGTGTAAGTAGGGTGTCTTGATTTGCAAATCATGTCAAATGGATCACCTACGATGTGGTTTCCAAATTGTGTTGATGGGATTAACATGCCGACTTTACATATGATGTTTCAAGTCGATCCCATATTTCTAGAAGTTGCAAATGGTTGCAATCGTCAATCGTTGACCACCTTATTAATTTAAATAGTGGGATAAAGGTCACCTAACCACAATTTAAATGTAATGTTGGGTTCTAGATTTTAATATAAAATTGTCCTTAAAAGGCATTAAATATTAAAATTAGCAATATCGAAAATACTAAAATTGATCTTTGTTAAATTTTGTAGATGGCCACCAATAATGAAAATCACGATAACTCGTCCGCGTCAAACCAATCCCTACGAGCGATCCTCCAAAAGGAACGTCTAAACCATAACAACTTCATCGATTGGTATCGAAACTTGAGAATTGTTCTCAAGCAAGAGAGACGATCGTACGTTTTAGACGACCCTATCCCCGATCAACCTAGCGAGGATGATCAGGAGGCCTTTAACGATTGGTTGAAGTACACTGAGGACTCCGTCCAAGTGTCTTGTCTCATGCTAGCGAGCATGACTCCGGATCTCCAAAAGGAGTATGAACATCACGGAGCATATGACATGATAACCCAGCTGAAGGAAACGTTCCAACAGCAAGCGAGGGTTGAGCGCTTCGAAACGGTTCGAGCACTCCATGCATGTCGTATGGACGACAATCAATCTGTTTCATCTTATGTACTTAAGATGAAAAGTCACATTGACCGCCTCGAGAGGCTTAATTGTCCCGTCTCGAAGGAATTGGCCACGGATTTGATCCTCAATGGCCTTACCAAGAGGTTCGAGACATTCGTGTTGAACTACAACATGAATGCTTGGGACAAAAGCATTGGTGAGCTTCACTCAATGCTCAAAACGGCCGAGGCGGCCATGGGTAAAAGGGTTTTACCCGTTCTCACCATCAATGAAGGTGGGAACAAGAAAAGGCCTTATCCCGCACCCAAGGCAAAGGTTGCCAAGGGTAAGGGACCCGTTTGGGGAAAGGGGAAAGGGGTGGTAAGGGTACCACCCAAACCCCAAGAGAAAAAGCAAAAGGTTGCTACTAACGACCCATGCTTCAAGTGTGGGGAGATTGGACATTGGGCAAGGAATTGTCCCGTCCATCTCCAAGAGTTGAAAGCAAAGAGGGATGCCGGGCAGACCTCAGGTACAATATACATGATCCATATTGATTTAAACATGATATCCTCTAACACATGGGTATTAGATACCGGATGTGGAACTCACATTTGCAATTTGTTGCAGGGGTTCAAAAGAAGTAGTGACTTCAAGAAAGGGGATGTAAGCCTCTACATGGGCAATGGGGCTAAAGTTCAAGTTGAAGCCCGTGGTGACTACATCTTGAAACTTCCAAATGGTTTGGAAGTGATTTTGAACAACGTTTTGTATGCTCCTAGTTTGACTAGGAATATTATCTCTGTAGCCCTGTTAAAACAATTTGGATATGTATTATCCTTTATTGAAAATGATATTCATGTTTCTTTAAATGGTATGTTCTATTTTAAAGCTATTCCCATTAATGGTATTTATGAATTGGTTCATGAAAATACTTCAAATAGCTCATTGTACCAAACTAACACCAAGAAACTCAAGTTGGACTTGAGTGATCCCTATCTTTGGCATTGTCGTCTTGGCCATATAAACAAGAAACGTTTACAAACACTTCAAAAGAATGGTCTTTTAAAAACAAATGAATGTGATTCATTTGATGTTTGTGAGTCTTGTTTACAAGGTAAGATGACTAAGGCACCCTTTAGTGGAACTACCGAAAGGGCAAAAGATTTATTAGGAATCATACATTCGGATGTATGTGGTCCTTTTAAGCCAATGACTAGGAATGGTGAAAGATACTTCATTACCTTTACCGACGATTATAGTCGCTATGGGTATGTGTACTTATTAAGGCACAAAGATGAAGCTTTTGAAATGTTCAAAATCTTCAAGAATGAAGTTGAAAATCAACTCAATAAGTCAATTAAAGTTCTCCGTACCGATAGAGGAGGTGAATACCTAAGTGATGTTTTTCAAGATCATCTTAGGAGTTGTGGGATTGTCTCACAACTCACTCCACCTGGAACACCACAACATAATGGTGTGTCTGAGAGGAGGAATCGAACCTTATTGGATATGGTCCGATCTATGATGGCTAGAAGCACATTACCTCTATCATTTTGGGGTTTCGCTCTGCTCTCCGCGGCCCGTATTCTAAATATGGCCCCAACCAAAAAGGTGGAAAGGACACCTTTTGAGATATGGCATGGAAGGGTTCCATCCCTATCATACTTAAGGGTCTGGGGTTGTGAGGCTTATGTTAAGACTCCCACCCCAAACAAATTGGAAGTCCGATCCACCAAGTGTATCTTTATTGGATATCCTAGAGATTCTATGGGATATTATTTCTATGATCCACTGGAACAAAAGGTATTTGTTGCCAGAAAGGGTGAGTTCTTAGAAGCAAAGTTCCTTATGGAAGGAACTAGCAGTAGAACAGTGGATCTTGAGGAGGATCAAGAACCACAACCCGATGCACGTTTGGTTGAAACTAGCACTCAACATGAGGATGCTGAGGATGATCAAATGGTTGATCAATACACGCAAAACGTTCGCAGAAGTGGTAGAACTAGTAATCCACCTGAAAGATATGGATTTTTCATGGATGGATGCTATGTGGTAGATTCAGATGAACCAACCACATACCATGATGCAGTGTCCAATTTGGATTGTGACAAATGGCTTGAGGCCATGAACGTTGAGATGCAATCCATGTATGACAATCAAGTTTGGGAACTTGTTGAACCACCTCTTAATTCCAAGGTAGTTGGAAGTAAGTGGGTTTTCAAGAAGAAAACCGATATGCATGGAAACTTGGATACTTATAAAGCTAGACTTGTAGCAAAGGGTTTCACTCAAACTCAAGGGGTTGATTATGATGAAACCTTCTCACCTGTTGCGATGCTAAAGTCTATAAGGATATTGTTTGCCATAGCTGCTCATTATGATTATGAGATTTGGCAAATGGATGTCAAAACCGCTTTCCTAAATGGATATCTTGAGGAAGATGTCTATATGGTTCAGCCTGAAGGTTTTGTCGATCCAATACATCCTAATAAAGTATGCAAGTTAAAGAAATCGATCTATGGATTGAAACAAGCATCGAGAAGCTGGAATCACCGTTTTGATGAGGAAGTAAAGAAATTTGGTTTCATCAAAAACGCTGATGAGGCTTGTGTGTATAAGAAGGCTAGTGGGAGCACAGTAACTTTCCTAGTATTGTATGTTGATGACATACTACTATTTGGAAATGACATTCCAACCTTGGAAGGTGTAAAAACCTGGCTTGGAAGTTGTTTTTCCATCAAGGATCTTGGTGAAGCCGCCTATATTCTAGGAATAAAGATCTATAGGGATAGATCAAGGCGGTTGATTGGTTTGAATCAAAGTGCATACATTGATAAGATCTTGAAAAGGTTCAAGATGGAGAACTCTAAGAAAGGTACCGTACCTATTCAAAGAGGAACGATATTGAGTACGACTCAATGTCCAAGCTCAAAGGATGAGCAAGATAAAATGAAGGCAATCCCATATGCATCTGCTATTGGATCCATCATGTATGCAATGATATGCACTCGACCGGACGTGTCATGCGCTTTGAGCATGACAAGCCGTTACCAGCAAAATCCTGGAAACAGTCATTGGATGGCTGTTAAGAACATACTTAAGTACCTAAGGAGGACAAGAGATATGTTCCTGATCTATGGATCTGGTGACGAGGAGCTCGTTGTAAAAGGTTACACGGATGCGAGTTTCCAAACCGATCGTGACGATTCACGGTCACAATCGGGATACATTTTCATTCTAAATGGAGGAGCTGTCTCTTGGAAGAGCTCCAAGCAGGATGTGGTGGCTCTATCAACTACAGAATCAGAATACGTCGCCGCCTCATTGGCAGCTCAAGAAGCTGCATGGTTGAAGAAATTCATTGCCGATCTAGGGGTTGTCCCTTCCATTCAGGACCCCCTAGAGATCTTTTGTGATAACGAGGGTGCGATTGCTCAAATCAAGGAACCTCGTGCTCATCAAAAGACTAGGCACATTGAGCGGAGATTCAACTACATACGAGATGAAGTTGAAAAGGGAAAGATATGTATTCGCAAAGTTCACACGGATCAAAACATTGCGGATCCTCTCACGAAGCTCCTTGAAAAAGCAAAGCATGAAGGTCATACTTGTGCCATGGGACTTCGATATTCTAGTGATTGGATTTGATCTGTAAACTTTGTATTTGGATATGTGGAACTCTTTATAATTTGAATAAAATTATTTGGTTATAATGTTTCAAATAATGTTCCAATTTAGCATGTTTAATCCATGAGTAAATTGTTTACTCTAAATGTCCGTAGTCGTTCATACTTGTGGGAACAAGTGTGAGGTAAGATTATTATGAACTTGGATTGGTTGATATTCATAAGGATGAATATAGAGCAATGGGTTGCTACCAAGGTTCATAGATATTTGTGGGATACAAATATTGGACTAACCCGCATCTCAAATTTTACTACATGGAATCTTATTGGTTGATCATAAGTAATTTTGAGTAAAGGCGAATATCATTTGGTATCCTCAGACCTGAGACACATATTGGGTTTTGATATTCACCAAGTATTACACCTTGAGCCTATTCTTCACTGTCCTGAAATAGTGGACAGTACATAAGGATATGTTCAGGTATAACACGAGGTGTTTGTGAGAAACGTATGTAGTCAAGATGGAATTTGTTCCTCTTATTCGTTGAGAGTTAGATGTCTAAGGCCTGATTAAGTTAAATCAACAAGGAATGATCATTCTGTGTCCTTGGATTTAACATGACATCTGTAACAAAAGGATAGATGATTGATTCACCTAAATCATTTCAAGTAGGGCACTTGAAAGGGATGATGTTATTGAATGGCTATAAGTCATGCGTATTAAGGGTAGTAAACCGTTGTTAGGCGGTATTTACTGCTTGCATCAATCTTCTATGAATCTTGGGCAAGTGGGAGATTGTAGGATTCGATTTGCCTAAGACACTTAGAATATTGATGTGGTTAGTACGTTATGATCCAAGTCGGGTTATACCCAATAACAAGCTTAGCAAACACCAAATAATATTTATTGATGATATGATCATGCAATAAAATATTAACACCAATTTGGAAAATGGGTTTTCTAAACAAGTTGCATATGACATGGAACAATTTATTAGGATATTTTGTTCAATGATATTATTTGTAATGTTATTTATATTAGTTAGATGACATTACAAATTAATAATGGCTATATATGTTATACAATTAATTGGTTAGTTGTATACATTTTCTAAGAGGACCAAATTATAAGACCCACAACTTGTGTATTGTGTTTAATAAAAAAAAGGGGGGAACCCTTTTTTCAAATGAATTTTCGGCCCCCTCCCCTTGTTTCTATTGGACCACTTTTCTTGAAAAGACAATACACAATTAAGGGGTCTTGAAAGAACTTGTTCCAGCCATTATCATTCTATAGACATGCAACAAAGAAACTCTCTCTTTTGCTCTCTCTTGTTCACGAAAATAAGCAGCAGAAGATTGCCTTTTTGAGCTTCATCTTGGTGTATCTCTACCTAGCAAGAGTGGTGTTTGTACAAGGCTTGGGGTATAAACACTTGAGGGTTCCTTTCTTGGAACTTTGGGGTCGATTCTATCTTCTAACATCATCAAAGTTGCTGCTCAAACTCACGGTTTTTGGAAGCCTTAATTTGGCAGCTTATATTTGGTGTTTTGGAGTCCAAATCCAAGCAAGTGCGAAGGTAACTCAAAGCTTTGTGGGAGTCGACGTTAGAGGAAGTCCAACTTGGAAGCTTTGGCAACATTTCAGCCTTCAAACTCCCTTCATTCATCAACATCTAACTGCTGGAAGGAGGTAGTATTTGGCAGCCCTTTGAGGTTGCCATATTGTGTTATTATATGTACACATAGCTTGTCTATTCACATAAGAATGATCCTTTTGTTTGGGTTTGCTTTTCTACATTAAATGGACACCAAGAACATGAAATATTCAGCTTATAAATGGGTTTTAAAGCTATATATATGTCCGTTGCGTTTTTTTCTGAAAGTTTAAATGGTTAAACTTGGTTTTATGTTCTTGCAAACCCATCAATTAAAGGATTTGTTGACCAATTATCGGATTATAGATGGAGGATATGTGGCATTTGCTGGAAATAAGAAGGGTGGAAAAATGATTGGACAAGGAGAAGTTACCAATGGTTCTCTTACTCTAGAAAAAGTCAACCATGTTCCTGAATTGGCTTTTAATCTTCTGAGTGTCTCTCAAATTTGTGATAAAGACATTCCTGTTCTATTTAAATCTGACGAATGTTTATTTTTAAAATCAGAGATAGCTATTCCGGAGGATTTAATTCTCATGCGTGCTCCAAGGAAACATGATACATATCTTCTTGATATGAATTTAAATGAGTCAAAGGCTACTGCAACTTGTCTTCTCTCAAAAGCATCAACCTCTGAGTCACTCTTGTGGCATCGTCGCTTAGGCCATGTCAATTTTAAGATAATTAATAAATTAGTAAAGAACAATCTTGTTAGAGGACTTCCTTTAAAAGATTTTTCTGTTACTGAAAAATGCATGGCATGTGCCAAAGGGAAACAACATAAGAAACCTCATAAGCCCAAACTTTTAAATAGCATATCAAGTCCTCTTGAGTTGTTACATACTGATTTATTTGGGCCAATTAGTGTTAAATCAATTGCTAAAAAATCTTTTTGTCTTGTTGTTACAGATGATTTCTCACGTTATTCATGGGTGAGGTTTCTTACACACAAAAGTGAAGTTGCAGAGGAATTGCAGAAATTAATCATTTCTATTGAATCAGTCAGTAAGAGAAGAGTTATGGGATTAAGAAGTGACAACGGCACTGAATTTAAAAATCAGATTCTTGATTCATTTTGTGCTCAAAAAGGGATTGTGAGACAATTTAGTGCTGCAAGAACACCCCAGCAGAACGGTATTGCAGAAAGAAAGAATCGCACTCTTGTGGAAGCTGCTCGTACAATGTTGATAGAATCCTCATTACCCATTATTTTCTGGGCTGAAGCTGTTAATTGTGCATCTTATGTTCTAAACAGGGTGCTAATTGTGAAAGATAAAGTGAAGACTCCTTATGAACTTTTTCATAAGAGGAAGCCACTAATTGATTTCTTTCGACCATTTGGCTGTTCTTGTACTCTTCTGAATACTCAATCTCAAAAGACAAAATTTGGTGCTGTTTCTGACGAGTGTTATTTTGTTGGATACTCTTCTTCACAAAAGGCGTACCGAGTTTATAACAAGAGAACACGTATTGTTCAAGAGTCATTCTATGTTGATTGGCAAGAATCCAATCCTTCTGAAGTGAAATCTGAACCTGCATGGTTCTTTGACTCCAATACTGTGTTCAATTCATTTAATTTGCCAGTTTTCGATGATGATACATCAATTCCAAGTACTCAAACGAATATTATTCCATCATCTCCATCGTCTGTTTCATCAATCCCGCTAGTAAATGATGCTGTTTCAACTGATGTCAGCTCTTCGTCTCCAATGCCTGATCAAGCTCCATTATCTGATTCTTTATCTCCTACATCTCCTAATTTACCTGATTCAACACCTTTCATTGATTCACCTTCATCTAATCTTTCTCCGGCAATGGCTGATACTTCTTCAACTATCTTTCCTTCTTCAAGTGATTATAAAACTTTGAAAGATCATCCGCTTGATAATGTGATTGGATCTGTTTCTGATGGTGTTCGCACGCGAAGTCAATCTGGTCTGATTAATGTTTGTCTTTTCTCATGATTCATTTCTCAAATTGTTCCAAAAAATGTTCATGCTGCTCTACAAGATCCTTGTTGGGTAGAGTCTATGCAATTGGAACTTCAATAGTTCAGAAAGCTTAAGGTTTGGACCTTAGTTGATTTACCTCCCAACAAATATCCAATTGGTACAAAATGGGTATTTAAGAACAAACCAGATGATCGGGGTGTGGTGGTGCGAAACAAATCTAGACTGGTAGTGCAAGGCTTTGCTCAAGAAGAAGGAATTGATTATACAGAAGTCTTTGCTCCGGTTGCTCGTCTTGAAGCAATCAGAATATTTCTTGCTCATGCTGCTCATAAACAATTCAAAGTTTACCAGATGGATGTGAAGTGTGCTTTTCTCTACGGAGACATTGATGAGGAGATATATGTATGTCAACCACCAGGCTTTGAAGATCCTGATTTTCCTGATAAAGTGTATAAGCTTGATAAATCTTTGTATGGTCTTCATCAAGCACCAAGAATCTGGTATGAGACTCTTACGCAATATCTTCTAAGCAATGGTTACTCTCGTGGTACCATTGATATGACCTTATTTAAAAGAGAGGTGAATGGTGAAATGATCTTTGTTCAAGTGTATGTCGATGATATTATTTTTGGATCTACAAACTCTCAATTGTGTAGAGAGTTCGAAGAAGTGATGAGCCAAAGGTTTGAAATGAGTATGATGGGTGAAATGTGTTTTTTTCTTGGATTGCAAGTTGAACAACAGAAAGAAGGAATTCTTATTCATCAAGAGAAGTACATTAAAGATATTCTGAAGAAATTTAAGATGGATGATGCGTCTACTGAGATGACTCCTTTTACTGCTCAGACCTGTCTAACTCCGGATGAAAATGGAAAACCAGTTGATCCTCATCTTTTTCGGTCTATGATTGGCTCTCTCATGTATCTTACTGCAAGTCGTCCTGATATCACTTTCGCTGTTGGTTACTGTGCTAGATATCAGTCGGCTCCAAAGGAATCTCATGAGAAAGCTGTCAAACGAATATTTCGTTATCTCAAAGGATCGTCTCGTCTCGGACTGTGGTATCCATATGGTGGAAATTTTGATTTACATGCTTACTCTGATAGTGATTCCAATGGTTGCAGGTTAAACAGAAAATCTGTGTCTGGAGGTTGTCAATATTTGGGAAATTGTCTGGTATCCTGGCAGAGCAAGAAACAAACTACTGTTTCTCTTTCTACAGGGGAAGCTGAATATATTGCTGCATCCAGCTGCTGCTCTCAAGTTCTCTGGATCCAACACCAAATGATTGATTATGGAATTAATTTCCTTCATACACCTTTATTCTGTGACAATGAGGCTGCCATTGGAATTGCTAAAAATCCCATTCATCATTCCCGCACAAAGCATATTGAAACACGAATTCATGCGATTCGTGATGCTCAAGAGAAGGGTTTTATTAATATTATACCCATCGATACAAAAAATCAAAAAGCTGATCTTTTCACAAAAACATTTGATAAACCTCGTTTTTATGAATTGATTTCTATGCTTGGGTTAATATCTTTTTAAATTTTCATTTTCTATTTCTTTGATAAAAAAAAACATAAAAAACTATAATAAAAAAATTAAAATTAAAATTCATTTATAATAATAGAAATATGAAAATAAAAATTTGGGGGAGTAATATCATTATTCTGAGATCGGAATTTAACATGATGAGAAATGATTGTATATTCTCTAAATATTTTTATTTACATGACCAGTACTTCTATGAGAAATGATAGTAACTGTTACTGGATTCTGTTTCACATTAAAAAAAAGGAAATGGATCAGATTCTTTAACGATATGCTTGATAGACTCAGCCTGACGAATGAAGTAGACAACAGCTTTTTGATTAAATTAAACTTTATGCTTAAGAATGTCTGGATTTACTCAATCGTTTTGGATTGCACAAAAACTGAGTCCTGACAAAAATTGGATTGAGAATGAATCTTTCGTTCATTTTGCTTTGTTTTGTCATCACCCTCTGCTGGTATATTTAGTGTCAAGATGTCTTGTGTCTATGCTTATCTCCTCTGCTGTACGTGAGTACTGACCTGGAGTGATGATCTCCTCTGCTGTACGATAGTACTGACCTGGAGCTCTCATCAGCACATGTTCAAATGGTTATCTCCTCTGTTATACGTGAGTATAGCTCTGGAGCTCTCACCATTTTGATATAATTATGTCAAATCATCTTATCGATGAATTTCTCTCAGAATGAAATATTCTGTTTATAATCATTTGCACACTAATCCACAAACCTTGTTCTATGAAGATTGATTCATAATTCAAGAAATCCTGAGGTTGGGTGAGGGTTTTTACCAAATGATTGTGGGGTCTTAGCATTCTAAAGCATCTAATCGAACCTTAAATGAATCATAAGCTGTTGGTCGAAAAAGGATAAGACATGAGTTTAAGTGGACAATTATATCTGCAATCGTTATTGATTTGTTCTAATTTCAGTTGTTTCTGTGCAGATTGTGATCAGATCTTGTATTCAGTATGATCTCATGACTGGTAGATGATTCTTTGATCATCTTTATGTTCTAAAATATTTAGAGAATGTGATCTCAGATTATTTTAGATCTCATTATGAGATGTGCTTCCTTTGAGTTTTATAAATTAAAAAAAATTAAAAAAAATTAATTAAAAAAAAATAAAAAAAATAAAATAAAAATAAAATAATAATAAATAAAAAAAGGGTGCGAAATTATTCTTTCGCTAACAATTTCGCAAAGCGAAACTGCAATTTCGCTAGGTTTGCTAATAAGTTGTTAATCAGTTATCTCCCAGCGAAATTACAGTTTCACTAGGCGAAACTGTAAATTCGCCAGACGAATTTATAGTTTCGCTGTCTGCGAAACTATTTGCTATATAAGTCATGTTTGCGAATTTTCTCTCATAATTTTGCACAAACGCTCAGTTTCACTTTTAGGGTTCTTCCGTAACAGTATTGGCGATTTTGATTTATGTTAGTGATTTGGACTGATTTTTAGTGATATTCACTTCGTATGTGAGTTTCGAACCTTGATTCACTCTTTAATCTGGTTAAAATCATCCATTATTAAGTAATCTGGATTGTGTCGCTTCGGTGGTTTCGCTGTTCGTTCAGCGAAACTACAGATTCCTCTGCGAAATTGAACGAAAGTTCACATCTTTTCAGCGAAACTGTAAAGTTATGCTGTCCGAGCGAACTTAACAGTTTCGCCATATCTTCTCTAATTTCGCAATGACTGATCTTTAATTTACACAGTTTCGCTTGTGTTCTTATGTCAGCGAAACTAATTTTCATCCAGCGAAACTATATTGTAATAGCGAAACTAAATTAATATTTGGTGAAACTAATTGCGAAACTTCTTTAATTTATTCTAATCTTGTCGAAACTACCTTTTGTTCTGCGAAAATAACAAGTTTCAATGAGCCAAATTATAGTTTCGCTTGTCGAAACTGTTTGTTTTCCTTGTCGAAATTGTCTCTGATTCAGCGAAACTATCATGTCTTAGTGAGCGAAACTATTGTTTCGCGTGCCGAAACTGATTGTTTCTTATGTTTTTGTCTTATTTTCTTATTTTCAGTATTTCTCATTTAAATTTATTTGTTGTTCTTTTCAGGTTATCATGGCGAATCTCAAGTTTGATGAGAGGAATAACATCACTGCCATATTAGACGATACTCTTCCGAAGGCGGCCAGATTTCGTGACTGTATTAGATGGCTTCAGAGATCACCCATTGCATATGCTATCTCTCACTCACCCACTATCTATGATCTTCATATTAGAGATTTTTGGAGATCAGCAGAATACAACACTGGAGGAGATGTTCAGAGAATCACAGCTAGAGTGATTGACCATGTATAACTATTACTGCTGAGAGCGTGTCGAGGATTCTTAGACTAGAAGATGATACTGGTGATGAAGTGGATATGACGGAGTCTGAAGTGTTCCAAGCTTTCAGACAAATGGGATATGAGGGACCAGCTTTTGGTTCGAGGAAGGAGATTAAAAAGTCTTTTTTATCTAAGGAATGGAGATATATAGCTCATGTTTTTATTATGTGCTTAGATCACCGTAAGGGTGGATCCGATGGACTTAATCTCGACTGGGCCAAAGCTATGGTGATATGTTGTAAAGGGGAGAAAGCAAACATTGCTAGACTGATCTTTGCGTGTATGGTAGAGAATGTGATGGCTGTGAAGAAGGATAAATGATTGTTATATCCTCGCTTTATTCAGATGTTTATTGATGATCTTATTCCTGATGTTCCTAAACATGGTGAAGTCAAGAGATTAGTGCAGATGAACCCTCGGATATTTGCTGATTGCTGTGCTATCCGCCATGATTTCAGTGGTAAAATCACCCATCTCTGGGAAAATATGTACCCTCCAGAACGCTGAAATTATATCAGACGGGTTGATGAGTCTGAAAACAAAAGGGCTGAGGAAACAAGGGTGCAGCAAGCTGATGCAGCTAAGAAGAGAAAGAGATATGCAAAAGAAAAAGATTATGATTTTGAAGAAGATATAGATGCACAAGCAGAGGAGATAAGGGTGGAGAAAGAACGGAGATCTAAAAAGAAAACTGACTTTGTTGAGCCTGAACGGAGAACAAAACATCGACACGAGGGATTCACAGCCAGGAGAGAGGCTAGTGCTGGTCTTGATGAGGATGTGATTCGTAATCTAAATACTTCATTGGCAAATGAGTTGAGTATGATAAAGACTAAACTGACGAATCAGGAGATTAGGGAAAAACAGAAGGATGATGTAATTGAAGGAATGCAAAAGATGTTGGTTGACCAGAATAATTTGATTAAGAGATTGTTTGAGGAAATTTCTCAGATGAAAGCTGCAGCTGGTCTACCTAGTCAACTAACTCAATCTGAGTTAGATGATATGACTGATATATCTAAGTACTCATTCTTGAATGTGGGTACTTCATCTAAGGTAGGAGAGGGCACTTCTGGAGCAGCTAATACTGAAGCAGGGGAACAAGAGATCCCAAGAGAAGATGCTGGAAGAAATGAGGATGATGATATTATTGAAGCAGGGTTTGTTAACTTACAGTTTGATTTTGATAAGGATATTGTGGGTGAAGAAGTGGTTGTTACAGCTACCACTGAGGGAGTGTCTGATAAAGGAAAAGGTTTGATTGATGAAGAAGAGGAGGATGAGCAATTGGTAGATTATGATTCTGAACCAGAGTTTTATGAAGTAGATGAGAGACCACTGGTGTATGTTGCTAAGAAGGGAGATGATGAAGCTGATGTGTTTGAGATGGATAAGAATGACTGGTTGGTGAAGGAGAAGGAGGCTGAAGAACTTACTCCTTTGTTTCAAAATATAGAAGGTTTAAGCAAGAAAGAGGCAGACAAGAAGATAATAAGTTGGTGTTATAATCCTAGCTTAAAGATGTTTATGATTAAAAGAAGAGGAGGTAATATCAGCTACATGCTCAAGAGGAAGGCTTTTAAGACCTTGCCCAAATAGGATCTGAGACGGTTGGCCACTTTGCCTTTGATTAATGCTCATTTAAGTGAAAGGGCAGTATTTCTTGAGAAGGAAATCAAAAATGGACTTAATGATAATTTTGAGTCATTTGGATACATGAAGGCTGAACGAAAAAGATCAAAGAAAGATAAAGACTGGGAGACTGGCAAAGGAATGATTGTTTTGAGAGTCAAACCACCAAAGACTGTAAACAGGGTAAGATTGGCTGATCCTCTTCCCCAACGTTTACAGGACTTTGAAAAGTGGTTTTATGATAATAACACTGGCGAGGCGGTGATTAGAGCCAAACATGGAAAAGAGTTTAGGGTGTTTGACCCGATGGAGTTATTCAGCTTCAGTGATGAAGATCTCTTGACTCTTTGTGAAAATCATATTAAGGCTGGGGCTGGAGAGGAAACACGAAAAGAGGCCAGTTTGTTTATGAATTTGGCAAACAAAATAAGAGGAGTACGGGCGGAGGTAAAGAGTTTGGCTGAAAAGGTGAGAGCACAAGATGATTTTGCCATGGATGTTCAAGACATGACCAGGCAGTTTGCTAGAGCTAGTGGTCATTCTGAGGAAGCTGGTGATGCAGGAACTAACCTTGGAGGATCAGTGGCTGAAGCTTCTAAAGATGTTGCTGCGGGAGGTGATGAAGATAGACCAACAGCAGCAGAGGAAACCGGAGCCGACGAGTCAAATCAAGAGAAGTGAAGATAGTGAGGTCCAACCTAGGGGGAGTATTGAAGATCATGTTAGGTTGGACTCACTTTAGTATAGATGTTTACTTTACATTGTAATAGGACTTTTGTTAGTTTCATTTTGTATTTTGTTAGTAATTAGCAGTTTTGGCAGTCCAGCGAAACTGTGAGCGAATCTATACATTCGCTCACAGTTTGCTGTTTTGGTTTACCCGGCGAACTTGTGTTCTGCCGGGCGAAACTATAGTTTCGGCATGACAGTTTCGCTGGTAGCGAAACTGTCAGCGAAACTATGACTGCTATATATACTATTTTCATTTCACTTTGTATGGCAAGCTTGCAAAACCCTAATCGTGGAATTCTGTTGCAAGCTACCATTTCTAAGCAGTTACTTCATTGAAATACAATTGTGCTTGTTGTTATTGAGTGAGATTGTTCATTTGAGTACCAATTATGTCTTGATTCATCTTATTCACTTCTCAATTGTTGTTATTTGGATTGTGTGTTTGATATTGATCAAATTATCATATCAATTGTACTGTTCATCGATCACATGGACCAACATGGACATGTCATGACTACCATATCTTAGATAATATTTTATCTAAGATACCTTATCTTTAGCAATGTAGTATTTGCTTTAGTCATAGGTTTCCATATCAAAGTATATCCGGCTATAGGTAGTAGTATATATAGTTTCTCATTGTAACTCATGTAATACGCTTGTAAGAGTCTTGTAATACTTTGAGTATAGAAGTAATATATACAAATATCTTGAAAATTATTCTCTTGTGCTTTGTTTACTTAATATATTATTATTAACTTTTAGAGGATTCTGAATCATCTATCCGAGTGAGTCTTAGTGAGTTTGAGAGACCAATATTGCGTTGAGTGACAAAACTCGATCCTACAATTCGTATTAGAGCTTTTTAAGCTCTTGATTGTGTGATCTCACCATCCAAATCAACCTTTTATCACTCATACACTCACCTCACTCAAAAATGGCCCTCAACCAAAAGTCTGAATGTGAATTGAGGACGATGACCAAAGCACCTATCATCACCCTTGAAAACTTCAGATCATGGAGCAGACGTATTAAAGGCTTCATCAGATATCAAGACAACAAGATGTGGAAGTCTATCACCAATGGCCCTTACAAGCCAAAGTTTGTTGCACCTTCTAGAAATGGTGCTATGATAGAGAAGGCAGTTGAAGATTACTTTGATGAAGACCACAAACGGCTAGACATCGACGGGAAAGCTATGACTGTTCTCATGTCTGCCATACCCAACTCCATCATGGTAGGCTTCGAGAATTGCCAGTCAGCCAAAGAACTCTTTGATGCTTTGACTTTAGATGTTTTCAAGTTCCCATTACTCCAAGAAAGATTCACTGAAGCAACAACTGAAAACTTCACTTATATTGTTGGAGAAACCCTTAGCCAGCAATACTTCAGGTACATGAATCTTATCTCTTCACTTCAGTCCATGGGAGTGTCTCCTGAGATGAGAAATATCTCAAGAAAATTCATGAGTGCTCTCCCAAATGAGTGGACGATCTAATGTGTCTCTATCAAGAGGACAGAAAATCTAAACTCCCTCACCATGACTGAAATATATTGCATCCTTGATGGATACCGTTCAGAGATAGAGAGCAAGAAAGGCCACCAGGTGAGCAGACCCTCAAGCCTTCCGGCTAGCAACGCTTTAATGGTTGCCGAAGACTCAGGACCCCCAACCTCAGCAGTACCTGACTTACTCCCAGCAGCCATCCTGTTCTTCCGGGACATACATCATATTCCCTGAGACTCCAAGGTCTCAACAGGTTCAGCCAAGTCCCTTTCAGGACAGCTGTGCCTTTGTCTTAGGAAATCAACATCCTAGTGATTTTCAATTTTGTTTTGATGATCTAGAAGGTTTCAGCCCGGATGATGTCGAGTACATGGACATTGTCCAACAGATGGCTCTGTTAACTTACAGGGCGAAGAAGTTCTTCAAAAGAACTGGAAGGCAATTCCCCAAGAACCCAACTAAAAGCAAGTTTGGGTTTGACAAAACAAAGGCCAAGTGTTACAACTATAACCAGCCAGGCCACTTTGTAAGGGAATGCAAGGCTCCCAAATCCAATTCGGGATCCACTCAAGCTTCCACACATCCAAACACACCTAAAGCTACTAGAAAGTCAACTGAAACAGCTGCTATGGCTCAAGAAGTTGACTGGAGCTTCATGGTGCAGGATATCACTCCTGCTCAAGCATTGATGGCTGGAACTGAAGACATCAAGGTATTTGAACACCTCTGTACTCCAGCTTGCATTGCTAAAGTTAAAATGTATCAGGACTATAATATGGAAATTAAATCTGATAATGAGTCTTTGAATATCTTAAAATATGATTTTAAAAGGGTTGTATCTGTCTATCAAAGGAAAATTGAAGAGTTAGAGAAAATTGTGTCCTCTTTAAAACATGAGCATACCAATTATCAGACTCAAATCAAAGATATAATCTCCAAATTGACTGAGGCTCAAGCCCAGCTAGTAATAGCTGAGGCTCAAGCTAGGAGGCATGCTATTTCTGAGCAAAACTTCCAAGCCATTCTTGCATCATCCTCCCACTCAAAAATGTGTTACCAAAACAAAGGTGAGTTGGGAACCAATGAAATTGCTCCACCACACTCTTATGAGTCTATTAGACAACCAAGATGTGGGACTGAAGAGCAAGAGGTTCCATCTGCTGACCCACCTTCCCATGAGTTGAAGAATGATGAAACTATGGAGACCATCAAAGGGAAGGACTAGGTAAATCAGCCCATTTCCACCGGTGATGATCAACCCCTAACCACCAAACCCAAAAGAAACAGAGCTAAGGCAGCCAGAAAAACTGCCAAGAAAATGACAAGTCCAAGCTAAAGATAGACCCAAAACAAAAGGATGTATTCATTTCAGCTGGATTCCAGGTGGTGGGAAACTCTGATCTGGGAAAGGAGTGTAGTACCAGCTCTCCTGTCCTGCTAAAGGACCAGAAGTTAAAGGGAAAGACTGTTGAAGAAAACAAGAAATGCAAGTAACAACAGTCTTCACATCCTACAAAAATTAACATTGCATGCATATGTGTGGTCTGCAAAACCACATGGCTAGAGATTGTTACTACAATCCTGCAAGCACACATTATGCAAATAATGTTAAGAAAGAAAGAGTCAAGGAGGGTTTCACATTTGGACCTTATCACATGGTTCAAGTGATGAAAAAGGGAAAGCTTGTTTCTGAAGCAAAGTTGCTTTCAGAAGAAACTCATTCTTCCAAAGGGAAAATAGCTTCGGAAGACAAGGCTAAGAAAATTCAAAAGAACAAGAGAGCTCCCTTAAAACCTTCTGAGAAGAAGACTGCTTCGGAAGAAAAGGTGGTGAAGGCTTCTTCCGAGAAGAAAGAAGCTTCGGAAGAATGCCATGCTGCTTAAGCTTCAACAAGCTCATCTAAACTGATCAGCCAAGGGATGGAATGGAAGATCAGACAAGATGCTATAGCCAACCTTCTTCTTCAAAGACATCCATTGAACCCTCATGCATAAATTTTGGTTCAATTATGTCATCATCATTGGAAAAACCCAAGACCAACAAGGCTTGGGTTTCTAATAAGAACTAACATTTTCACCTTATGTGCAGGGACATCCATATGACAGAATGACAATGTATGGATTGTTTACAGTGGATGCTTCAGGCACATGACAAGGAACATATATATTCTTCAACAATTTCAACATTTTGATGGAGGTCCTATTCAGTTTGGAGGTGAGGCCGGAGTATATATTTCTGGCAGAGGGAGTATATCCAATGGCAATTTAAAAGTTGTAAGGATTCCTGAAGTCTGGATGCAACCCAAAACAACTTAAGTGTCTCAGCAACATGCACTAAGTACTGAAGTGAAGAATGCTTCGGAAGTTTTACACAAAGCATTAGAAAATACTCTAAGTGTAAATCTTCCGAAGCCAAGACCAATATCTTCCGAAGCCAAACATGAAGTCTTCCGAAGCTTCAGAGACAAAGTCTTCCGAAGCCTCATCCTATGAAGACAGATTCTTCCGAAGACTTTTAGTACACCATGCTTTATCTGATGTACTGTTCCATAAAGCACCTTTTCCGCTGCATCTCTGTAAAGTCACCAACTTACATGAGTTGGTGAAAAGGGCCTTGCTTTGGTAACTGTACATGAGGTCTTGAGTATTCAACTTTCTACTTTATGTACTTTATCCTTTTTGTATTGTAAAAGGATGTGAGCTATGGCATGTCATAGTCACAAGGTCAAAAGGCAGATATGCCTTTTGATCCACAATTGATTTTGTTAGTGTTAGTCAATTGTATGCCAGCTGGCTTTCAAAGTATGGCCGCTGTTATCGTGTGTGTAAGTATATAGTATTTCACTTCTTGTATCTCCTCATGTAAATCCTTTTTTTAACTTAAACGCAAGATATCTTGAAATCTCGTAATTCAAGAAATCCACTGCCTCTCCATAGATGCCACCCTTTGTAAATCTTTGTTATCTGTCTCTTGCTTTACTTGTGTTTCTTAGTATCATACTTGGTTAATCCAGTTCACTGTTTGATTGGAGCTTAGTTATTCTCCTCATTGTGTTGTTGTGTTGTAATTGTGGTTAAGCCCTTAAACGGTCCTGCAATTGGTATCAGAGCTTTCCAGGCTCTTGATATAGATCTAACCATCTTAAGATCCCTCACACACACAAAAGCTAAACTCTTCAAATGGCTGCCATCTCTAAGACTGATATGGAGACTGGAACCATGAACAAATCCCCACTGATCACTCTTGATGATTTTGACACCTGGTGCATGAGGATGGAAGGCTTCATCAGGTCTCTTGATTCAAGAATGTGGGAATCTGTTGAGAATGGACCTTTCATACCCAGCACCCCTCTGCTACTGGTGCTGGTATGATTCCTAAAGATGTGGCCAACTACTCAGATGAAGATAGAAAAAGAGTAGAGATTGACAGGAAGGCCATGACTGCTCTTCAGACTGCTCTCCAAACTCTGTATACAGAGGCTTCAAGAAGTGCAAGACAGCCAAACAGCTGTGGGATGCACTGAAGCTGATGTATGAAGGCTCCTCTGAAGCAAGGAGAACAAAAGATCTTCTGAAGCAGCAGTTTGAAAATTTCACCTTCAAAGCAGGTGAGACCATGACTCAACAATACTTCAGGTATGTTGAGATTGTGGATACCCTAGTGGATGGAGGAGTTCCTCTTGAGAACAGGGACATTGTAAGGAAGTTCATGTCCTCACTTCTAGGCAATGGACACACTATTGTGTGGTGTGATCAAGAGGACTGAGAACCTTAAGACTCTTACTCTTACAGAGTTGTATGGGATTCTCAGTGGATACCAGATGGAGATGAACATGCAAGGTTCATCTGGCAACTCCAACAATCAAATGGGTTCAGCCCTTCATGTGGTTGAAAGGGATAGCATAGAACCTCAGCATCATTCTTATGCTACCCTGACAACTCACAAAAAGGTCCTTTCATCACTTCCCGGAGACACCAAGGAGAACTTTACTCAAGGAAGCCCATTCCAAGAGACAAGTTCTTCTCAAGCCTTTGTGTCTGCAGATGAAAGTTGTGGTTATCTCTTCACTCTTGAAGACCTGGACTGTATCCATCCAGATACCTGGAATACATGGAGATAGTTCAGCAAATGGCTCTCCTCACTCACAGAGCCAAGAAGTTCTAAAATTCACAGAGAAGGAAAAATTTCCAAGCAATGCTACCAGCAGTAAGTTTGGGCTGGATAAATCAAAGTTAAGTGTTACAACTGTACTTATGGGTCACTTTTGCCAGGAGTGTAAGCACCTAAGCAACTGGGGCCAAACACAACCCAGACCAAACTTTACTGCAAAGCTCCTCAAGCTGAGAAGACAAAGCAACATGCTGCTGTTGCTGTTGAAGAAGGAGGCTTTGACTGGAGTTTTCAGGTGGAGGATGCTTCTCCAAACCAAGCACTGATGGCTGACCATGATGAAGCCAAGGTATTGGAACATCTTTGCTCCCCTGAATGCATTGCTAAAGTAAATAGATACAGGTCCTATAACCTAGAGATGAGATCTGATCTTGAGTCATTAAACATATTAAAATCTGATTTTAGAAAGTCTGAAAATGATTACAAGTTAAAAATAGAAGACTTGGAGAAAACCATTTCAGTACTAAAACATGAACATACAGATTTCAGAACTCAGATCCAAGATCTCATCACTAAGTTAACTGAGTGCCAGGCTGAGCTTGTGATCAGCAAAGCCAAGGCAGAGAAGAGTGTTCTTGAAGAAGAGACCTTCAAGAACATGATATCCTCATCCCTGCACAACAAGGTTTGTTATCAAAATAGACAGGGACTAGGATCAAATGAGATAGCTCCTCCACACACAATCTTGTCTGTAAGATCTCCTAGGTGTGGAACTTGTGAAGATGAGCTTCCTCTCATAGATCCTGTAAGTGAGGATGATGAAGAAGTGATAGTGAAGAATTCCTCTGAGAAGAGTGAAGAAGAGGATTCTTCCAAGGGCCACTATCCTTCTGAGGAGAAGAAATCAACTGTGATGACCAAGTCCAAAAGAAAGAACTTGATCAGAAAGAGCAAAAGAAAGGCAAAGAAGGCTCAAGAAATCAAGGCTACTTTTGATGCTAAGCAGAAACAAGTTTTATCTCTGCAGGTTTCAAAGTAGTAAGGACTGAAGACATAACCAAGACTCCTCAGCTAAGAGTCATGGTTCTTGTTCAAATCATCCCAGTGCCAAGAAGAAGACTGAGCTGCTGTGTACCACTGCACACAGCCTGGACCATCAAACTCCAAGAACAGTTCACAGCCCAAAGGAACTGTCTCAGCATCTACCAAGATGAAGGTGGAGAAGGGATGTGACCAAAGCCAGTCTTGCTCTCAAAGGGGACTTCTTTTGAAGAAGATAATGTTATGTGTTATGTGTGAAAGTACTTCTCACATTGCTAAGGATTGCCCATACAATCCTAAAAGTACTGTCCACATGACTAAAACAAAGACTTCAAAGAGTCTCAAGAAGTCTCAAGCTTCGGAAGGAAAGTCTGTTTCCTTCGGAAGCTCCAAATCAAAGAAGGAGGTAAGTGGAAAATTACCTTCGGAAGCAAAGTTGGTCTCGGAAGAAAGGAGTTCTTCCGAAGCACTAAAGTCTGCTGCAGTGACTGTAGACTCTTCCGAAGGATCAGTCATCAAAACTTATGAAGTTCCAAAAGCTTCTAAGGTTTTGAAGGTCAAGTCCAAGACTCCAAAGGTGGTGTGGAAGTCTAAGAAAGACCAAATGACTGAGGTTCTCCATCAACAACAGCTGAAGATCCCCATAGTACAACCATAGGATCTATTACTGTTGCATTACCTTCTATTACTGTTAATGAGCCCAAGACAAGTAAGGCTTGGGTTTCCAAATGTAACTAATCATCTTCTCTGTGCAGGAACAGCTCAAGACCAACAGGAATGTCTGGATAATTGACAGTGGCTGTTCCAGGCACATGACAGGCAATAGGTCTCTACTCCATAATTTTGAGAGGATTGATGGAGGACCAGTTGCTTTTGGAGGAGATGAAGGTGGTTACATTTCTGGAAGGGGCAAGGTCACAAATGGTAAGCTCAGCATTGAGAAGGTAAACTTTGTTAAGGAGCTTGGGTACAATCTTCTGAGTGTATCCCAATTTTGTGATCAGAGTCATAACATGCTCTTTACTGAGCATGAGTGCATTGTTCTCAAACCTGGTGTGGTCATTCCTCATGAGCATATCCTGCTCAGAGCCCCCAGGAAAGGGAACATGTACAAGATGGATTTGCAAGAAACATCTCCCTCAGGAGAAGTTTCATGCTTTCTATCTAAAGCAAATAGTGATGAGTCTTTCCTATGGCATAAAAGAATGTGCCATGTAAACTTTAAGAACATGAATAAATTAATTAAACATGATCTGGTAACTGGAATGCCAAAGAAAGAGTTTACTAGTGATGATCATTGTGTGGCATGCCTGAAAGGGAAGCAACACAAAGTATCTCACAAGCCTAAGGAAAAGAACTCATCACTACTCCCCTACACTTGTTACATATGGATCTCTTTGGCCCCACCAGTGTAATGAGTTTAGGAAGGACCTCTTACTGTCTGGTGATCACAGATGATTTTACAAGATTCACTTGGGTCTTCTTCCTTAGAACTAAGGATGAAACCCCTGAGATTCTGAAAATTTCATCTTAAAAGTTGAGAATCAATGTGATCACAAGGTCAAAACCATAAGATGTGATCAAGGAACTGAATTCAAGAACCAAATCCTTGATGCATTTTGTGATGAAAAAGGTATTACAAGACAATATAGTGCTCCCAGGACTCCTCAGCAAAATGGAGTTGCTGAGAGGAGAAACAGGACACTTATTGAAGCTGCAAGAACTATGCTGTCTGACTCTAAACTGCCTATCACCTTCTGGGCAGAGGCAGTCAATACTGCTTGCTATGTGCAAAACAGAGTTTTAGTAGTTAAGACACATGGTAAGACTCCTTATGAACTTTGGCACAAGAGGAAACCTTTCATTGGTTTTCTCAGGTCATTTGGATGTCCCTGCACCATCTTGAATACCAAAGATCAAATTGCCAAGTTTGCTGAGAAATCAGATGATGGACATTTCATTGGATACTCTTCTCAAGCTAAAGCTTATAGAGTATACAATCTCAGAACTAGAATTGTTGAGGAGTCAGCCAATGTGACTTTCAATGAGCACACTCCCTGTGTGGCTGGTTCTGGTCCGGATTGGCTGTTTGATCTTGATTTAGTTACCAACTGTTTTAACAAATCTTGTGAGCATGTTTCAGGATCTGCAGAAAATCTAAATACAGGTGATCCTGATCCAAGATTTGAGCTAGGAAGATCTTCAACTCATACATCTTCAGCTCCAGTTGGAACTACTTCAGCAAATGAGGTTTCTATCAGCACAACAATGACCAATTCAGCTGATACATCTGGCATGCCTTCAAATTCCAGCTCAGAGGCCTCTCAACCAGATAAAGACACCTCACTTGTAGAAGACAACAATGGTGATGGTGATAGTGATCAGGAATTCTTGATGCTAATAACCACACCATAGATGACAACATCAATGATGTCTCACACTCATTGGATCAAGTTAATCTTGATAAGTGTGATAATGTGGAGGGTGAATCTTCAGGACCAGATTTAAATTTCTCAAATTTAGATCTTTCCCAGCAACTTGCTGTGATCCCTCAGCTAAGGATCCACAAGTCTCACCCCACCACAAACATCATTGGAGATGTTGTCACAGGGGTAAGAACAAGAGGACAAACCCATGAAGCAAATGTTTGTCTTCACTCTTGTTTCTTATCCAGATAGAGCCCAAGAAAGTTGATGAAGCTCTAAAGGATGGAAGTTGGGTTGAAGCTATGCAACAAGAGCTGCTTCAATTCAAAAGGCAGAAAGTTTGGAACCTTTGTCCTCTTCCTCATGGGAAGACTACCATTGGAACCAAATGGGTTTTTAGAAACAAGAAGGATGATAGGGGAATCATCATCAAGAACAAGGCAAGACTAGTTGTTCAAGGATACACACAAGAAGAAGGGATTGACTACACTGATGTCTTTGCTCCTGTAGCAAGACTAGAAGCTGTTAGGATATTCCTGGCATTTGCTGCATCCAAGAACTTCAAGGTCTACCAACTTGATGTAAAGTGTGCTTTCTTATATGGAGTGATTGATGAGGAGTTTTATGTCAAACAGCCACCTGGTTTTGTAGACCCTGATCATCCTGATTATGTCTGCAAGCTTGACAAAGCTCTTTATGGGCTGCATCAGGCACCCAGGAAGTGGTATGAGACACTATCTAAGTATCTCTGCAAGCATGGATACAGAAGAGGTACTATAGATGGAACCCTCTTCATCAAAGGACAGGGAAATGACTTATTGCTGGTTCAAGTATATGTTGATGACATCATCTTTGGTTCAACTAATCCAAAGCTCTGCAAAGACTTTGAGAAGCTGATGAAAGACAGATTTGAGATGAGTTCAATGGGAGAACTCAACTTCTTTCTGGGAATTCAAGTGAAGCAGGTTGAAGATGGCATCTTCATAAGTCAGTCAAAGTATGTTCAAGACATACTCAAGAGGTTCAATATGACTGATTGTAAGATTGCTAAGACACCCATAGCCAGAAACCACTCCCTTGGTCCAGATCTTGAGGGGGAGTGTGTAGATGAGCACTTATACAGGGCTATGATTGGGTCTCTTATGTATCTTACAGCTAGCAGGCCTGATATCATGTTTGCTACATGTATTTGTGCAAGATATCAAGCCAACCCTAAGATGTCTCACTTAATCACTGTGAAAAGGATTTTAAGATACCTCAAAGGTGCTTCAACACTTGGTCTATGGTATCCAAAGAATCCAAATTTCAATCTGTATGCCTATACAGATAGTGATTATGGTGGTTGCAATATGACTGCAAAGTCTACATCTGGGGGATGTCAATTCCTTGGTGGAAGGGTGGTCTCATGGCAATGCAAGAAACAATCCTGTGTGTCTGCATCAACTGCTGAGGCTGAATACATTGCTGCTGCAAGCTGCTGTGCTCAAGTGCTTTGGATTCAAAATCAGATGCTGGACTATGGATTTAACTTCAAAGAGACTCCTATCCACATAGACAACAATAGTGCTATCTCTATCACTGAGAACCCTGTGCAGCACTCAAGGACCAAACACATCAACATCAGGTATCATTTAATAAGGGATAACTATGAAAAAGGATTAATTAAACTAGTCAAAGTTCATACAGATGAACAATATGCTGATCTGTTCACCAAAGCTTTTGATGAACAGAGATTTAAGTATCTGATATCAGCTATTGGGATGATTAACTTTGAGTAGACTTTTATTAAAACTAATTCTAATTATTTCTTCTTAAAAAAAATGTGTGTCCTAAGTTGTCTAGTTCATCACTTTCATAAGCTCATGTTTTCTTTGGATGTAAAATTCTTTTTGAAGACTTTCCTTAGATTCTTGAAAAATTTCTGATACTTCGGAAGATAAAGATTTTATCTTCGGAAGAAAAACATGTCTTTAAATAAATAACTGTCTAAGAGATTTTACCTTCGGAAGAAGTAAAGTTCATCTTCCGAAGCTTAAAGTTCTTATCTCAGACACTTATCTATTTTCAAGAACTTTTCCTTCCGAAGCAAAATTAACCTTCGGAAGCTTTGTTTATTTTCATACAAAGCATTCAAGGGTTTATTTCTCTTCCGAAGCATAAATTATCAAGACTCTCAGGAAAATCTTCCGAAACCATTTTAGCTTCGGAAGCTTTTTAAATCAAAACTTCCGAAGACAAATAAACTTCGGAAGCTTTTCGAATTCCAAGAAAACTACTTTTGAGCAAAAGTAAACTACCTTTTCAGAGGTGGGACCGACTTTCGGATTTCAAAGTTTATCCTCTTTCATTAACTTTGGTTCAAATCCCTTTTCATATAAATACCCAACGGTTCCCCCTCTTTCCCACTATCTTCCTCAATTCTACTGTTCTCTAACCTAATTCTCTAAACCGCCTTTGCTTTCTACCTTTCTTCACCCTTAAGCTTCTAAATGGCCAACCTTAACCGCAGAAACAACCCTGATTTCTCCATGCAACTACACAGGCAACATAATCAAGTTGCTCTGTTAAGCTCTGAGAAAGATGCAAGTTTCTCAGAGATTTGCCAATTCTTGACTCTGTCAAACTACTTCACCTCCCTGACCATTGATCCTCCTCTATATGAGGATCAGTTGCTTGAATTCTGGAAGACCTGCCAAGAGGTCATTATGGATGGGGAGAAGGCACTGTCTGCCACAGTGCAAGGGAGGACAGTCTTCATCACTCCGGCCATCATTAACCAACATCTACAGCTGGATGATGAAGAAGGTGAGGTGTCCTTCCCAAAAGAAGCTGTTAATCATTCTTTTGAGCAGATGGGCTATGAGGGAGATTTCTCTGTAAAGACCTTTAGGAAAGGGAAGGTCTCATCCCAATGGAAATTCCTGCTCCATGTGGTTATCCACAGCTTGTCAAACAAGCATGGTGGATGGGACCAGATTCCTGAGGATCTCTCCTTCATAGTTCATGGAATGGTTCAAGGGGTCAAGTTCAGGTATTCACAATTTGTTATACTAATTTACTTGCAAACTTAGACTCCTTAGAGTATTACATGTTTCCTAGATATGTTCAACACATTCTCAACTGTGAACTGGGCTCACAGTTGAGGGAAACAGGTAATATTCTTAAATTGGGACAGATGAAGCCCGGCATCTTTAAAATAATGAAGAAGCCAACTGTAGGCTTCTCTGGGGTAGAAACAGCCCTAGTCCCAAAAATGTTAGAGCTCATTGCTCAAGGTGACAACCTAGCAACACAAGCTAGTGTTGAACCCACACCTCTTTTGTCCCTACCATTAAAAGACCAGAAATCACCCTCACCTACCAAAGAAAATCCAAACGAACCCCTGCTCAGACTATTGAGTCTGTGCAGGCCCCCAAATACTCAACCTTACAGGAAGAAGTGGACACTAGAGCTCCCACTTCTCCTGAGGAGCAAACCACTCCCATTGTTTCACCTATCAGGGCTGAGGTTCCTCAAGCTCACCCTGATGAGCTCAATAGCCCAACAACCTTAAGCCTTCACTCTGAGTCTCAACACTCAAGTGGACAACCTTCAGGGGACAGCTACCATCCCCAGCCTTTGGATCTCAACCAACCAATTCCCAACCTATCCTTTTACACTGATGAAGACTTAGGATTCAGTGAGTACCATGAGTCTCTCTTCTCCTCCCCTACTCAAAGAGAGATGAGTACCTCTGACTCTCCTCAGTCTATCCCCCATCAGTCACCTGTTACTGAGGTGGACACTTCTGAACCTGTTCAGGATGTCCATATGGAAGAGGCTCTCACTTTTGAAAGTGATTACATCATTAAGACCTCAACCATGGCAACTCAGCCCATTGGCATCTCAACTGAGGCTGCCAGTGAGCAGAGGAAAACCAGCAGCCAAGAAACTCAAGCTGGTGGTGAGAGAGAGGACTTTGGTCCAATCATCTCATCCCCCAATGAATCTTCTGATGAAGATGAGGGGAATTTGAGACTAAAGGTGCAAAAACTGTCAAAAACATGCACCTATTTAGTCTCTAAGGTTAGTCACTTGGAATCTCAGGTGACTACCTACAAAACAGGGTCAATGATCAGCAACTCCAGATTTCATATCTGCAGGAAAAACTAGCTGGGAGACCTTTAAGGAGAGCTCAACCAGGAACACAAGAACCTGTGGAAGTGATTGACTTATCCTCCAGCTCACCTATGCAAGTGGGTGATGCTACCAAAAAGGGGGAGAAAGTTGTAAAACCACAGAACCTGGGAGTTCTTCAGAGAGAATGGACATAGAGGACTCACCATCCTCACTTGCTGTTGTGCATTCTCAGCAACTTCCTCAAGTTCACATTAATGTGGACTCTATAGACTCTCTCATCAGGAGTCTCTTTGAGGAAGGCATACCAAGGGCTGTCTCATCTCCACCACTGGGAACTAGCAATCAAATCATAAGGTGGAGGTATGATGATGACAGAAGAGCCCTCATACTTCAAAGAGTTCAAGGCCAACAAGAAGTTTTTCAATTCCAAAGCCTGAGCTTTTATGAAAGACTGGATTTAGTCAACCTGCCACTTGTCAATCCAAGCAATTCAAGACAAGCTGACAGGCTGGCTCAAAGAATCCAAGACAGGATCATGGCAGAGTTCTCTCTAAGAAGGAGACTTAGGGAATCAGGCAATGTCATCGGTCAACTGGATGTTGAGGTGGACCCTAAGATTAGTTTCATAGGGGAAACCTTGACTGAAGGCCCAGTGACAGAACCTGAGACCCCTGTCTCATCATCACAACTGCTTGCTGAGGTCCAAACTCCATCTGAGACACCTGCTGGTGAAGGTGTTTCTCAGCCTCTCTCTGGCCAGAGCATGGAAGCTACTCCAAGCAATGAAGGCCAAGCTTCAATCCACCCTGAGTCACAAAGGTCTGTTGGTGACAAAGGGAAAAGGATAATGACTCCTGAGGAAATTGAGGAGGAAGAGAGAGAGAGGAAAAGGAGACTAAGGGGAGAAAGTTCCACTGGGTCATCTAGCTTCATGCAAGCTGCAATCAGGGCTGCCCCCAGACCAAATACTCAGGATGATGAGTTAAGGGCAGTCAGGATTACCTACTTACAGACCAGGAACTATGACATTGATGAAATCATCTCCCTCCCCTTAGAAGAACTAAATGAACTGGCTGACAGAGAAGTGTCAAGAGAGTTGAAGGAGAAAGAGGATGCAATGATACTTCTCCAACTCAAAGAGGAGAAGAGACAGAAAAGACTTTACAAGCATGCTCCTACTCTCTCACCAGTTCAAGAAAGTCCTGCACAGGAAGATGTGGCTCCACAAGAACCTCAGGTAGATAAAGAGGAAGATAGGATCAAAATGATCAACTACCTGAGTGCCACAGGCTTCTATCAGGCAGATGCACTTCTCCCTTTGTCCTATGACTTCATTGAGTTCGAGTATCTAAAGCAACTTGAACTTGAGTTAGTCAAGGAAAGAAAGACAACCAAAAGGAAACTAAGGGAAGAAGCTGCAAAGTCAAGGGCCACCATTCAAAGAATGCAAAGAAGTCTGCTGACAGACAAAGAATGGTGAGCTTCTTGAAGCTGTATGGATTCTCCGGAAGGAGACTTGGCCCCATGTCTCTATCCACTATGGATGAGCATATTAGGGTGATCAAGCAGAAGATTAAGAGTGGAGAACTTATTGACTTGCACTCTCTTCCAAGTCAAGTCCCACCTGAAGTGGAGGTCAAGTTTGAACAACCAGAGACACCTCAACCAGCACCTCCAGCTGAGCCCAGCAAGCTTCATCTTCTGATCCTAGGCAGGGTCAAACTCCCTCTCCTTCTGAACCTGTGAGGGAGGAACACCCAACTGAGAAAGACACTGATGATCAACATGGTGCTGCAGACCAGTCTTCTCAGTTAAAGACAACCAAGAGGAAGAAGAGGATGGCTTCTAAACCAAAGACAAAGAAGAAGAAGCCAAAGTCATCTACCTCTGCACCTCAGGCTGAATCAGATCAACCTGAGGAAGTGCATGATGAGGCAGCCCAATCAACTCCTATTCAAGTGGCTCCTCTAACTAGTGAGACACCCATCTTGTCCTGGACATACTCTACCAATCCAGAGAGATGGACTGTTATCAGAGATCAAGGTGTTGAGAATGTCTACTCATGGCAAGACATAATCAACTTACCTCTGCATGATCTCTTTGAGATGAGAAGATACTATGAAAGTCTTGATGATCCTGACCATCTCATGAAGAAAGGAATGGTCCTGATTGTACTGAAGACTACCAACATTTGAAGATCTTCCAAGTGTTTGGTAGCATCAGCCTAGGGGGAGTTTGTAAGGATTCCTGAAGTCTGATGCAACCCAAAACAGCTTAAGTGTCTCAGCAACATGCACTAAGTACTGAAGTGAAGAATGCTTCGGAAGTTTTACACAAAGCATTAGAAAATACTCTAAGTGTAAAATCTTCCGAAGCCAAGACCAATATCTTCCGAAGCCAAACATGAAGTCTTCCGAAGCTTCAGAGACAAAGTCTTCCGAAGCCTCATCCTATGAAGACAGATTTCTTCCGAAGACTTTTAGTACACATGCTTTATCTGATGTACTGTTCCATAAAGCACCTTTTCCGCTGCATCTCTGTAAAGTCACCAACTTACATGAGTTGGTGAAAAGGGCCTTGCTTTGGTAACTGTACATTGAGGTCTTGAGTATTCAACTTTACTTTATGTACTTTATCCTTTTTGTATTGTATAAGGATGTGAGCTATGGCATGTCATAGTCACAAGGTCAAAAGGCAGATATGCCTTTTGATCCTACAATTGATTTTGTTAGTGTCTAGTCAATTGTATCCAGCTGGCTTTCAAAGTATGGCCGGCTGTAGGTTGTAGTATAAGTATTTCAAGTTCTTGTATCTTTTCTTATGCTTTGTAACACTTGTAAAAGAACTTGAGAAAGCAATATACTGCCTCCTTGAAACCCATACTCTCTTGTTCTGTCTCTTGCTTTACTTGTGTTCTTGTATACTTGGTTATCCAGTTCACTGTTTGATTAGAGCTTAGTTATTCTCCTCATTGTGTGTTGTGTTGTAATTGTGGTTAAGCCCTTAAACGGTCCTGCAAAAGTAGATAAAGTAAACTTGTCAAACAACTTGAACACAATCTTTTAAGTGTTTCTCAATTCAATGATCAAAAGCACAAAGCTTTTCACAGAACATGAGTGCATTTATCCTCAAACCCGGGATGACAATTTCTCAGGAATTGGTGCTCTTAGATCTCCAGAAAGGGGATATAGTACAAGCTGGATATGAACAATGCTTCCCCAATGGGTGAAGTATCATGCTTCTTTCCAAAGCTAATGGTGATGAAAAACTCTGTGGATAAAATGAATGTGTCATGTCATTTTAAAACCATGAATAAATTGGTTTAAAAATAATTGGTACATGTGTGCCTAAACAGGAAATTTTCTGCAAAGGTAATTGTGTTGCATGTCTGAAAGGAAGCAACATAGAGCATCTCATAATCCAAAGTGTTACTCTATCACCACTCCATTACACTTATTGCACATGGATCTATTTGGTCCCACAAGTATAAGAGCATTAGAAGGAAATCATATTGCCTGTGATTTTGATGATTTTACTAGATTTACATGGGTATTCTTTTAAGAACTAAAGATGAAACTGATGAAACTTTAAAATCTTTTATTTTAAAATAGAAAATCAAATTGATCACAAGGATTCAAAGTGATCAAGGGATGAGTTTAAGAATCAAGTTCTGACTCATTCTGTAACTCAAAAGGGATTGCCAGACAATATAGTGCTCCTAGAACTCCTAAACAAAATGGTGTTGCTGAGAGGAGAAATAGGACACTATTGAGGCTTATCGAACTATTTAGCTGATTCAAAAAGTTGCCTCTAACATTCTGGGCAGAGGCAGCCAGCAGCATGTTTGTGAAGAACAGGGTTCTTGTAGTTAAGAACACTGGAAAAAACCCCTTATGAGCTATAGAACAAAAGCCACCGTTCATTGCTTTCTTAGGTCCTTTGGCAGAAGCAGGGTACCATACTAAACAAAAGGATAATTTGGCAAAATTGCTAAAAAGTCAGATGAGCTATCTTTGTTGATATTCCTCTACCTCTATTGCTTATAGAGTGTACAACATCAAAAATCAACAATTTGAGGAATACCAACTTGTGTTAATGAGCACAATCCTTGTGTTAGGGGGAATGGACCTGGTCAATTTGTTAGGTCTAGAATCAGTAGATCTAGTCATTATGTATAGTCTTAGTACTGAATTAATATCTGTAATGAACTTTTGTATTCATTATTGTGTATGCATTAAATATATAGGTTAAACCATTTATATATGTGTTGATTATGTATGGTTGCAGGTACAAACATAATACTTGGTCAATTACTGAAATTAACCAAGTGTAAGAAACATCTACGGATGAACATTTCGTTCTTCCGTAGATATATTTTACAAGTAACAAAACATCCGAAGATCATCTACGGATGAACAAGTCAAATGGAGTTCCAAGTGGAATTTCAAAGAAGAAATGCTGTGAAGAACAAAACATTTGCGGAAGAACAAAACATCTGCGGAAGACAATATTTCTGCGGAGTCCAAACATTGCATAATACAAGTGTTACAAGTCAACAAGTCAACAAGTCAACAAGGCGGTTATTCAAATCCCGAGAAATCCGATGATTCTTATCAGAAACAAATCAAATCCCAAGAGATCCGGTGTTTCCTATAACTGAAACATCTTTGTCTATAAATATGGATCCTAGGTTTCGATTCAAGGACGATTGAGTCAGACGATTGATTGATTGAGAACAGCAATAGCATTACAACAATCATCAAAAGTCTTTCGATCATCAAAACATATACAACATCATAGCATTCATTGATATCGTACATTATTCTTTTGTAATCATTAACACAGTATAATAAATATTGATTAATCATTAATTGTGTTTTGTTTGTGTGTTCTTGATATTTCATTGATATTGAAAGTTGCTAAATACAATTAAACCAAATCAACGTTAATTCGCTAACGTTGACTTGACATCGATTCACACTGATAATTCCTGTTGACGATCCTTGGATTCACAGGTGGTATCAGAGCCAAGTGCTCATTGATTTAGATCAATTGATCTATCAGTGTTAGTGTGTTTAATTGTGTTTGATTTCGCTTAACAGCAATCGTTTTTAATTACTTGTTTCTATATTCAAATCAATTGAATAGTAGATCTTGTTAACAACATGAGCAACTTCAGTGGTTCATCTTACTAACCCGAAGTTGGAAACAAAAGCAGATTTCAAGTCGTGGAAAATCAAGTTCAGGAATCATGTAAACTATACTGACTCTGACTTGTGGATTTCCATCACTGAAGGTCCTTATATTCCACCCACTCTTGGGCCGGATTATAATGACAAAAATCAACCAATCAGTACAAAAGATCTATCACCTGATGATGTCAAAAAGGTTAAAGTCGATATAAAAGCATACAGTCTGCTTAGTATGGCTTTACCTGAAGAGATATTAATCAGGTGTGAGAACTATAAAACAGCTCACTCCTTATGGAAGATTCTTCACACTCTCTGCGAAGGAGAGTGATGAGATAAGAAGCATAAGGAGAGACACCCTCAGATCACAATATGAAACCTTCATCATATTGAGGGTGAATCAATTCCTCAGCAACTTCATAGATTCATGCAGTTAGTCACTAAGATGAATATTCTAGAGTTGAAGTATACTAGTGAGGAATTAAACAAGAAAATGCTCCACACTTTGCCAGAAAGTTGGAAGCATACTGTGTCCATGTTCAAGAACACTATAGATCTGAAACCTACTGGATTAGATACTCTGGTTGCAAAAGTGGAAGCTCTTGAAATGGACGAAAAATCAAGAAACAAGAGTGTGAGAACTCATGTCTCACCCTATCACTTCAAAGAAACAAATAATGTAGGAAGTGCGTTATTTCAAACAAATGAAAGTGATAACTCTTGTACTAGGAGTGATGATGAGGAGGAAGTTAGCTTCTATGCTTCAAAACCCTCAAAGAAATCATCTCAAGACAAGCAGCAGAAGAATAAAGGAAGAACTACTGATAGACAAGATACAACTGCACAACAACTAAGTCTTCCTTTTCAGCAAATCAGTCAGAACCAATAACTGTGATATTGGACTCTGAAGAACAAAGAGCAGCCTTTACAGCTTTAGCTCAAGTTTTCAAGCATATCTGGAAAGCTCTCTAACATCAGCCAATATCTGTCAACAAGACTTAGAAGAACTACCTCCAGATGTAGTGGAAGAGATGGATCTACAATGGCAGATGGCCATGATTGCTTATAGAGCTAAGCAATATCTCAGGAGAAATAAGAACTTGGCTTCAGCAAGCAAAACATCAAAGATTGGTGTTGACAAATCAAAAGTGAGATGCTACAAATGCAATCTCTATGGACACTTCTCAAGAGAATGCAATCAACAGTCTTATCCAGAGATGAGACAACATCAGCAGCATCAACAACATCAGATTCAAGCAAATCAACAATCTTCTCAAAGACCTCTGCACAAGCAATCTCAACTGATCAATGCTTCCCCACCAGCCACCAAAGAATCAGCAGGACCAAGTAACTCAAAGGAGTCAGGGCTGATCATACTTCAAGATGGAACGTGTGACTGGAGTTTGTATGAGAAGGAAGTTTTGGAAGAAAATCAAGCATTGATGGCCCATATGGATCAAACAATTCCACCAATGGCAAAAGAGGTAAAAGAAAGATTGTGTTCATCAACTTGTGTTGAGGAAGTTGAACGATATAGAGTCCATGCTCAACAGTTGGATGATAAAGTAAAAGAAACAATGATTTTGAATGAATCTCATGTTAGAGAACATAAATTATATCAAATAAAAATTAATTCTTTGCAAAAGGATTTAGAAAAATTTGTTTCTGAAAATTATAGCCTAAAAGCCCAAGTTGAGCATTTGACCACTTCCTTAACAAAATCCATGGCTGATCATGCATCAACTGAAGTGAAACTTCAGAAGTTTCAATTATCATCTCAGCAATATGAGAAATTACTAAACTTCTCATATTGAATCAAAGAAAAGGTCTGGGTTGGGTTATAATGAGGTGCACCACCTATAAATGATAATTACACATCCTTACCTACAACAATGACAAACACTCTGTCAAATCATTTTGTGCCTAGCACTAAATTTGAAAAAGATTCAACTAAAACTAAAATTAATGATAAAGCTGAGGTGAGTGAAACTGAATCATCTGAATCAGAATCATTAGATCAAAATGATTCAGAATTTGATTATGATAAGTGTGATGACTTGGATGATTCTGATGAACATGATGTTGATCAAACAAGCACTGGTAAAAATTTTCAACTGAAAGCCCATATTCCAAAAGTGCTTGAAGAAACAAAGTTGCCATACCCTCCTAAACAAAGAAACATGTTGAAGACCATCTGCAAAGGATAGCTCAATTGAATGAAGGTCTTCAAGAACTAAGTATGCAAGAATCCTCCAAGAAATTGACTAATGACTCTGTCATCACTGAGGAAAGAGGAAAATTCAAAGGAAAGAAAAAAGGCATCAGCAGATCATCAACTGAACAAGAAAAACTTCAGCTTGATCTACGGAAGAGAAATTCAGCCCCAAACGATCAAAATGTGCACAAATTGCAAAGGTGAAGCACATTCAAAGCTAAAGAAGAAAGAGCCACAACAAAAATCAGAAAAAAAAGGAATGATTCTGAGAAAGAATCAGAAGAAAAGTATGCAATGTGTGTGGTGTGACATGAAAAATCACAACACTGAAGATTGTTACTTCAGCAGCTATTGTTCTATTTGCAATATGAACAATCATATGACTGCTGATTGTTACTTCAACAAACATTGTTCTATGCAACAAAAATAATCATTCCACACAGGAATGTTATTTCAACAAAAAGAACAAGACAAAAGGCTCAAAGAAGAAGAATCAGACAAATCTGAATCAGATTCCCAATCTACGGATTCAGCAAAGGGTTCAAAACTGAAGAAGCATGAACAAAAATCAAAGGCAAAAACAAAGGACAAATCATCATCAAGTGTTAATATACTGAGGAAAAGACCATCTTTTCAGCAGTCAAAAACACCACACAAAGAGTGGATTTGTCAGACAAGGAATCAAAGGATGATGATTCATTCTTTGATAAATTTGAAAAAGGCATTCATATACCTCTTTCAAAAACAAAAGATAGTGAGACAACATTTAAAGGTTCATTATCAAAACAAAAGACTCAAGCAAATAAAGTTGATCTAAGTAAAGCAGAATATGAATCATGAATCTACTTCATCAACATCCCATTCAGCAGAATCATCCTCATCCAAATCAAATCAGAATGAATCAATCAAATCTGAAACTGAAACTTCAAAAAATATTCTTGAAGAGTAACTGTTTTAGATCTGTTGACAAACCCAAGATCACTAAGACTTGGGTTGTCACTTCTAATTGATTTTCTTTTTGATTGCAGGAACAATATTGGAGAGCTGACAACATGTGGTATGTTGACAGTGGTTGTTCCAGGCATATGACAGGAAACTGTTCTCTTCTCCATGATTTCAAACATAAAAATGCTTCTTATGTGGCATTTGGTGGGGATAAAAAGGGAGGTAAAATTGTTGGTGAAGGAATGATAACCAATGGTGTACTTAAATTTGATAAAGTAAATTACTGTAAAAACTTACAGTATAATTTACTTAGTGTATCTCAAATCTGTGATCAAAACTACACTACATTGTTTGATGACACTAACTGTTACATTCTTAAGCCAGGATTTATTGTCCCAGAAGATTGGATTCTCCTCAAAGCAGCAAGAAAAGGAAAAACTTATGTATTGGATATGAACAACACTTCTCTCACAAAACATGAAACTTGTCTTATATCTAAACTTTCAGAAGATTTGTCACAATTATGGCATAGAAGACTTGTTCATTCTAACATGAAAAATATGAAAATTGGGTGAACATGACCTGGTCATTGGATTACCAAATAAAGAGTTCATTGCTCAACTCATTGCCTTCTTGTTACAAAGGAAAACAACACAGAGTGTCACATAAACCAAAAACAATCAATACTAATACTACACCACTCAAATTGCTTCACTGGATCTTTTTGGTCCAACCAATGTCATGAGCATTGGAAAAAGGCAATATTGTTTGGTGATAGTTGATGATTTCACTAGATTTACATGGGGGTCTTTTCTTAAAACAAAAGAGTGAAACATCAGAAACATTAATGGACTTTGTCATCAAGATTGAGAATCAACTTGATACAAAAGTCAAAATTTTCAGAAGTGATAATGGTACTGAATTTGTTAACTTTGAACTAGATTCTTTTTGCAGGAGCAAAGGAATTGCAAGACAATTCAGTGCACCAAGGACTCCACAACAAAATGGAGTTGCTGAACGAACGAAGAAACAGAACTCTCATTGAAGCAGCAAGAACAATGCTAGCTGATTCACAACTACCTATTACCTTTTGGGCTGAGGCTGTGAATACTGCATGCAATGTTCAAAATAGAACATTAATTGTCAAAGAACATAACAAAACTCCTTATGAGCTCCTATTTAAAAGAAACCTTACATAGGATATCTAAGAGTATTTGGGATGTCAAGTAACTGTTTTGAACATAAAAGAGTCATTAGGAAAATTTTCAGAAAAAGCATATGATGGTTTCTTTGTTGGATATTCTTCAACATCAAAATCATATAGAGTGTATATTCCACAGCATAACATTGTGGGAAGAGACCCCTAATGTATCTTTTGATGAAAATGTGTTCACTAAGTCAGTTAAAGGTTCATCATGGTTATTTGACATAGATGCCTTGTCTAAATCTTTTAACTATGATCATTTGTCAAATGCAGGTTCTGATGAGGTATGCTATCCATTTGTTCCACCTATTATGACTGAAGTAACTTTATCTGCTGATCCCCCAAGGATACATCCATCTTCAAGTGACAACACTTCAGCAAAAGCAGATATTACATGTGGAACTGACCAAAATATATCCGGAGAAAGAAAGTCCTGCGAAGAACTAAATGCATCAGGAGAGTTCCTTCGGAAGAAACTAAAGCATCAGGAGTCCTTCGGAAGAACAAAATGCATCAGGAGTTCCTTTGAGAAGAAACAGCATCATAGGAGAAATTCCTTCGGAAGAACAGCATGCATCAGGAGAAATTCATTCGGAAGAACCGCATGGATCAAGGAGAAATTCCTTCGGAAGAACAAAATGCATCCGGAGTTCCTTCGGAAGATCAGCATGTATCGGAGAACTTCCTTCGGAAGACCAAAATGTATCGGAGCAGGCTCCTACGGAAGAACAAAATACTTCCGCAGAAGTTCCTGCGGAAGAGCAAAATCCAACTGCAGATACTTCTGTAGCTCAATCAACAGAGACTCAATTTGATTATTTCTTAAAATCTCAAATTGAGATGAATCAGTCAGAGGCAATGGAAATGACTAATCTGGAATCATCCATTCCAGTTGAGTCAACTCCCTCAATGAGAATTCATAAGTCTCATCCACTTAACAATATCATTGGAATCCTGATGAAAGAGAACTACAAGGAGCCAAAGTGGTACAGCCAACCTTTGTCTCTTCAACTGTTTTCTTTCTCAAGTGGTGCCTCCAAACATTACAGTGCTTTAAAAAGACAATAGCTGGATTGAAGCTATGCAAGAAGAGCTTCAACAGTTCAGAAAGCAAAAAGTATGGTGTCTTGTTGATTTACCTGAAGGTCAACATCCTATTGGAACTAGATGGCTATACAAAAACAAACTGGATGATAGAGGGATCATTGTCCGAAACAAAGCAAGGTTAATAGCACAAGGATACACTCAAGAAGGAAGAAGGCATAGATTATGATGAAGTTTTTGCACCAGTTGCAAGAATTGGGCAATAAGAGTGTTCTTGCATATGCATCATACAAGAAATTCAATGTGTATCAATGGATTGTCAAGTGTGCATTTTATATGGAAAAATTGATGAGGAAGTTTATGTGTTCTCAACCCCCCGGATTTGAAGATCCTCATTATCCTCACAGGGTATACAAACTAGATAAAGCCTTGTATGGTCTTCATCAAGCACCAAGAAAATGGTATGAAACACTATCATCCTTCTTACTCAAGCATGGCTACAAAAGAGGAACAATTGATCAGACACTCTTTCTCAAACAAGAACATCAAGATCTCTTAGTAGTTCAAGTATATGTTGATGACATTATATTTGGATCAACTAATAAGAGATTGTGTGTGAATTTTGAAGAGCTGATGAAATCTGAATTTCAGATGAGCTCAATGGGTGAATTAACATTCTTCCTTGGCCTTCAAGTTCATCAAAAAGCAGATGGAATATTCATCAATCAAGAAAAATACATACATCAAATACTGAAGAAATACAATCTTGCTGAAGTATCCTCATGCAAAACACCAGCATCAACAATTGATAAGATTGCTCCTGATCCCACTGGAAAATCTATTGATCAAAAATTATTTAGATCCATGATAGGTTCACTTATGTACTTAACTGCCAGTAGACCTGATATTATGTTTGCTGTGTGTGTATGTGCTAGGTACCAATCTGATCCAAAGGAGTCACATCTCAATGCTGTCAAAAGAATTTTCAGATACCTCAAGGGAAAACCAGGACTTGGTCTATGGTATCCCAAGGATGGAGACTTTACACTCTACTCATACTCAGACAGTGACTATGGTGGATGTAACAGCAATAGAAAATCAACAACCGGTGGATGTCAATTCATTGGACCCAGGCTAGTGTCATGGCAGTGCAAGAAACAAACAAATGTTTCTGTATCCACAGCTGAGGCTGAGTACATTGCTGCTTCAGCCGGGTGTTCTCAAGTACTTTGGTTACAAAACCAATTGCTTGACTATGGTTACAACTTTCTTCAAACTTCAATCTATATAGACAATTCTGCTGCTATGTTTATAACTGCTAATCCTGTGCAACATAGTAAAACAAAACATATAGAGATTAGGTATCATTTTCTGAGAGATTGCTCAGAAAAGGGATTGATCAAGTTAGTCAAAGTGGATACATCAAATCAGCTTGCTGATTTATTCACTAAAGCCTTTGATTCAGTCAGATTTAATTTTCTGATTGAGTCTCTAGGTATGATTAACTTAGATTAAATCAAGTCCAAACAAACAACATGCTGTGTGCAATAATGCATCAGTATGCCTTATGCATGGGAAATGATAGTAAACTATAGCTTTGCCTATTTCTGCATAAACAAATAACAATATATCTCAACAAGTTTCTTGATATGTGAGTAGGTTCAACTTGAGTGGAAACAAATCTTAGTGCTTGCAAAACATAATATTGTCATAATTGTCTGTGGGAAACTTCATTTTGAGAAAACAAAGTGAGTCTTATCCTAATGTGATCAAATCATTCATCTGAACACACTATGTAAAACACTTTATACTATCTATCTTTGCAAATCATACTCCCTCTGTTTTGTGTGAACAAAGACCTGGGTGTATGATCACCATACTGAATATCAGTATCAAAGGTGAAAAGATCATGCTCATCATCATCCCTCTGTTTTGTGTGAACAAAGACCTGGGTTAAAGGCACCTCTGTTTTACGTGAGTAAAGACCTGGTGACCTGATGATGATCATATCTAAAGCTCTCAAAAGAATCCTAAGTGATCAACTGTATATTATCCTGAGCTTTATCAACATCGCATCAATGAGATGCCAAACACATCTCAAGATAGCTATTATAATTTAAAGTACATAGTCTTAAGTGTGAAAGAATGATGATTTGACTTACAAAGGGAGGACAACACCTTTGTGAATCAAATGTGAAGTCCATGACAGTTATTTCTAAAACAATAAAACATGATAAACAGCAAGCCTAGTTGATACATGAGCTCTTGTATGGATTTATAAGGACAATATACTTGCAATCAGAACTTGTTCCAGCATCAACTATACAACATAATTCACAGGAAGAGGCTTAGCATTATAGTATGATCCCATCTTAAGTGTATCTGATCATTATCATATATTTAGAGTTTATGTTATTCCTCTTAAAGAAATTTATGATAAATGCTTAAGTTCATCATTAATCACAAATTTAGGGGGAGTAGTATTCATGAAAAAGCATCTATATCAGCAGCAGCAATGTCTATATCTTTATCAATTTGAAGAAATTGAAACCTGAGCATCACATTAGCCGTTGGTTACATGAAATCTATTTTAAATTTCCTTGTACTAAATTGTCATGTATACAAAGCCAACGAGGTCCTATAGCAATAATTGGTTCAACCAATGGAGTTGGGCCATACATACAACTGTGTGTAAATCAATATTAGTATATTAATGTTTATCCGTAGATTGGTAAACTACGGATAAACAAAGATCAATAACAGTAGAAGTTGTTGATCCGTAGATGTACTACGGAAGAGTAAATTGTGGATCACAATTAATGTGAAATTACTTCTACGGAAGAGTACAATGTGGGACCCACTGAATAAATCCGAGAAAATTAATATGTCTGAGGGTATAAATAAAGAGATTTGACTTGTCAAATGCATTATTCACTTTTTCAGCTCACTTTTTCAGACCTAGAAAATCTCACTCAACAAATTTTTCCCACTTTCTCAACATTCAAAATTTATCAAATCAAACCTTAAGCAAACATATATCTGTGTTCTTAATCAGCGTTTATTAGGTAAAACATGTCGTAATCATCAAGAATGAACAAGTTGATTCTTGTTTTATCTCACAACTGTTCGTATTCTTATATCAATAATGTGATTCTAACGAAGTCTTTTCTTATGAACAGATGGATCAACGATTTGCAAAAGAGCATAATGTGTGTGCTTTCTTGAACCCTGACGATCCTGTGTCAGAAGGATGTCAAGAAATTATGAGATATTTGAGAAGATCAAGGGTTTTCTATGCATTATCTGCAGAGCCAACGATTTATCGCTCGCATATCAGTGATTTCTGGAATTCTGCACATATAGAAGAAGATAATGAAGGAATTATTGCAGAAGTAAAGAATCGAAGGCTGAGAATAGACGAACAAACAATAAGAAGGGTACTAGAACTGGGAGATGTTGAAGCTGGACACCCTGATGTATTTGATAATGAATACATAGAAAAGGTTTTTCTTCTAATGGGGTATGATGGAGACTTTGAAAAGGGAGAAATCAAGAAGGGAAGACTCTGTAAGCCATACAGATTTTTGTGTCACACTTATCTGAAGTGTATGTCAAACAGAAAATCTGGGCTTGACAGATTTTCAAGACATATATCATCTGGTATCATTGGCATCTTTGAGGGAAGGACCTACAACTACTCAAAGTACATCTTTAATTGTTTGTGTGATCACATTAGAGTACAGAAGGCTGATAAGATGTATATGTTTCCAAGGTTCATTCAGCTCATCATTAATGCAGACCTGCCTGGAACATCTGTGGAGGGTGGTGTGTTTATCCAAGCACACCTTGGCAGATCTGTGCTGAACAAAATCTCAGGGAGATATGAAGGAGGAGACATAGACATGTTTGCTCATGTGATTGATGCTAATGCAGACATACCTCAAGAGCTTGTTTGGGAAAATGAGGAAGAGAGCTCTGCTACCAGCTCTGCTCAAGACACTCCATCACCAGAAGCATCACCTCAACAACAAACACCCCAAACACAATCACCAGCCAGCCAAAATACAGAACCTATCTCTCCAATCCTCCATTTATCACCACAACAACAACAAACACCCCAAGTTCAATCTCCAGCCAGCCAAAATACAGAACCTATCTCTCCAATCCTCCATCTATCACCACATCAACAACAAACACCCCAAACACAATCACCTGCCAGTCAAAATACTGAACCAATCTCTCCCATTCAACCCCAATCACCAATTCAGCCTCAGATGCAACTCTACCAACAACTTCCAAATTCAGATACTGAGAGCATCTACACTGGAGAGACAGAATTAGTCTCAGAAGCAAGTACAGTCAAACTGTCATTATCCAAGACTGAATCCCCTGTGCATTCAAATGAAACTGAACAAGTTTCTCCAGTGATTGATCAGCAACAACAACAAACTCTTCAAGAGCATGAAGATCAAGCCACTGAACCAAAGTCAAGCTCAGCAAGTGTTGATCATGAGGAAGTAAAAGAAGATGAGATTGAGTCTCAGCATCAGGAAAGAGATACAGAAGCAGATCAGGTTGATGTGATTGCCTATAATGAAGATGATCTGAGTGATGATGACATTCCTGTGAGCAAAAGTTATCTGGTGGCTGAGTACAACAAGCTGGTGCTCAAATCAAATAAAAGAAAGGCAAGAATACAAGAGCTGAAGGGCATAATAAAAGAAAAGGATGAAGAATTGATAAGTCAGCAAGCAAGAATAAAGAGACTGAGAGAAGATGCTCAAAGTGATAAAAGAAATCATTGATGCTCTGCTAGACAAGGAAGCTGAGCTTATAGAGTCAGCAGAGACTGAGAAGAAAGATAAAGAAAAGATCATGAAGAGACTTGAACAAGCATCTGGCACTATGACTGCTCAGTCAAACATAATAAAGAGAAAAGAAGAAGAAATTGAGCAACTTAAACTGAAGATCAGTTCATTGGAATCTTATGCTAAAACTTCAACTGCTCAAACAAAACAAAGTCCTGAGGCATCAAAAGAAATGATCTGGTACTCAAGGAAAAGAAAGTACCTTGGTACTACTGAAAAGAAGCCAACTAATGAAAGTATTTCAAAGAAACAAAAGCTGACTTCTCCTGAACACACCCCCCCAATAGACCTATCTACTGAGAAGCCCATCTCTGAAAAGAAAGATGAAAGTGATAAAGAATGGGAAGAATTAATCAAAGAAGACTCTCCTCCAAAACAAGAAGTCTCAAAGGCTGATGATCTTCTGACTAAGTGACATACTTGAAGAGAGGCCTGAATCAACCATGTTCATGACACTTATAAACCATGGTTTCCCTTATGACATGGTTGAAAGACTAAACATGACAGAGATGAAGAACCTGTTAAAAGAGTTTGAGCTTGCATGCTTTATGATTCCAAACTGTGATTATGAAGCCTTCAGCACCTTTCAATCAATTCAAAACACAAAGAAGGAGTTGGGACATTGTGACACAGCCAAGCTGAGCAAATACAACATGACTTGCTGGTTACAAGGACATAACTACAAACCTCATGAGCTTAAAGGAAGAACAGTAGGGGAACTCAGAAGGATGATGGAGCATGTGATGAAAGTTGAGCTAGATACTGGGGTAAAATTCAGAACTGAAGCTCCACATCCATCTTATGAACAACAAAGCAAAATTCCTGTTGAACCTATAACTGTTGAACCTAAAGATCAGCACAAAGGAAAAGAGAAATTGATTAGAGAGCCAAGAGAAGTCATCCCCGGAAAAGTATGGCCACTTGGGACTGCAGTTAGAGAGATAACTGAGCAAAAGTCCACTCTAATACAACTGATAGATCATCTCACAACTCCCAGCTCTGCGGAAGAAAACAAGATCATGGCCTGGAAATATGATCCAGACTGGGATTGTGCTGTTATTAAAAGAACATCTGGAAGAGTTGAATACTTCCATGATGTACTCTCAGTGGTGAGTCTGCCAGAGAATGACATCAGAGATCTTCAAAGTCTAATCATCAGCAATTATCCAATTCACCCTAGAGGAAGAGACTTCTCAACTCTAGTGGGAAAGTTGAAGACAAAATTTAAAGATGATGTGCTGATAGAAGCTAAAAGAGAAGATATAGAACATCAAAAGAGAATCAAAGGGCTTAAAAGATACAAGTCCAATACCTCAGAACATGTAGATGATGAATTCTTGAAGAGGGTTGGCTACAACAACAGAAACAAAGCAGCACTCAAATGCATTGAAGGGACTCAATTCACATACCCAATCACTGAATGGGGATATGTTGAGAAGACAAAAGAGTTGGTCCTACTGAGAAATGCTGAGAACAAGAAAGCTGAAAAGATCAGAATCTTTGATCCTGCGGAAATCAAACTGCTCCATCCCAGCTACACCTCATACCTAAATGACAAATTCTTTCCCAAGCTGTCTGATGAAAAAGCACAAAATGATCTGTTCCTACATGTTCATGTGATTCAAGTAGTAGACAAACTACATGCCAAAGCATATAAAAGAAGAAGATTTAATGCTGGACTACTGAAGGGAACAACATTTGATGAAGTAACAGAACTAAGAATAACAGAACAAGATGAGCTAGAAGTAGTGAATAACAATAAGGTGTTAGACACACTCACTACAGAGGAAGATGTTCTGGGAATTAGTTATGAGACTCTGAAGAAGATCAGCAAGATGAAGATCAACTATAAGTATGATGATCAGAAGACTGCTGTCTCCTACTTCTACAACAAGATGATCGCAAGAATCAAAGATCTTGCAGTTTTGAAGGACTGATTGCAAGTAGCTAAGCCTAAGGGGGAGTATTGTTAGGTCTAGAATCAGTAGATCTAGTCATTATGTATAGGCTTAGTACTTGAACTAATATCTGTAATGAACTTTTGTATTTCATTATTGTGTATGCAACAAATATATAGGTTAACCCATTTATATATGTGTTGATTTATGTATGGTTGCAGGTACAAACATAATACTTGGTCAATTACTGAAATTGACCAAGTGTAAGAAACATCTACGGATGAACATTTCGTTCTTCCGTAGATATATATTTTACAAGTAACAAAACATCCGAAGATCATCTACGGATGAACAAGTCAACTGGAGTTCCAAGTGGAATTTCAAGAAATGCTGCGGAAGAACAAAACATCTGCGGAAGAACAAAACATCTGCGGAAGACAATATTTCTGCGGAGTCCAAACACTTGCATAATACAAGTGTTACAAGTCAACAAGTCAACAAGTCAACAAGGCGGTTATTCAAATCCCGAGAAATCTGATGATTTCTTATCAGAAACAAATCAAATCCCAAGAGATCCGGTGTTTCCTATAACTGAAACAACTTTGTCTATAAATATGGATCCTAGGTTTCGATTCAAGGACGATTGAGTCAGACGATTGATTGATTGAGAACAGCAATAGCATTACAACAATCATCAAAAGTCTTTCGATCATCAAAACATATACAACATCATAGCATTCATTGATATCGTACATTCATTCTTTTGTAATCATTAACACAGTATAATAAAATATTGATTAATCATTAATTGTGTTTTGTTTCGTGTGTTCTTGATATTTCATTGATATTGAAAGTTGCTTAAATACAATTAAACCAAATCAACGTTAATTCAGCTAACGTTGACTTGACATCGATTCACACTGATAATTCCTGTTGACGATCCTTGGATTCACAATTTTTGATTTAGAATTGTTGCCAAACTATTCTAAACCATCTTGTGAGAATGTTTCAGCTGGAACAAGTACTCAAAGTGATTTTGATGATGATCAGCTGTTTGAGTTACCCAGACCTCTTCCAAGTTCTCTAAGAGTTGCTAAAAATCAAGCTCCAACAGGCAGATCTGATAACATAACTATCTCAGGAACCATTGGAGATTCAACAAGTTGTCAACAAAATGAGCCTCAAAACTCATCCGGTGACAATATATAACACAAAGCTGATGAAAGTAGCATTTTGAAGGAACATACAACTGTTAATGCTGCTTCACAGCCAACTTTACTGCTGCTGCTTCTCCTTCATTCAATCAACCCTCATTGAATGAGTGTGAAACATCAGCTGAACCAAGTGTTCAAAATTTTAAGCCAAACCTTTCCAATCTGGATCTATCCATGCAACTGAATGTGATCCCTAGGCTCAGAATTCACAAGACTCATCCAGCTGAAAACATCAATGGAGATGTCTCTAAAGGTGTGAGAACAAGGGGACAAACTCACAATGGGAATGTCTGCCTGTACTCATGCTTTTTATCTTAGATGGAACCCAAGAAGGTAGAAGAAGTCTTGAAAGATAGTAGATGGGTTGAATCAATGCAAGAGGAATTGCTTCAATTCACAAGACAAAAGGTATGGAACCAATGTCCGCTACCATGTGTCAAGTACTAATAGGTACCAAATGGATTTTTAGAAACAAGAGAGATGATAGAGGCTTGATCATCAAGAACAAGGCAAGACTGGTAGTTCAAGGATACACTCAAGAGGAGGGAATTGATTACATTAATGTCTTTGCACCTGTTGCAAGACTTGAGGCAGTGAGGATCTTTCTTGATTATGCTGCATCCAAGAATTTTACTGTCTACCAGCTTGATGTCAAGTGTGTCTTTCTATATGGGGATATAGATAGGGAAGTGTATGTGTGCCAACCTCCAGGATTTAAAGACCCACAACACCCCAACTATGTGTGCAAACTAGATAAAGCTCTATATGGGCTGCACCAGGCACCTAGGCTGTAGTATGAGACTTTGTCTCAGTTTCTCCTGAAGAATGGTTACACAAGAGGTACCATTGATAAGACTTTATTCATAAGAAAGTCTGGGAAAGATATTTTGCTCGTACAAGTTTTTGTAGATGACATCATATTTGGTTCCTCAAATGACCAAATGTGCAAAGAATTTGAGAGCATAATGAAGAAGAAATTTGAGATGAGTTCCATGGAAAAAATGGACTTTTTCCTTGGAATTCAGGTAAAACAGATAAAGGAAGGGTTCGTTATCAATCAATCTAAATATTTCAATGACATTTTAGAAAGATTTGATATGAAAGATTGTAAGCCAACAACGACTCCTATACCCAGAAATCACAATCTTTGTCCTGACTCTAAGGGGAGGGGGGATACTGATCAACATCAGTATAGGGCAATCATTGGGTCTCTGATGTATCTCACATCAAGTAGACTTGATATTGTGTTTGCAACATGCATCTGTGCAAGATATCAGGCTGCTCCAAAAGTGTCTCACCTAGTTGCTGCCAACAGAATCTCAGATACCTCAAAGGAACAACAATTTCAATCTCTATGGCTATTCTGATAGTGACTATGGTGGCTGCAATATTAACAAGAAATCAACATCAGGAAGATGTCAATTTCTTGGTGGAAGGATCATCTCATGGCCATGCAAGAAGCAATCCTATGTCTCAACATCTACTGCTAAAGCTGAATACATTGCTGCTGCTAGTTGCTGTGCTCAGCTGCTGTGGATTCAAAACCAGATGATAGACTATGGATTTAACTTCATGAGTACTCCTATCCACATTGATAATAACAGTGCTATCTCAATTACAGTAAATCCAGTCAAGCACTCCAAGACAAAGCACATTGATATCAGGTATCATTTCATTAGAGATATTCATGCGAAAAATCTGATTAAACTAATCAAAGTTGATTCAAATGAACAATATGCTGATTTGTTCACCAAAGCATTTGATGAACAAAGATTCAAGTATCTTATTATAGCTATTGGGATGATAAACATTGATTAGTCCATCTCATTTGAAAACCTTTTCAAGATGTGTCTTGTCTTTGTCAAAAACAATCTAAGCCCTGTTACAAAAGGTTTTTCTTTAAAATTTTACTAAGTATAAATTCTTCTGAAGAGAAATTAACCCTCGGAAGATGTCATATATATCTTTAAAATTGCGTCCAATAGGATTTGAACCTATACTAAAGGTTTAGAAGACCTCTGTCCTATCCATTAGACAATGGATGCTTTCATTATGATTTTTGGGTATTTTTACTTTCTGATCTTTTAGTTGAAAAAAGAAGAATATAGTAGGATTTATGTAAGAAAAATATTTGAATTGGGTGAAGAGAAATTTCTCCTTGGAAAATCTTATCTTCCAAAGAGTTTTTAGTCTCGGAAGAAGCATTTGATGAAATATCAGATATACTTCCGAAACTTATAAACTTCTTCACTCGGAAGACCTTTTTACTCTCGGAAGTAAAACTTACCTTCGGAAGTAAGATTGGCTTCGGAAGAAGATTACCTTTGGAAATGTTTTATACTCGGAAGAAAGCTTTACTGTGTAACGGAAATCTTTTGGGCCCCACTCTATAAAAAGCAAAGGTTTTACTAATGATGTCGGAATATTTAAATAGATTTAACCTTACCGCCTTTGTCACATCATACCCCAAACCATCTTTTCACTTTATCCAACCACCAAACCACCTTTTTACCCATTTAAATAACCCCGACTCACTTCTTTAATCTTTTTACCGATTTTACTTGCCCAAAGCTTCCTTCGTCTTCAATCTACCCAAATTCCAACTCATTTCTCTGAAGCTTTCTCGTAAAAATGGCACTAAACCCTAAGCACAACCAAGTCGCACTCCTTGAGTCTTCTAAGGAAGCGGACTTCTCTGAAATCATCTCCTTCCTAACCCAATCCACCTACTTCACTTCCCTAACCGTCAACCCCACTGTTTATTTGAACCACATGGCAGAATTCTGGGGAAATGCTCAGATTGAAACTGTAAACGAAGTTAGGGTTCTTAGGTCGAGCATCTGTGATCAGGAATTGATCATATCTTAACAGATCATCAGGGATCATCTAGAGCTTCACGATGAAGGCTCTCCTACAGAGTTCCCCAACGCAGACTTGGATGACACATATACCCCAATACGATATGGTGGTGATGTGAGCAGGTCAACTGTGTACAAGTTTAACTTATCCTACAACTGGAAGTTCCTAATTCACATAGTCCTTCACTGCTTGTCAAACAAGTCTAGGGGATGTGATCAAATCCGATATGAACTAGGATTCCTAGTTCATGGGTTGGTAAAAGGCCTCCTATTCAATTTTTCAAAGTTTGTGCTAACCAATCTGATTGGGAACCTTCAAAGGGAAACATTTACATGTATCCTCGGTTCATTCAGCACATCATTAACTGTGAGCTGGACCAGAGCAAGCTTGTTTGTGCAGCTGCTCTACCTGTCCCTCACATGATGCCGTCCATCTTCAAAGTGCTGAAGAGGATGTCCACGAAGTTCATCCGAAGACACATTGAGCTTCTTCCAAGTATGATTGAGTACATAGCTCCTAGTGACATCCCTGTTAACTCCACAGGTGATGAACCCACACCAGCAATAACCCTCACAATGCCAACTCTACCTTCCCACCCCATCAAAATCACATATCAGAGACGATCCAAACGAACCCTTATTCAATATCCTCTGATTGAACAAGTCCAGCCTATTCAATCCAAAAAGGATAGAGTGGAAACATGGGCTCCCACTCAGTCTGAGGTCACACCTTCCTTCACAATCGACCTCAATATGGGTATTGAGTCTCCTCAGTCTCAATCCCATGAGCCCGAAACCCAATCTGAAACTCCTCAGGATGAGTCACTATACTCTCTTGAGCAGCAAAAAAGGGACCGCCCACTCAGAGGCTCAATGCCATTAGACATTGATCAAAGTCCCTGGTCATTAGGCATAACATCCATATCCTTTACCGACCTATTAATAGGAACTGATGAGGAGATTATGTCTCTTTAAAGCAATGAAGCTGATCCACAACACCCTCTTAAGGATAAACTAAGCCTAGAGAGACCTCTTATCTCTTGCCCCCATCAGCAAACCTAAACTGAGGTGAGTCCCACTGATGTAGATGGGACTCATGTAGATTCAGCTGCCATTACTGAAGGAGCCTCATTGGACCTTCAGGACAGTGGTAACATCTTTGAGACTGAATCTACGGCAACCATGCCCTTTGATGACTCTGAAAGAGACATCATTAGGCAAGGGAAACCATGATGCCAAGAAACCACATCTGGTGATGAGGATGAACATACCTGGTATGTTACCTCATCTCCCCATGATTCTTTAAAAGAAGATGAGGGAAGCCTGCAACTCACTATAAGAGACCTACTTTTTAAAGTCTCAAACCTTGAATCCAGGGTTAAGACTTTAGAGGATAGGTCTGCCACTTAGCAACTTGAGATGGGAAGTCTAAAGGCCAAACTAGCTGAGAAACAGATTGAGAGATCTGTTAGGCATGTACCAGTTTAGGTCTTCTTGACCTCTTCCTCTAGCTCATCAAGCTCTTAAGATGATGCTACCAAAAAGGGGGAGAGTGTTCAGAGACAACCACATAAGGAACCATAAAGTTTAGCTCTTTCAACATTGACTTCAAGATATCCTGCTCAACAGCAACGATTTTCCCTGAGCCTCCTCCAATCATTCTTCAAGTGGACCCAAGGATGTTCAAAGATCTAAACAGGTTCTTTTCCAAGTTTCTGATGGGATCTTCTATTGAACTGCCAAGTCCAGGTGTTGCTGTGGTATACTTTGGAGCTGAAGAGCTACAAAGGTTGAATGCACCTTCTACCACCGTCCAAGAAGTTGGTCAACCTAAGGTCCAAATTGAACCTCTGATTCAATTCGAATGGGAAATGAGGTTTGATGGCCCAGTAACTGAAACAGTTGGGATAGATAGTGCAATCCCAAAAACTTTCGAAGCTGAAGGCAAGGCCTCGGAAGAACCCATTCAAACTTCCGAAGCTGAGATAGAAGCTGCGGAAAGGTTATTTTCTCTATCCGATGATCTAATTATCATAGATGCAATTCTTGAACTAGCATCTGAGGTAAATAGTGAGGACTTTCTCAACCTACCCCTCACTCAAACACCATCATTACCACATGCTCCAATCTCCACCTCTCAACCTAAAACCTCTACACAAGAACCTTCCAAGTCTTAACCTTCCGAAGACACCAAAGGGAAGAGGAAGATGACCGCGGAAGAAGTGCTAGAGGAAAAAAGGTTGGAAAAGCTAAAAAGAAAAGGTAGACTCCCCACTAGGAAACTACTAGCTGCAAGTAGCAAAGCAGCTGTAGCCAACCAGGAGGCTATCAACAATAGAAGGAGGGTGGAGATCATTGACAGACTTGTCAATCTCGGAGCTGCTAGTGAAGATGTGCTCCTGCTACCACTAGAGTAACTGATTGAGTTAGAAAAGGCAACTCTGCTACGGATTGAACAAGAAGAAGAAGCAACAAGGTTGGCCTTAGAGGAAGAAAGAAAGAGAAAGAAAGAAGAAGCTGACCAGCAGCTCAAAAGTGAAAGGATTGCTTTCCTATGCTCTAGGGGATTCTCTCTTGAGGAATTAACTCATCACAACAATGATACGATCTTGTGACTTTTCAAGAAAGAACAAGATCAAATGGAGAAAGAGAGAAGGAGGGCTGCTACGGAAACACTGAGAGAAAGGAAGAAGAAGGAGGAAGAAGCTGAACTTGCATCTGTCAAGAAGCTGGGTGACAAAGCCTGGATGAAAGATTATCTCAGGGCCCATGGCTTCTCTGGCAGGCAAGTGGGTCCTATGTTCGAGAAGACCCTACAACGACATGTCAGTGACATTAAAGTTGACATTCGCGCAGGAAGAAGGAAAGAGATGTACAGAAGAGTACAGGGGATGACTTCCAAACCAACACCTCAACCTCAACCTCAACCTGAACCAATCCCTTTCCCTTTTCCATCAAAACCGAGCCAACCACTGAGCCATACACTCCTGAACCCACACCATCAACCATACCCTCCTCATCACACATTCAATCACAACAACCACCTCAACTACCCATCCTCAAACTCAAAACACTCCCTAGAACCCAAACATCATTACCTACCCAAAAACCACCCAAGTCATCCTCTCAGCCTTCCAAATCTCTCTCCTTAGAGGAATTCAAGGAGATCAAGACAAAGCTCATCAAATGTACTACTTTGAGCGATAGCTCTTGTGAGAAGGGGTCAGCTAAGCTAACCTATGTTGATGTCTCCTCATGTTCCCCCACTAGAGAACAATTCCTTGATCTACCAATAGGAACACTGGACCAAGCTGCTAAACTTTTTGGTCTCAACTCTGACTCACTAAATGAAGAAGAGAAGAAGCTAAGAAAAAGGCTGATCACTCTACTGGATTCAAAGAAAAGGGACAGAGTACCAAGTCAGCCCGTTGTTCCTAGAAAGAAAATAATCCAATGGAGGTTCGAATACTCTTCTCACAACTTTGTTGTTGAGAGAGAGAATGGTGAAACCAATAGGCTTAATGCCTCCTCTCTGCTACACTTAAGAAGATTTGATATTGCCGAGTTAGCAGAGAAACCATTCTCTAACCCCTCCAACTCTAAGATAGTTGCTCATATCAGAAATCATCTGAGCAGTCTTCATCTAGCTGAGCTAACCGCAAGGACAAAGATTGAAGAAGAGTTGAAGTTGAGAGAGAAAGCTTAAACAGAAGGATCAGCAACCAAAGGAATAGCCTTTCTTCAAATGGTTGAAGGTCCTGAACTGGAGTCTATAGTTAGATGGGAGTATGAGTACAACTCCCGTCAACTAACTCTCTTCAGAGGGACACAATAAAGGGTACATATCATTCAAAGTGACAGACTGGATCTCCTGTCCACGAATGATTTGTACAAACTTCTCCGCACCACATCTGGGAAGAACAGAGAGACAGATAAATATCTTCTCTCCCTGGTGCTGAAAGTTTTGAGAAGCAGAAACAAGTGAGGCTTTGGACGTATCAGCCTAGGGGGAGTTTGTTGGATCAAGTAAGGCTAGTGCAACCAAAACAAACAGTTAGACAATTTTGGTGCAACTAATGAAGAACTTCCAAAGAAAAATGTTGAGCTTCTGAAGGTTAAGTCTGAAGGAGCTTCCGAAGAGAAACTCCAACTTCCAAAGACAAAGTCTTCTTTCTTCCAAAGTTCAACACTTAGAAGAAATCAAGAAAATGACTTCCGAAGTATGAAGGCCTGAAAATGTCTCGAGCCTAGGAAGAAGTAGTCTCTTCCGAACTATAAGTGGCTTCGAAAGAACTTGTTCTTCCGAAGCCAATTAACCTTCGGAAGAACCTGCTAAGAACCAGTTGACATAAGTATGGCTCTTCTGGCACTCCGCTGCAATTCTCTGAGATACTGCATGGTGCTTTCCCACGCTTATGTAGTTGACCATACTTTATTCCACTGTTTATTCCTTATTAGTTAGTACATTTAACAGCTTTAGTTGGTGACAAAAGGTAAGTCATGGACATGTCATGACTACCATATCTTAGATAATATTTTATCTAAGATACCTTATCTTTAGCAATGTAGTATTTGCTTTAGTCATAGGTTTCTAGCTGGTATGAAAGTATATCCGGCTGTAGGTAGTAGTATATATAGTTTCTCATTGTAACTCATGTATTATGCTTGTAAGAGTCTTGTAATACTTTGAGTTGAGAAGTAATATATACAAGTATCTTGAAAATTATTCTCTTTTGCTTTGTTTACTTAATATATTATTATCAACTCTTAGAGGATTCTGCATCATCTATCCGAGTGAGTCTTAGTGAGTTTGAGAGACCAATATTGCGTTGAGTGACAAAACTCGATCCTGCACAAATCATATCCTAAGTTGATGATGTTTGTACCATCACCTTTTGAGTGTTCATCTTGGTCAGATTCTAAGAGTTCTTTTTCACCAAATTGTTTAGGATTGTCCCAATCTCATCTTATTCTTTCAGTAGCTGTTGTGATGACCACTTTATCTTTCGATTGATCTGATTGAGTTTATGTTGAAGATTTAGTCGCTTTAGGAGCTTGTTGGACTGATGGAGATACATGGTCGGTAGTTTATACAGTTTGAGTGGTAGGAGGAGTTGATTATGGTGAGTGCTAGGTGTAGGATTGGTGGATGAAGTGGCTTTAGCAGCTTTAGACTCTCTTATCTTTCTTCTTTGTTTAGAAGCCTTCTTTGACTTTTCTAGATATGACTTATAAATCCTTATCAACACCTTCTCTACTTCCTTTGCCTTAGAGTCATTGTTGATGTTCCTTAGTCTTAATCTGGTTAGGTCAGCTATCTCAAATATGTTGAATTAGACAAGTTGATTCCTTGAGTAATCTACCCTACCAGATGCTGATATTATGATAAAGTATGTGTCTTTCTTTTCTTCATATTCCGACTCCACTATTGGATCATATGTTGATAATGGAGTTTCTGGGATCTTATCACCCGCTTCAGCTTTGACTAAGGACACCGCCTTTTGGAGTAGAATCTTAGACTTTTCATTTCTACATCCAAAGATGCTAAGGTACTTAGAAATTTGCTCTAAGATGTCAAGAGGCAGATCAAGTATCTCATTATCATGATCATAGTATATGATCTCTCCATTTATCCTCTTGACTGTAAATTTCTTCACTTGGGCTACATACCCTACACTTAAAACCTTAGTTTCTTTTATGATTTTCTATTTCACCTCTGGGTCTATCACCGTTGCCTTTACTATTCTTTTTGGCACAACTTCTTCTTCGCAAGGACTGATGAAATGGACTAATTATTATCAAATGAAGTTGAGTCCAAATTAAAATATGCTTGATGCTTAATCGGCAAATAGGAAGACCTTTAGACACTTTTCTTTCTTTATGTTTGATGTCTTTCCTTTTGCTCTCTTGCTTATTCATACTTTGGGAGCTCTCTAGCTGCAACCCTCTTTTCGATTTCTCTGATGTTTAGATCAAGAGTAGACTTACTCATTAGTCCTACCTGTTTGCAAGAGAAACTATAGTACCTTAAGTACATCTTTATTTGTTTCTTGTCTCTAGACTCCTATATGACTCTCTCTAACTCTATTTGATAGGATCGGATCTAGTTTGATCAATTAGATTGGAATTTGCAGCGGAATATAACAGAAATTAGATCAAATTTAAGCAAGACAAGTATGAATATTCAATCACACTATGACGATTATAGAGAGAATATTTTTCTGTTAATGGAAGATTTTCATTCAAGCAAATGCTTCGGTTTCAAAACAATTAGGTCAACATTCCTTTTATAAAGGAATGTGACGTCAGCTGATGTCACTTGATAGTGACATCTAACTGATTTATACAAACTACTGAAAGTAACTAATCTACTGAAGATGTTCTCAACAACTGAGGACACCTTCACAAAAAGCTAAGTATAAACCAAAGTTACAACTACTGAAACTATAACATCTGAAGTGTAAGAACTTCAGACGTTTTACAATAATAAAACTACTGAAAAGAAACTACTGAAAAGTAAAACAGTACAACTACTGAAAGGAACTTCTTCAGCTGTTTGAGACAACTTCTGAGAACTTGGTCTTCAGACTTTGTCTTCAGCATATGTCTTCAGACTTTGTCTTCAGAATTTATCTTCAGACTTTGTCTTCAGACTTTGTCTTCAGACTTTATCTTCAGACTTTGTCTTCAGCAGATGTAGATCACTTCAGTTGTTGTGATGTCTGTGGGACTTAAAGGTTTTTTTGATCTAGCTCATTGGTTCTTTTGGTCCAACACTATTGATTTCTCCATCTCAACATGAGTTGCAACTAGTAATTTTGATTTTATTTCATAAATACTCCATTCCATGACCTCAAAGAAGTTGAATCCTTTCAACTTAAGTTGAGTTGACAGGAAGCATTTTTCTTGATATTTCTCTTTATTTTTATACGAGGAGGCCAATTTGTATGGATTTAGCAGTCGTGGACATGGGGGCTGGTGAGTGGTTGTCCTTTAAGGAGAGCTTTTGACAGTCTGCCTATATAACTTTGATTTCACTCTCTTGACAACTTTGAATTTGTTCTTGGATGGAGCTGTTGGTTTGGTTCCACTTGTTTCTCTAATAGGGTTGATTCTCCTTCTTACAGATCTGGATTCCTTTGCACCTTGGCCTAGTGCAATGATTTTCTTCTTTATAGAAGATTCTTGAGATCTACCAGTCTTTAGAATAATCAACTCATTTTTAACACCTTGTGAATATAGCTCCACTCTCTTAGTCATCAAGAATCTAGCATTTCTTTCCTGAGACTCACTTTCAATTTCTTCTCTAAAAGCATAGGTCTCTTACTTTTGTCTAAGGTAGAGACTTCACTATGTCTAACTGCTGAAAGTTCAGTAGATACACCTAATGCCTCACCAGCTGATTTGGGATCATTGGTAGTTGTCTGAACTCTCTTAGCATTCTTGGTGACTTCTGGGCCATCTGTCTCCACATTCACCTTAGAGTTATCTAGGGTTTCAGTTTCAATATCTGGTTGACCAAATATCACCTCAATTGATTTCTTAAGTTTAGACTTAGGTATGTCCTTGTGAACTTTATGAATTTGTCTTGCTTTTTATTTAAGTGTCACCCCATGTCTTTCCCTATTATCTTTCATGGTCTAGTTTTCTTTTAGCTTCACCTTCAAATAAAGGTTCGTAGTCTTCATTCCATTTTAAAGAAAATCGAATTGGTTGTAAGAGATTTACAACTTGATCAGTCAAACCTAGAAGAATGTCTTTAGCTTCTTTGGGCTTATCTTCTCCCTTTTTGGTAGTATTAGAATAGATAGTGTGTATCTTTTATATTAATTAGAATATTGTGAGATATATCCATTCTATGTTTATAGGACCTCTTGTAAATTATATATACCGGTAAAAGCTAATGAGAAGGACACGATTTCACCCTCTATTATGGTATCAGAGCAATCTGATTACCTCTCCCCAAAACCCTAATCTGCCGTCCTTTTCCCAAAACCCTAATTTGCCGTCTTCTTCCCAAAACCCTAAACTGCTGTTCTTCTTGGCTGGAACTCTTCTACCTCCTCTAACTTCTATCTTTTCTCTTTCATCTGCTCTTGTCATGGAGAAAATACACCCAACAATTACAGTCACCAACATTCTTAACTTCATACCCGTGAAACTAGAGATGGAAACAAGCCAATATTCTTCTTGGGCAGAGCTCTTTAAGATCCATTGCAGGGCATTCCAGGTTCTTGACCATATTTTGCCTCCACAAAAGTCTTCCTCAGCTGACGGGAATGAAAAAGAAACCTCTTCTTCAGCAGCTTCTGACAAAGAACAGTGGACCAGAACTGATGCCATAGTGCTGCAATGGCTCTACAGTACCATATCTAACGACCTATTGCACACCATCATCAAACTAGATTCAACCACTGCTCAAGCATGGCAAGCCCTTGCCAATATATTTCAAGACAACAGCAACTCTCGTGCTGTTTACCTTGAACATCAATTTTCCAACACCAGACTTGACAACTTCTCTAATATGACTTCATACTGTCAAGCTCTGAAAGTCTTGGCTGATCAACTTGCTAACGTGGGTTCACCTGTTTCAAATCAGCGCCTTGTACTGCAACTAATTGCAGGTCTAAATGCTCAATATGATGGAGTAGGAATGCTACTTCAACAAACCAGCCCTCTTCCTGACTTCTATGATGCACGGTCCCGCTTAATTCTTGAAGAAACTCGAAAGGCTAACCAAAATTCAGCGGATACTGCTCTTCACACTATAGTTGCCCCTCAAATCAAGTCGTCATCATCCCAACAGGTATCACCAAACCCTGTTTCCTCTGAACAACCTTATTACAGTGGCTCGTTTTCTACTTCTTCTGGTCGTGGCAGGGGGAAATCTCGAGGACGAGGACGCGGGCATGGCCGTAGCAATAGTAGAGGCCGTGGGAACCATGGTCAGCAGCAGTGGGCAGCACCTTTTTGGGGAAACTATTACCAACAGCAGCAGCCCCTTCCTTGGGCTTGGTCACCACCTACATGGGCAGCCCCTCCTTGCCCTTATCCGACCACCCCTCGTACACATAATACCCGACAGCCCACTGGTGGACCAGGTATATTGGGTCCACGTCCTGCTGCATCAGTTTATGCTGCCTCAGAATCCAACTATACTCCGACTGATATTGACCAGGCAATGCACACTATGTCACTGAACCCACCAGATGGGAATTGGTATTTTGACTCCGGTGCCACATCTCATATGACCAACAATCAAGGTAACCTCTCGTCTTTTTTCAACAATTGTAAATTAAATCATATTATTGTTGGCAATGGTATTCACATTCCCATAAAAGGCACAGGTCACACTACCCTTCCCACACCATTTCCTCCTTTCAAACTAAACCACATACTATATGCTCCACATCTTATTAAAAATCTTCTTTCTGTTAGACGTTTCACAACTAATAATAGTGTTTCTATAGAATTTGACCCCTTTGGTTTTCTTGTGAAGGATTACCGGACCAAGATCCCTATCCTCAGATGTAATAGCACCGGGCCACTCTATCCGCTTGTCTCTCCATCATCTCAAGTCATTCCACCTTCTACGTTTACAACACTATCTCAAGATCTTTGGCACCACCGCCTAGGCCATCCGGGACTTGATTTACTTCGTTCTCTTAAACAAAATAAAAGCATTGATTGTGGAAAACTTAAATCTTCTTTATGTCATTCTTGTGTTTTTAGGAAGCAAATTAAATTTCCTTTTGTTGATTCAACTTCTAGTACATGTTTACCATTTGATATTATTCATAGTGATTTGTGGACTTCCCCGGTTCTTAGTTCGGGGGGTCATCGTTATTATATCTTATTTCTTGATGATTATACCAACTTTTTATGGACTTATCCACTTTCAAATAAATCTCAAGTATTCTCAATATTTCTCTCATTTCATAACCTAATCCAAACTCAATTTGAAAGACCGATAAAATGTCTACAATGTGATAATGGCAAAGAATATGCTAATAACTCATTTTACAATTTTTGTAATCAAAATGGGATGGTCTTCCGCTTCTCATGTCCACACACCTCACCTCAAAATGGAAAGGAGGAACGCAAAATCCGCTCTATCAATAACATAATCCGCACTCTTCTCGCCCACTCATCGATGCCTCCCACGTTTTGGCATCATGCATTGCAAATGGCCACCTACATCTTGAACATCCTACCAAGCAAAACCAAGAACTTTCAAACACCCACATCTTTACTTTATGATTGTCATCCAACCTATAATCATCTTCGTACCTTCGGATACTTATGTTTCCCCCTACACCCCTCTTCCACAATCAACAAACTAGAAAATCGATCCACTCCTTGTGTTTTTCTAGGATACCCCTCAAACCATCGGGGGTACAAGTGCTTCAATCTCTCTACCAATAAAATCAACATATCACAACACGTGGTCTTCGATGAGACAATCTTTCCTTTCGCCCAATTACATCCAACTCCACCATCCTATGAATTTCTTCATTCTGCTCCTCACCCTTCTATTTGGTCTTCTCAATCCTCAACCCCAATTTCTACACACACTAACCCCAATAATGTGCCTACATCACCAACCACAACTACCAACCAGCCATCACCTACTCACCAGCCATAACCTGCAGCCCGCAACCTCCTAACAGCCTTTCAACCAGCAGCCCACAACCTCCTAACAGCCCTTTTACACCTACCAGCAGCCCACATAACAGCAGCCCCCCTGATCCTCCCACTTCGCCAAACCCCTCAGCAACCGTGACTCCACCATCCTCTCCTTCACCTCCTCCCTCATCCCCACCCATTTTGACGTATTCTAGACGCCAAAAACCACCACAAAACACTTCTCAATCAGCTACTACAAAACAGCCACCTGTTCCCCTCCCTCCTTCCCACCACCCCATGCTCACACGTAGCAAAACGGGCAACTCAAAATCCATCAACCCATTAACCTTTCACACTACCACCGCCCCAAATGATTCTACTAATCCTATCCAACCTCTCCCAACTAATCCATCTGAAGCCCTCTCCTCACCCGTGTGGAAATCTGCCATGATAGATGAATTTAATGCACTTGTTGAAAACAAGACATGGGACCTTGTACCTCGTCGGTCGAATATGAATATTATCAGATGCATGTGGATTTTTAAGCATAAAACTAATGCAGACGGATCCCTTGAACGTTACAAGGCTCGTCTTGTTTGTGATGGCAGGTCCCAACATGTCAGAATTGATTTTGGCGAGACGTTTAGCCCAGTTGTGAAGCCTGCAACCATTAGAACAGTTCTAAGTATAGCCGTTTCTCATGATTGGCCAATTCACCAGTAGACGTGAAGAATGCATTTCTTCACGGAAACCTTACTGAAACAGTCTATATGCATCAACCTATGGGTTTTCGTGATTCTCGCTTCCCGAGCCATGTTTGCAAGCTCAAACGCTCGTTATATGGGTTAAAACAAGCACCACGAGCGTGGTATCAGCGGTTTACCGATTTTATCTCTACATTGGGGTTTCATCATAGCAAGACCGATCACTCTCTTTTTATTTACAGACAAGGGTGTGACACGGCTTACATACTCTTATACGTAGACGACATCATTCTTACTACATCGACAGACTCGCTTCGTGATCACTTCATGTCTAAACTATCCAAGGAATTTGCCATGAAAGATCTAGGTCCTTTGTCTTATTTCCTTGGGATCTCTGTCACAAAGACAAGCTTAGGGTTATTTTTGTCTCAACAGAAATACGCAACAGAAGTTCTAGAAAGAGCTGGTATGTCTACTTGGAAACCAATTACCACCCCATATGATATGTCCGGGAAACTAAGTGCTCATGATGGTCCCCTCATTGATGATCCGACCTCCTATAGAAGCATTGCCGGAGCGCTTCAGTATCTTACCTTCACACGGCCGGATTTGACATATGCTGTTCAACAAATATGCATGTACATGCATGCCCCTCGGGCTCCACATCTTCAGGCTCTCAAGCGAATCCTGCAGTATGTCCGAGGCACTCTCTCACTTGGTCTAAATATTTATCCGTCCCCGATCACTTCTCTTCTCGCTTACACAGATGCGGATTGGGTGGGTTGCCCCGATACCCGTCGTTCTACTTCCGGCTATTGTGTCTTCTTAGGGGATAATCTCTTGTCATGGTCATCTAAGAGACAGACCACTTTATCTCGTTCGAGTGCCGAGGCCGAGTACCGTGGTGTGGCTAATGTCGTCTCTGCATTATGTTGGATCCGCAATTTACTCTTAGAGCTGCACAAACCGACTACTCGTGCATCAATTGTTTACTGCGACAATGTGAGCGCTATTTATCTTTCTGCGAATCCGGTACAACATCAGCGCACTAAACACATTGAATTGGATATTCACTTTGTTCGTGAGAAGGTTCAACGTGGGCAGATCAGGGTTTATCACGTACCTTCGCGATATCAAATCGCCGACATCTTCACCAAGGGTCTACCAAGGGTACTATTTGAAGACTTCCGCTCCAGTCTCAACATCCGACAACCTCCTGCTTCGACTGCGGGGGTATATTAGAATAGATAGTGTGTATCTTTTATATTAATTAGAATATTATGAGATATATCCATTCCATGTTTATAGGACCTCTTGTAAATTATATATACCGGTAAAAGCTAATGAGAAGGACACGATTTCACCCTCTATTAGGTAGCATCATCTGGGATTATATATGAGAATAAAAGAGTTAAAAGAAAGCACATTCAAAAATTCTTGTGACGTTGAAGAAACTCGAAGGCTGAGAATGATAGACTACCAAAGCTCAATCATTTCTTGAAAAAATCCAACCTTAAAATCAAAGTCCATTGTCGTGTCTGTTGACTGCTGAAAAGTGTTTAGTTGAGATTCTAAGTGAGCAACTCTTGTAGTCTGATCTTGTAGTGTCGTGAGTTGAGCTTCCACCTCAAGCGCACTCTATCCGCCGAGACTCTCAGCAGAAACTTCTTAAATTTGAGAGTTATGGCTCTTTCAGCATAACCTTGAAACCTTGAATTTTTTTCCTGTAAGGTAGTTAATCTTTATACAAACTCAAGGTTATATGTAGTCAATTCCTAAATTTCTTTCAAACTTCCCTCATCAATGGATGTGGAATCCTTGGGACTTGGTGAGGTCCTATGCCGAGGCTCTGCACCCTCACCACACCCTCACCACCAGATGTGGTTTCTTGGTGCCATGCATATCTCTCCTCAAGGAATAAACCCATAGTGACATTCTCAAAGTCAATTGATGGATCATCAGTAGAGACTACCACTTCCATATTGACCCTTTCTCTCCTAGGGTCATCTCTTCATATAAAGGATGTGGGTCAGATGTTTCAACATACACAACAGTCTCCACTGTCTGTAAGATATAAGAAGGGGAAGATAGCGGGTCATGTTGAATGGCAGTATGGACATTCTCATCCTGGGTAGGAGACATATGAATGGGAGTGTGAGAAGCTAAGTCTATTGGCCTGAGATGTGAACTAGATCCTAATGAGACATCTTCCTCAGAAGTTGTCTCAGTTATGTGGGTATCTATTTTTGGTTCCTCAATAGAGTGTTGAGACTCTAATTGAGGGCTTGTGGACTTGGTGTGTGTAAGATCAAGTTGATTATCTTAAGGGCTGATGCTAACCAATTATCTCGCACCATGCATTGAAGTACAAGGAAGTACTTTGGAAGATTTGAAAATGTACAAAGAAAAATAACTAAGTGTCAAATCTTCTGATGCCAAAGACAGAAATCTTTCGAAACCAAAAGTGAAGTCTTCTGAAGCTTAAAGACAAAGTCTTTTGAAGCTTGAAGACTTTACTATTCCAAAGACATAGCAAACACGTGTCTCTGACATACTTTTGACAAAAGCAGAAGGCATTTCCGCTGCCAGCTCTAAAGGCTCACCAACTTATACAAGTTGGTGATTACCTCATTACTTTTGTCAACTGTACAATATGGTTTGTTGTCTGTAAATTCATACTTTAGTAATTTTATCCCTACTGAAACATAATGGAATGTGAGTTATGGCATGTCATAGTCACATGTCACAAGGAAATATGCCTTTTGACTTTACATTGATCTTGTTGTCTTGATTAGTGTCTAGTTGGCCTTTAAAGTATGGCTGGTTGTAGGATGTAGTATAAAGTATCTCATGTATCAGTCTTATACTAAATAAGCTTTGTAACACTTGTTAAATACTTGAGAGCAATATACATCATCCTTGAAAACGGATATTTGTGTTTTTGTGTGTTCTTACTTGTATGTTCATTGTTTCTTTGCCTGGTTCCCTATTTGATCTAGTAAGTGTGTTATCTCCAACTATGAAACTATTGTTGAACCATACATGATCCTAGAACTAGTATCAAAGCTTCTCAGGCTCTTGATTGCAAGATCTCACCGTATTGAATCACTCTTCAGTTTCATTCACTTACTTGCTCAAATGGCAGCTCTTTCTAAGGCTGATATGGAAACTAACATAATGAATAAGTCTCCATTGATCACTCCTGATGACTTTACACTTGGTTCATGAGAATTGAAAGCTTTATCAAGTCTCAAGACAGCAGAATGTGGAGATCTTTAGTCTCTAGACCTCACATCCCAAACACTACTTCAACAACTTGTGGAGATGGGATGATAACCAAGAAAGTGGCTGATTATTCTGAAGAAGATTAGAAGAAAATAAACATTGATCAGAAAGCCATGACCACTCTTTAAAATGCTCTAACCAACTCCATCTACAGAGACTTGAACAAGTGCAAGAGTGCAAAAGAACTCTAGGATGCACTGAAGCAGATGTATGAAGTTTTTGATGAAGCCACCGGGAATAAGAAAGACATAATGAAGCAGCAGTTTGAAAACTTCACCTATAAGACATGTGAAACTATGACTTAACCATACTTCAGGTATGCTGAGATTGTAGATAGTCTAATGGATAGAACATGGAGTTTGAATCAAACCCGTGTTTGAATTGAAATTGAGATACTGATTCTAGGGTGGGGGTCGTGGAAAGAATTGGGTTCGAGTTCCAGAGCCCCTGATGTTGGGGTCAAACTGGAGAACAAGGATATAGTAAGAAACTTCATGTTCTTTATTAGTAGACAATGGACACACTACTATGTGGCCATCAAGAGAACTGAGAAACTCTCTTCCCTTACTCTCACTAAGCTGTATGGTATCTTGAACGGTTACCAGATGGAGATGAACATGAAAAATCCTTCTACCAGCTCATGCAGCACCCAAAAGAGTTTAGGCCTTCATATGGTTGAAAGGTGTTGGGTCAGATAAGGCTGGTGCAACCGAAACAACACTTAGAAGAATTGTTGGTACATCTGTAGAAAGTCTTCCGAAGACAAATCAGAACTTCCAAATCTAAGTTGAAGATCTTTCGAAGCTTGAAGATAGAAGAACTTCCGAAGAGAAACTCAGTCTACCGAGACTAAGTAAATCCTCTTCCGAAGTTAATCACTTAGAAGATTCAAGACAAAGCTTTCCGAAGATAAAGTCATGAAGACTTGGTTAACTCTCGGAAGAATTTAATTCTTCCGAAGTATAATTGGCTTTGGAAGAACTTATTCTTCCAAAGCCAGTTAACCTTTGGAAGAACCAACAATGAACTAGTGGACATAAGTATGGTCTGTCTGACAGCCACTACCATGTCTGATATACTACATGGCGCTTTCCCACGCCCAAGTAATTGACCATACTTTATTCTACTGATCACTTTTTATCACTTTGTACAGTTACTACATTTAGTTGGTGACAAAAGTTAAGCCATGGACCTGTCATGACTACCTAATCTAGGATAATATTTTAGTCAAGATACCTTACTTCTAACAATGTAGTATTTGTTTAGTAGTAAGTTCCAACTGATAGTCTAAGTATAACCGGTTGTAGATAGTAGTATATATACTTTCTCATTTTAACTCAATTAGTATGCTTGTAAGAGTCTTGTAAACTTTGAGTTGAGAAGTAATATATAGAAGTATCTTGAAATCCATTTCTTGTTTTCATTAACTTAATATACTATAATCAACTCTTTCAAAGATTCTGCATCATCATTCGAGTGTGTCTAAGTGAGTTTGAGAGTTCAACTTTGTGTTGAGTGACCATAACCGTTCCTACATTTGGTATTAAAGCTTCTTAGGTTCTTGATTTTAAGATCTTACCATCCAAATCAACTTGTTTATTTACTCATTTACTCACTACACTCAAAAATGGCCCTCAACCAGAAATCTTTTGAATCTGAGATGGGAACGATGACTAAGGCTCCTATCATCACTCCTGATTATTTCAGATCTTGGTGTAAACGTATTGAAGGTTTTATTAAGTATCAAGACGGCAATATGTGGAGATCTATCACTCACGGACCTTATAAGCCAAATGTGGAGTCCCCGGCTGGTAAAGGTGCCATGATAGAGAAAACCATTGAAGATTACTCAAATGAAGACTTTAAGAAGATGGACATCGATAGCAAAGCCATGACAGTACTGTTTACTGCCGTACCAAACTCCATAATGGTAGGCTTTAAGCACTGTCAGTCTGCCAAAGAACTCTTTGATGCTTTGACATTGATGTACTCTAGTTCCATCAAGTCCAAAGAGTATAAGAAAGATACCTAAAGCAACAGTTCGAGAACTTCACTCATATTGTTGGAAAGACCCTTAGCCAGCAATACTTTAGGTATATGGACTTAATCTTATCACTTTAGTATGTGAGAGTGACTCTTGAGAAGAGAGATCTTGTAAGAAAAATCATGAGTGCACTTCATGATGAGTGGACTTTCTATTGTGTCTCTATAAAGAGGACTGAGAATCTAAACACTCTCACCATGACCGAACTGTCTGGCATCCTTGATGGATACTATGTAGAGATGGAGATTCAGAGAGGTCACCAAATGAGCATAACATCTAGCCTTCCTGCTGAAAATGCTTTACTTGTTGCTAAAGGCCCAAGAACTCCTCAGCCACAGCAGTACCTAAACTATTCAGCTATCATGTTCCTCTGGACCATACACACCTTTCCTGAGACACCCCGGTCTCAATAGGCTCAACCAAATCCCTTCCAGGATAATTGTGCCTTTGTTTGAAGAAATTGGTGCTCTAGTGATTTGTAGTTTTGCTTTGATGATCTAGAGTGCTTCAGTCCAGATGATACATAGACATTGTTTAATAAATTGCTCTTTTAACCTATAGAGCAAAGAAGTTCTTTAAAATAACTAGAAGGCAGTTCCCTTAAAACCTAAAAAACAGCAAATTCAGGGTTTGACAAATCAAAGGCCAAGTGCTACAACTACAACCAACTTGGTCATTTTTCCATGGAATGTAAAGCTTTTAAATCCGACCCAGGAGCCACTCAAGCCTCCCAACATCCTGCCACACAAAAAGCTGCTGCCAAGCCAACAAAACAACAGACTGCTACTGTTGCCCAAGAAGTTGGTTGGAGCTTTATGGTGCAAGATGTCACTCCTGCTCAAGCACTCATGGCTGGAACTGAAGACAACAAGGTATATGAACACCTCTGTACTTCAGCTTGACGACAAACTCAAAATTAAAGAGTTAGAGAAAACTGTTTCTTCTTTAAAACATGAACACTCAAACTACAGAGCTCAAATAACGGATTTAATCTCCAAGCTAACCGAGGCTCAAGCCCAGCTAGTAATAGCTGAAGCTAAAGAAAGAAGTATTCCATCGAAGAGCATAACTTCAAAACCATCATTGCATCTTCCTCCCACTCAAAGGTGTGTTATCAAAACAAAAGTGGGTTGGGAACTAATGAAATTGCTCCACCACACTCTTATGTGTCTGTAAGACAACAAATATGTGGTACTGATAAGCAAGAGGTTCAACTACTAACCTGTTACCCAATGAGCAGAAGAATGATACAACAATGGTTGCCACCATAGAGAAGGATTAGATAGAGAACCTTATCCACACTGCTGATGATCAACTTTTAACCACCAAAGCCAAAAGAAATAAAATTAAAGCAACAAGAAAAACTGCTAAAAAGGTGGCTGAGTCAATGTTGAAATAGACCCAAAGCAAAAGGGTTTATTCATCTCAGTCGGATTCCAAGTGGTCAGAAGTTCTGATCTCGGAAAGAAGTGTACTACCAGCACTCCTATCCAGCTGAAAGACTAGAAGTCAAAGGGGAAGGGTGTTGTAGAAGAGAAGAAGTGTCGGAAGCAACATTCCTTAGGCCCCATGAAGAGTAACCTTGAGTGCATAATGTGTGGGCTGGATAACGACATGGCTAAAGATTGTTACTACAATGCAGAAAGCACACATTATGCAAACAATGTTAAGAAAGAAGGAGTCAAGGAGGGTTTCATATTTGGACCTTATCATATGGTTCAAGTGTTAAGAAAAGGAAAGCTTGTCTCCGAAGCCAAGTTGCTTTCGGAAGAAACTCATTCTTCCAAAAAGAAAACAGCTTCGGAAGACAAGCCAAAGAAAGATCAAGGAAACAAAAAGATTCCTTTGAAACGTTCTGAGAAGAAGACTGCTTCGGAAGAAAAGGTAGTGAAAGCTTCTTCCGAGAAGAAAGAAGCCTCGGAAACAATCCATGCTGCTTAAGCTTCAACAAACTCATCTACACTAAGCAACCAAAGGATGGAATGGAAGATCAAAGAAGATGCTGCAGTGCAAACCTCTTCTTCATAAACCTTAATTGAACCCCCATATATACACTTTGGTTCAATTATATTATCTACATTGGAAGAGCCCAAGACCAACAAGGCTTGGGTTTTCAATTGTAAATAATTTTTTTCACCTTATGTGCAGGGACATCCACATGATAAAAATGGCAATGTGTGGATTTTAGATAGTGGATGCTCCAGGCACATGATAGGGAACAAATCTCTTCTTCAATAATTTTAACATTTTGATAAAGGTCCTGTTCAATTTGGAGGTGACGCCGAAGGATACATTTCCGGTAGAGGTAGTGTATCCAATGGTAAGTTAAAGGTTGACAAAGATGTGAAGTCGCTGGATCGGTTGACATCCGAGCGTGTTTTTGACGGAAGTAAAAAAAACCAAAAGACAAACAAGAGAACGAACAATAATAGAATGGTTTCATTGATAAAACTTAATGATTACAAGCTCGTTAAATAGAAGAATCATGACTTTTGGCAAGGGGAGATCGAGCATGATATCCCCTGTCATCCGGCAACACCTAGGCCCCAGGCACACTCTTAAAACCTTACCTCTCTACATAATGAAACTGGTATTTATAGGCCTCATCCCATATCAGATGCGACTAGGCCCATTCGTACGATTGGACCATGCGTATGGTTTAATCGTATGACTGGACCATACTTATGGTTCAGTCTTACGAATGGCCAAATAGCATCTCTCAATCACACGACTGGTCCATTAGCATGGCTCAGTTAGACGACTGAGTCTCATTTGCATATGCTCCTACGAATGACTCAGTTTCATGTGTTTACAACATATCAGGTGTATTACATTAAGCCTAGACTATTCGTCAAGCGACGGACACGCTATATATTACAATATATGCTCCAACAAATTCCCCATTGGACGTTGCTTGCGAATAATAGATAACAATTCTTACAATCTTCAGTCAATCTTTGCTCTGGTTTCCAATAGAATCAAACGAAAAGCCATATTAGCCAACGTTGCTGATCCGTCAGGTTGCTACAGTATCCCTGAAAATGAATTTAGGCACAATAGATATTGTTTACTTTGCAGAACACCATCATAGCAGCAAGATTCCCCATATGACTGATTTTTCCACATAATGACATGAATAGTTTTCCATTGCTCCAATCTTCACATAGACTAACCTGATTAACATTAACACCTGCAAAAATTCCTCCTCAAATTCAGCATATCCCAATATATAAACATTGTGCTCTCCTGGCGTCTTCATATGGTGTATTGGCCAAAAAGTAGAAGGTTCCAATCCACAGCTGACAATCTCAAACAAATCAGCATGCACACAGATTCATCATCAGAAACCAGCTCACATAATCACTTTCTGATTGCGTCTTCAATTTCTCTATACATGGATTCCCCCGAAGAATCAGAATCCTCTCTGTGCGGATAAATATAACTTGATTGGCCCATAAATAGTCAGATGCTCCTGACTACCCCACAAAATCAGCACTGACTGCTGACATCTTCTCTTCTCTCTTTTGTGTTCTAACTACATTCATCTATTTTGGAAGTCCAACGAATAATGGGGTATCCATCGAACTTATTTGACAAAAGAACCTCAGGGTGAATGTGCTTTGCTCATCCTCAAATTTGTGCAAGAGGCGGTTCCAGAATTTTTTTTCGGTCTGGAACACCGTTCATTCGTATGACATGAAGGACAAATATCACATTCGTGTGAATGGATGATACGAATGATATATTTGTGCGACTAGTCATAAGACTGGTCCAGTAGCATGACTGGAAATAAGACTGGTTCAATAGCATGACTGAACATAAGACTGGACATAAGACTGGTCCAGTCGCATGGTCCATTCGTATGAGCGGATCTGCACGCATATTTTTAGATCTGCAGCCGCCATGGCTGCCAAAAACCCTAATCTGATGAATTTTACATGAACCGAAACAAAATTGACATCATAAGATTCGCAAGGGTGATAAGAACGTGATTCCGAGTTCAATTTTAACCAAGAAACAACACACGTAACAAGATCTGAGCAAAACACGAAGAACACGAACTGGGTTTAACGTCAAAGAACATGAAATAGATCTAGAAATCAAGAGCTCGGGTTGCTTGAATGATTGTTAGATCATTCTAGCAGTAACCGGCTCTGATACCAATTGTGAAGTCGCTGGATCGGTTGACATCCGAGCGTGTTCTTGACGGAAGGAAAAAAACCAAAAGACAAACAAGAGAACGAACAATAATAGAATGGTTTCATTGATAAAACTTAATGATTACAAGCTCGTTAAAAAGAAGAATCATGACTTTTGGCAAGGGGAGATTGAGCATGATCTCCCCTCTCATCCGGCAGCACCTAGGCCCCGGGCACACTCTTAAAACCTTACCTATTTACACAATGAAACTGGTATTTATAGGCCTCAGCCAATATTAGATGCAACTGGGCCCATTCGTACGATTGGACCATGCGTATGGTTCAATCGTACGACTGGACCATACTTATGGTTAAGTCTTAGGAATGGCCCAATAGCATCTCTCAATCGCACGACTGGTCCATTAGCATGGCTCAGTCGTACTACTGAGTCTCATTCGCATATGCTCCTACGAATGACTCGGTTTCATGTGTTTACAACATATCAGGTGTATTACATTAAGCCTAGACTATTCGTCAAGCGACGGACACGCTATATATGATAATATATGCTCTAACAAAAGAAAATTTTGTCAAACAGCTTGAACACAATCTCTTAAGTTTTTCTTAATTTTGTGATCAAAAGCACCAAATGCTTTTCACAGAATATGAGTGCATTATCCTCAAACCTGGGATGATAATTTCTCAGGAATTGGTGCTTCTTAGGTCTCCCTAGAGAGGGGATATGTACAAGCTGGATATAAACAATGCTTCCCCACTAGGTGAAGTATCATGCTTTCTTTCTAAAGAAAATATTGATGAGTCAGCTCTGTGGCATAAAAGAATGTGTCATATTAATTTTAAAACTATGAATAATTTGGTTAAAAATTGTTGGGTTTGTTGCAAGTTTATCAAAGATAGTTTAACCGTTTAAACAAAAACGCAGCGGATATAAAGTGATATAAAACTTGTTTTAGTTGCTGAAAATAAACCATTTATTAATTAACATAATAAACCCAAGAACAAGGATTAAATATATGTGAAAAGAAATGCTATCAAACATAAACAACCTAGGGTGTTCTTAGAATACAACTTTCTAAGAACAAGAAGATGATGATGGAAATCGATGGAGAAGATGATGATGTTCTTGAATGAAAGCCTCCAAAGAAGAAGACCTCAAGCTAGTATACCCACAAGCTCCTTTCCAAACACCCAACTAGTTAGGAATTTAAACACCAAACCTCTTCTTCTTATGCTTTCTTGCAAATTCAAAATTTCAACCAAGGAACCCCTTCCAAATCCGAAAATCAGCCAAGAAAGAAGAAGAGAGAGTATTTCTTTGTGTGTGAGAGAGAGTGTGCATGTTGTGGAGTGTGAAAATGGTTTAACTCTTGTATTAAAACAAGACAAAAGGAATCCTAAGGAGACCACCCAAGGGGTGGCCGAATTTTTGGTTCAAAATGGGTTCCCACCCATTTTAATTTTATAAAATTTTTCACACTCTTTAACCCACAAGTTTATAAAATTAAACCCCCTTTTCATTTTATAACTTTAACACACTATTATTTGTTATTATTTAACCTACTTAAATAATAATACAAATAATTTCTCATAAAAATTTTCCATATAATTTGTTCTATTTCAAATGCAATAGATTAGAAAACCCATTTTCTAAATTGGTGTCAATATTTATTTGTTTGATCACATTAATAGATAAATATTTATTGGTGTTTGTTTAGCTTGTTATTGGGTATGACCCGACTTGAATCATAATGTACTAACCACATTAATCTTGTATGTGTCTTGGGCATACAAGATCCAACAATCTCATACTTGCACAAGATTCATAGAAAATTGATCCAAGTAGTAAATACCGCCTAACAACGGTTTACTACCCTTAATACGTATGACTAAGTGCCATTCAATAGCAACATCCCCTTCAAGTACTTTACTCAAATTGTTTTAGGTGAATCAATCATCTATCCTTTTGTCACAGATGTCATGTTAAATCTCAAAGACACAGACTGATCATTCTCCATTGATTTAACTTTATCAGGCCTTAGACATCTTACTCTCAACGAATAAAAGGGACAAATCCCATATTGACTACATACGTCTCTCACAATCACCTTGTATTATACCTGAATTCAGCCTTATGTACTGCCATGTTTCAGAACAGCGAAGAACTAAGTCAAAGTAAAACATTTGGTGAATATCAAGACCCAATATGTATCTCAGGTTAGAGGATACCAAATGATATTCGCCTTTACTCAAAATTACTTATGATCAATCAGGAAGATTCCATGTAGTAATATTTGAGATGCGGGACAGTCCAATATTTGTATCCTACAAATATCTATGAACTTTGGCAGCAACCCTTTGCTCTATATTTATCCATATGAATATCTACCAATCCAAGTTCATAATAGTCTTACCCTCATACTTGTTCCTACAAGTATGAATGACTACGGATGTTTTGAGTAAATAATTACTCATGGATTTTAAACATGCAAAATAGGAACATTGGTTGAAACATTATAACCAAATAATTTATTTAAGTATTAAAAGGTTCCAATATCCAAATACAAAATTAAAGGATCAAATCCATTCACTAGAATATCAAAGTCCCATGGCACAAGTATGACTTCATGCTTTGCCTTTTCAAGACGCTTCGTGAGTGGATCCACAATGTTTTGACCCGTGTGAACTTTGCGAATACATATCTTTCCTTTTTCAACTTCATCCCTTATGTAGTTAAATCTCCGCTCAATATGTAGTCTTTTGATGTGCACGGGGTTCCTTGATTTGAGCAATCGCACCCTCGTTATCAAAAAGAATTTCTAAGGGTCCTGAATGGAAGGGACCACCCCTAGATCCGCAATGAATTTCTTCAACCATGTAGCTTCTTGAGCTGCCAATGAAGCGGCGTTGTATTCTGACTCTGTAGTTGATAATGCCACCACATCTTTCTTAGAGCTCTTCCAAGAGACTGCTCCTCCATTCAAGATGAAAATATATCCCGATTGTGATCGTGAATCATATCGATTAGTTTGGAAACTCGCATCCTTGTAACCTTTTACCACGAGTTCCTTCTCACCAGATCCATAGATTAGGAACATATCTTTAGTCCTCCTTAGGTACTTAAGTATGTTCTTAATAGCCATCCAATGACTATTTCCAGGATTTTGCTGGTATTGGGCTTGTCATGCTCAAAGCGCATGACACGTCCGGCCTAGTGCATATCATTGCATACATGATGGATCCTATAGCAGATGCATACGGGATTCCCTTCATTTTGTCTTGCTCATCCTTTGAGCTTGGACATTGAGTCGTACTCAATATCGTTCCTCTTTGAATAGGTACCGTTCCTTTCTTAGAGTTTTCCATCTTGAACCTTTTCAAGATCTTATCAATGTATGCACTTTGATTTAAACCTATCAACCACCTTGATCTATCCCTATATATCTTTATTCCCAAAATATAGGCGGCTTCACCAAGATCCTTAATGGAAAAACAGCTTCCATGCCAGGTTTTTACACCTTCCAAGGTTGGAATGTCATTTCCAAATAGTAGGATGTCATCGACATACAATACTAGGAAAGTTGTAATGCTCCCGCTAGCTTTCTTATACACACATGCTTCATCAGCCTTTTTAATGAACCCAAATTTGATTACCTCTTCATCAAAACGCTGATTCCAACTTCTTGATGCTTGCTTCAATCCATAGATTGAATGATTTAACTTGCATACTTTGTTAGGATGTTTTGGATTGACAAAACCTTTAGGCTGAACCATATAGACATCTTCCTCAAGATATCCATTAAGAAAAGCGGTTTTGACATCCATTTACCAAATCTCATAATCATAATGAGCAGGTATGGCAAATAATATACTAATAGACTTTAGCATTGCAACTGGCGAGAAAGTCTCAATGTAAGGATTCCTATAAGTCTGATGCAGCCAAAACATCCAAAGTCTCTCTGCATGCATGCACTGAAGAACAGAAGTATGAATGCTTCGGAAGTTTTACACCATATACTAGAAATATTCTAAGTGTAAAATCTTCCGAAGCCAAGACCAACATCTTTCGAAGCCAAACGTGAAGTCTTCCGAAGCTTCAAAGAAAAAGTCTTCCGAAGCCAAAGAGTGAAGACAGATTTATTCCAAAGACTTTTAGAGATATGCCTTTATCTGATGTACTTTACCATAAAGCTGGACCACATTTCCGCTGCAACTCTGTATAGTCACCAACTTACATGAGTTGGTGAAAGGTCCATGCTTTTGGTAAGTGTACATTGAGGTCTTGAGTCCATGCTTTCTACTTTATGTACTTTTATCCTTTTTGTAATATATTAGGATGTGAGCTAGGGCATGTCATAGTCACTAGTCAAAAGGCAAATCTGCCTTTTAACTCTACATTTGATTTTGTAGTTGTCTAGTCAATTGTATCCAGCTGGCCTTCAAAGTATGGCCGGCTGTAGGATGTAGTATATGTATCTCAAGTACTTGTAACTTTCCTTTATGCTTTGTAACATTTGTAATAGAGCTTGAGAAGAAATATACAGTATTCTTGAAAACCAATTACTTGTGTTGTTTGCCATCTTGTTCTGTCTCATATTTACTTGTGTTCTTAACATCTTTCATTAACAAGTTAACCAGTTCCCTATTTAATCTGTTAAGTGTTCTAAGCAACTCTCCTCATTGTGTTGTTGTGTTGTAAGCATACCCTTCACCGGTCCTGCATTTAGTATCAGAGTATTTCAGGCTCTTGATATAAGATCTCACCATCTTAAGATCCCTCACACACACAAAATACTTAACAACTCAAATGGCAGCTATTACCAAAGCTGATATGGAAACTGGAACTATGACAAAGTCTCCACTAATCACTCCTGAAGACTTTGATACTTGGTGTCAAAGAATGGAAGGCTTAATCAAGTCTCATGACTCTAGGATGTGGGACTCTGTTGTTGAAGGACCTTACATACCAAGCACCACTTCTGCTACTGGTGGTGGTATGATTCCTAAGGCCGTGGCTGATTACTCTGAAGCAGACAGAAAGAGAATAGAGATTGATCTGAAAGCCATGATAGCCCTTCAAACTGCTCTTCCAAACTCCATCTACAGAGGCTTCAAGAAGTGCAAAACTGCCAAGCAACTATGGGAAGCACTGAAGCTGATGTATGAGGGGTCTACTGAAGCAAAGGAGAACAAGAAGGATCTCCTAAAGCAGCAGTTTGAACTTCACCTTTAAGGTAGGTGAAACCATGACTCAACAGTACTTCAGGTATGTTTAGATTGTGGATACTCTAATGGATGTTGGAGTAACTCTTGAGAACAGGGACATTGTAAGGAAATTTATGTCCTCTCTTCCTAGACAATGGACACATTACTATGTTGTTATGGAGAGGACTGAGAACCTTAAGACTCTTACTCTTATAGAGTTGTATGGTATTCTTAGTGGCTATCAGATGGAGATGAACATGCAAAACTCATCTGGTAACTCCAGTAATCAACTGAGTTCAGCCCTTCATGTGGTTTAAAGGGAAAGCATTGAACCACAGCATCATCTTATATGCTTCCCTGACAACTCATAAAAGGGTCCTTTCATCACCTTCCCAGAGACTCCAAGGGAAAGCTACACTCAAGGAAGTCCTTTCCAAGAGACAAGTTCTTCACATGCCTTTGTCTCTGCTGATGAAACCTCAGGCAACTTTCTCTTCACTCTTGAAGATTTGGACCGTATCCATCCAGATGATCTAGAGTATATGGAGATAGTCCAGCAAATGGCTCTTCTCACTCACAGAGCCAAGAAGTTCTACAAGAGGACAGGAAGAAAGTTTCCAAGCAATACAGCCAGTGGAAAGTTCGAGCTGGATTAAAGCAAAGTAAAGTTGTTACAACTGTAACCAGATGGGACACTTTGCAAGAAAGTGTAAGGCACCAAGGACAAATGGTAGCCAAGCACAAACCAGACCAAACTACACTGAGAAAGCCCCCCAGAATGAGAAGCTAAAGCAGCAAGCTGTAGTTGCTGTTGAAGAAGGAGGCTTTGACTGGAGCTTTCAGGTGGAAGATGCATCTCCAAACCAAGCACTCATGGCAGACCATGATGAAGCCAAGGTATTGGAACATCTTTGTATTCCTGAATGCATTGCTAAAGTCAATAGATACAGGTCCTATAATTTAGAAATGAGATCTGATCTTGAGTCCTTAAATATCTTAAAAGCTGATTTTAAAATAGCTAAAAATAATTATAAGCTGAAGATAGATGACTTAGGGAAAACCATTTCAACTCTTAAACATGAGCATACAAACTACAGGACTCAGATCAAAGACCTCATTACTAAGTTAACTGAATACCAGGCTGAGCTTGTGATCAGCAAAGCCAAGGCAGAAAAATGTGTTCTTGTAGAAGAGACCTTCAAGAACATAATATCCTCATCCTTGCATGCAAAAGTTTGTTATCAAAATAAGCAGGGACTAGGATCTTGTGAGATAGCTCCTCCACACACAATCTTGTCTGTATGATCTCCTAGGTGTGGAACTTGTGAAGATGAGCTTCCCCTCATAGATCCTGTGATTAAAAAGGATGAAGAGGAGATGGTGGAGAATGGCTCTAAGAAGAGTGAAGAAGAGCATTCTAAGAAGGGTCATCATCCCTTTGAGGAGAGCAAAGCTGTTGGGATGACCAAGTCAAGAAGAAAGAACTTGATCAGGAAGGCCAAAAGAAAGTCTAATAAGGCTCAAGAGATCAAGGCCACCTTCAATTCTGCACAGAATCAAGTCTTCATCTCTGCATGATTTGAAGTGGTGAAGGCTGAAGACACCAACTTGAACTCCATCAACAAGAGTCTGGTTCATGTCCAAATCATTCCATCATCAAGAAGAAGGCTGATCAGTTCTGCATCACTGCTGTAGAACCTCAACCATCCAACTCCAAAGGTAGTTCTATCCCCACAAGAACTGCCACAACATCTGCAAAGATGAAGATGGAGAAGGAAAGTGATCAAGTTCAGCCTTGTTCACAAAGGAAAACTCCTAGAAGGAAGAAAATGGGCTGTGTTATGTGTGGGAGTACTTCTCATCTTGCTAAGGATTGTGTTTACAATCCAAAGAGTACTCTTCACATGACCAATAAAGAAACTTCTAAGAGTTTGAAAAAGAAGAAGCAAGCTTTGGAAGGAAAATCTGTTTCCTTCGGAAACTCCAAAATGAAGAAGAAGACAAGTGGAAACTTGCCTTCGGAAGAAAATTTGGTCTCGGAAGAAAGGAATACTTCCGAAGCACTAAAGCCTGCTGCAGTGAAAGCAAGATGTTCCGAAGGTCCAGTCACTAAAACTTCCGAAGTCATCAAAACTTTCGAAGTATTGAAGGTCAAGTCTAAGCTTCCAAAGGTGGTGTGGAAGTCAAAGAAAGACCAAGTGGCTTAAAGTTCTTCATCAACATCAGCAAATGATCCTTCTAGCATGACTATAGGATCAATTATTGTTGCCTTGTCTTCAACTTCTTTTGATGAGCCCAAGACCAATGAGGCTTGGGTTTCCAAATGTAACTAATCATATCTTTTGTGCAGGAATAACTCAAGATAAACAGAAATGTATGGATCATTGACAGTGGCTGTTCCAGGCACATGACAGGCAATAGGTCACTACTTCAAAAGTTTGAAGGAATTGATGGAGGACCAGTTGTTTTTAGAGGAGATGCAGGAGGTTATATTACACGAAGGGGCAAGGTCACAAATGGTAAGCTCAACATTGAGAAGGTAAACTTTGTCAAGGAGCTTGGGTAGAATCTTCTGAGTGTATCCTAATTTTGTGATCAGAGTCATAACATGCTCTTCACTGAGCATGAGTGCATTGTTCTCAGGCCCGGGGTGGTCATTCCTCATGAGCACATCCTGCTCAGAGCACCCAGGAAAGGGAACATGTACAAGATGGACTTGCAAGAAACATCTCCCTCAGGAAAAGTTTCATGCTTTCTGTCTAAAGCAAATAATGATAAATCTTTCCTCTGGCATAAAAGAATGTGCCATTTAAACTTTAAAAACATGAATAAATTAATTAAGAATGATTTGGTAACTAGAATACCAAAGAAAGAGTTTACAAGTGATGACCACTATGTTGCATGCCTGAAGGGGAAGCAACACAAGGTATCTCACAAGCCAAAGAAAAGAAATTCCATCATTAATCCCCTACACTTATTACATATGGATCTCATTTGGCCCCACCAGTGTAATGAGTCTAGGAAGGACCTTTTATTGTTTGGTGATCACAGATGATTTTACAAGATTTGCTTGGGTCTTCTTTCTTAGAACTAAGGATGAGACCCCTAAGATTCTAAAGAATTTCATCTTAAAGATTGAGAATCAATGTGATCACAAGCTCAAAACCATAAGATGTGATCAAGGAACTGAATTCAAGAATCAAATCCTTGATACATTTTGTGATGAAAAGGGTATTACAAGACAATATAGTGCTCCCAGGACTCCTCAGCAAAATGGTGTTGCTGAGAGGAGAAACAGGACACTAATTAAAGCTGCAAGAACTATTTTGTCTGACTCTAAACTGCCCATCACCTTCTGGGCAGAGGCAGTGAACACTGCTTGCTATGTGCAAAACAGAGTTTTAGTGGTTAAGACACATGGTAAGACTCCTTATGAACTTTGGCACAAGAGAAAACCTTTCATTGGTTTTCTCAGGTCATTTGGATGTCCTTGCACCATCTTGAATACCAAAGATCAAATTGCCAAGTTTGCTGAGAAATCAGATGATGGACACTTTATTGGATACTCTTCTCAAGCTAAAGCTTATAGAGTATACAATCTCAGAACTAGAGTAGTTGAGGAGTCAGCCAATGTGACTTTCAATGAGCACACTTCTAGTGTGAAAGGTTCTGGTCCGGATTGGCTATTTGATCTTGATTTAGTTACCAACTGTTTTAACAAATCTTGTGAGAATGTTTAAGGATCTACAAATATACTACCTACAGGTGATCCTGACCCAAGATTTGAGCTAAGAAGACCTTCAAGTTACACATCTTCAGCTCCAGTGGTAACTAATCCTGCAAATGAAGCTTCTACCAGCACATCAATGACAAATCCTGCTGATACTTATGAGGTGCCTTCAAATTTCAGTTTAGAGGCACAAAACTCATGAGAAAGAGCTTCAAATGTTGGAGAAAATGGTGGTGGTGAAAGTGATCAGGAATTTCTTGATGCTCATAACCACCCCATTGAAGACAACATCAATGATGTCACACACTCATTGGATCAAGTCAATCTTGATAAGTGTGCTAATGTGGAGGATGGATCTTCCTTGCCAGATCAGAAATTTTCAAATTTAGATCTGTCTAAGTAACTTGCTGTGATCCCTCAGCTAAAGATCCACAAGTCTCATCCTACCACAAACATCATTGAAGATGTTGATTCAGGGGTGAGAACAAGAGGACAAACCCATGAAGTATATGTTTGTCTTCACTCTTGTTTCTTGTCCTAGATAGAGCCAAAGAAAATTGATGAGGCTCTAAAGGATGGAAGTTGGGTTGAGGCTATGCAAGAGGAGCTGCTTCAATTCAAAAGGCAAAAGGTGTGGAACCAATGTCCTCTTCCTCAAGGGAAGACTACCTTAGGAACCAAATGGGTTTTTAGGAATAAGAAGGATGATAGAGGACTTGTTATCAAGAACAAAGCAAGACTAGTTGTTCAAGGGTATACTCAAGAAGAAGGAATTGAGTACACATATATTTTCGCTCCTGTAGCAAGACTTGAAGCTGTTAGAATATTCCTAGCTTTTGCTTCATCCAAGAACTTCAAGGTCTACCAACTTGATGTAAAGTGTGCTTTTCTTTATGGGGTGATTGATGAAGAGGTGTATGTCACACAACCACCTGGGTTTGTAGATCCTGATCATCCTGATTATGTCTGTAGGCTTGATAAAGCTCTTTATAGGCTGCACCAAGCACCAAGGAAGTGGTATGAGACTCTATCTCAGTATCTCTATCAACATGGCTACAAAAGGGGTACTATAGATGGAACTCTTTTCATCAAAGGAACAGGAAATGACATAATGATAGTTCAAGTATATGTAGATGACATTATTTTTGGGTCAACTAATCCAAAGCTCTGCAAAGACTTTGAGAAGTTGATGAAGGACAGGTTTGGAATAAGTGCCATGGGGGAACTCAATTTCTTTCTAGGAATTCAAGTGAAGCAAGTTGACAATGGCATATTCATAAGTCAGTCAAAGTATGTACAAGACATACTTAAAAGGTTCAACATGACTGATTGTAAGGTTGCTAAGACACCCATAGCCAGAAATCACTCCCTTGGACCTGACCTTGAGGGGAGATGTGTTGATGAGCATCTCTATAAGGCAATGATTGGGTCTTTTATGTACCTCATAGCTAGCAGGCCAGATATCATGTTTGCTACATGCATTTGTGCAAGATATCAAGCCAACCCCAAGATGTCACACTGTCAAAAGAATCTTAAGATATCTCAAAGGTGCTCCATCACTTCGCCTTTGGTATCCAAAGAATTCTGACTTTAATCTGTATGCTTATACAGATAGTGACTATGGTGGCTGCAACATGACTGCAAAGTCTACATCAGGGGGATGTCAATTTCGTGGTGGAAGAGTAGTCTCTTGGCAATACAAGAAACAATCCTGTGTGTCTGCATCAACTGCTGAGGCTGAATACATTGCTGCTGCAAGCTGCTGTGCTCAAGTGCGTTGGATTCAAAATCAGATGCTGGATTATGGATTAAACTTTAAAGAGACTCCCATCCACATAGACAACAACAGTGCTATCTCCATCATAGAGAATCCTATGCAGCACTCAAGGACAAAGCATATTAATATCATGTATCATTTGATTAGAGATAACTTTGAAAAGGGATTAATTAAACTAGTCAAAGTTAACACAAATGAACAATATGCTGATCTGTTCATCAAAGCTTTTGATGAGCAGAGATTTAAATATCTTGTATCAACTATTGGGATGATTAACTTTGAATAGCTTTTCTTAAAGCTTAATCATATTTTTTTCTAAAACCTGTGTGTCGTAAGTTGTCTATTTTATCACCTTCACAAGACCTTTTTTTCTTTGGAAGAAAATCTTTTCAAAAGACTTTTCTTAGATTTTTGAAAATTTTGATCTCTTTTCTTTTCGGAAGACTTAAAATTTCCTTCGAAAGAAATTTATTGTCACACCCCGGGCCCAGGTAGGGTGGGACGTCACAGACTAGCAACAACATATGCCAGCGGAAACAAACCATTACAAGAGCTCAAAGGAGAGAATATCACATGATATTAAACGTTTTGAAAAGGTACCGGGGCTAGAAACAATCAAGCCCCCAAATGAGTTTTACAACCAATCATAGAAATAACTTGTACTTGTTCAACACAAATATAAAATTGTTCAAATTGTTCATTAAGGAAAATATGCCAATGCCATGGTCGCGGGGATAAGTCTAGGTCTTCACAACAGCTAGGACCTCTTCATAAATTGCCTGAAACATGCTCAAAAAGAAATGTGTGTCAACTAAAAAGTTGGTGAATTCAAGTGCTTAAAGTTTAAAAACAAAAAGGACTTAACAAATCCTTATTTGATAAAAAGGAATAAATCATAGATTCAACATCGTGAGAAAATCATAATCAACCCTGCACTCAGTCTCGGTTGGCCTCTTCTAAAGTTGTGTTTAACCGGATATTCCCGAAGGAAGAACTGAGCCCTAAAATAGTGAACCATACTTGCCCGGATGGTTCACCATACTTTCTTAACAAAACCTGTCACATGCCACAAACGACCCCCTTAAGATCTCAGTGGGGTACCCTTCCTGGAACGGAAGCCACTGTGTGTGGGGGATTCCCCAAATAGATCTATCCATATAAAACAAGTGGTTCACGAAAGAATTAATGATCATGATATAAGTATCAGCAGGTAACCATAAATCCCACATACAATCACCAAGCAAGCACAAATATTGTTCATAAATAACAGAGCATGTTTCACCCCAAAACAGTAGTAAAAAGGGGAATCACTAGAACTCACCTTAGGTGTTAAGTCAAAATACTCTTCGTGTGTCGGGAGTGTCTCAAGTCTAGCACCCTAACATGAATATATTAAGTGATAAGCTACTGCTCTAAACTTATTTAAGGTGCAACAAGCGTGTTAAGACTTTAGTTATCGGATAAGGCTTTGATTCGCGAAGGTTTGTATAAAAAAGGTTTCTTTTATGGCAGGTCGTGGCTTCTTCATGTAATTTGGGATTTTTACATCATTAGGTTAAGGATATAAGGAAATTTTATTGTTCAAGTGATTATTAGTTTCATAGGAGTCGGTTATAAAGTTTGGTAAAATTTTACAGTTTAGCCCCTTAAGTTTTAAAATTGACAGTTTCTACCCTCAAGTTTGGTTTCTTGTCCTTTATGACACTTAAGAACCAAAAATCAGGTTCTTAGAGTAAAAATTGACTTATTAGTGAGTAAGTGTTCCAAAATTTCAGTTTATGGGTCCGGTTTAAAAACTATGCGTTTAACGCTCCCGGTTGCGGTAAAACCGGAGAGTTTTAACGGTTAATTTAGGGTTTCCATAAATTTGATTCTAGACTAGTAGGTATCATCTAAAAGATATTTTTATAAATTTTAAGTCCTTAAATTGTGAAATTTTGCCTCTAATAGTTGAAAGTCTCATTTTTACGTTTAACCCGTTAAAACACGTTTTTAACCGTATTTGACCATTTAAAGCTTGTTTGACCAATTTTTCAAATCCTTTAGGTCTTTTATTACTTAACTTTCTGAAATTACATTATTTTTATAAATCTTAGCTTTAAACTCCTTTTTCTTGGATTTTTTCACAAAAACGTTGCTCGGTAGGTACCCGTTTTTAGTTAAAACGCCATTTAATTGTTCTTTTGACCATTTAAATTACCCATTGACTCCAGAACACTTTATTAATCATTATTAAGCCTGGAATTATTTTTAAAATGGTTAACACCATGTTTTACTATTTTTAAAGTTGTTTTACCATGTTTCGGGTCCCGAAATTAACCAAAATGGGTCTAATCTTAACATGTCCTTAATTTCCAACCACTTGTCACACACTTAATATTCATCAAAACTTTCTGAAATTATGTCCAAACTCATGGCTGGGTTACCCAACACAACAATGAACCATCAACTTAGTGATTTAGCCATAACCGACCATAACACATGTGTAAATCCTTGCAAACTTGTATTTAAACATTACCAAAACCTCATTTAACTTTAATATCAGATTAGTAGGGTGTTACCAAGTTGTTCATGAGCAGGTTGTAAATCTTGGTTAAGAGGGTTTTCAAACAAGTGCTTAGATTGTAACATTTCTTGTAAAAAGAAGGTTTTTAAGGTGTATCTTGAGCTAAAACCATATATCCACGGTGTATATTCTTTTGTAACTTTCAAAACAGGTTATTAGGAGTCCATTAAACCATTAACAAGCAGGTTATAAGTTTTGCTTTCAAGGGTTACAAGATTTACAAGTTAAATGGTGCAAAGAGTCCAAAAATAGGGTTTTCATGTGGAAATCGGTTTCCACCTTAAGAATGACAAATATAACGAGTGAGATACCTCTTGTGAAGTTGAAATCTCCTCAAGAACAAGATAATAGTGTAGGTTTTCTGCTACAACAAAGAGAGGATGTGTTTTTAAAAGAGAGTGAAAGAAACACATGAAAAGACTATTTTCGGGTGACATGAAGCTTACACTTGGTGTTGTTCACGTTTTGGAGAGTGTAGATGGTCTTGGATAGCTCGAAACTCCTTAGACAAGGCTGGAGAATCTTCGAACAAAGCTGGAAAAGTCGAACAGGAAGTAGAGGTGTGTCCAAACTCACGAATATGGCCACCTTCTTGTGCTTTTCGGTCGACCGAGTATGTGAATGCCTTGTTCTTCGATGAACAAGGCTGGAAATCTAGAGAGAATGGTTTGAGTGTGTGTTTTTGAGTGTGTAATCAGCTGATCTGAGTTTGAGAGAGTGAGAGAGAGAGGTGTGGTGATAAGGGTCTTTGCATGAAGCTTGAATGGTGAGAGTGTGGGTGGTGTAGAAGAGAGGTGAGTGGAGGGAGAGGGGGCGGCCAAAACTTGGCATCTAGTGGGTGTTTAAGTTTAAATTTTAATTGTAAATAATTATTAGGTAGTGTAATTTTGTAGTATTGGGTAGAATATATTATTTGGTGGATGATGTTAATTGTAGTATCTTGTGCATGTCCATGCATGCATGAACCGAAAATTTATAAGTGTGAATGTATGCTCATATTTTAATTGTTTCACTTGAGATTAAAATTTTGTAAGGGTGGCTAGTTAACATTCCCGGGACACCAGGTAAAACCTAAACTAACTAAAATCAGTAAAATCACATGAAATCATAAATTAGATCAAATAGCAAGAAATGTTTCTAAATTCATGATAGGGTTGGATTGTTTCTATTATTAGTACTCATAAGACGGATAATGATGCAAGTAAATTAGGGTTAGAATAACAACCTAGAGGCCGGTTGTCACATTTATGTCTTAGTAAACAAATAATTGCTTCAGTAATTTTACCTTCGAAAGAAATTTTTGAAATATCTTTCGAAGCTTAAAATCAACTTAAGTACTCTGTATGTTTTCAAAGAACAAGTTTCTTCCGAAAGCAATTTACCTTCGGAAGTTTTTATTCTGCTTAGAATAAAAAATCCCCGAGTGTAAATTCTCTTCCGAAGTAAAATTCTCAAAACCTTTGAAATATCTTCCGAAGCCAATTTGCCTTCGGAAGCTTTTTCTTCAGAACTTCACAAGCAAATAACCTTCGGAAGATTTCTTGACTTCCAAGAAAACTAATTTTTGGGCAAAAGTAAACTACTTTTCAGAGGTGGGACCGACATCCGGATTTCAAAGTTTATCCTCTTTCATTAACTTTGTCTCAAATCCTTTCACATAAATGCCCAACGGTTCCCCCCTCTTTCACTATCTTCCTCAATTACACTATTCCTTAAACCTAAATTCTCCCAAACCGCATTTGTTCTTCATCTTTCTTCATCCTTAAGCTTCTCAAATGGCCAACCTAAACCGCAGAAACAACCTAGTTTTCTCCATGCAACTTCACAGGCAACACAACCAGGTTGCTCTGTTAAGCTCTGAGAAAGATGAAAGTTTCTCAGAGATTTGTCGTTTCTTAGCTCTATCCAACTACTTCACCTCCCTAACCATTGATCCTACTCTCTATGAGGATCATCTGCTTGAATTCTGGAACACCTGTCAGGAGGTCATTTTGGATGGCGAGAAGGCACTATCTGCCACAGTGCAATGAAGGACAATCTTCATCACTCGGACCATCATAAACACTCACTTGCAGCTGGATGATGAAGAAGGTGAGTTGTCCTTCCCTAAGGAAGCTGTAAATCATTCCTTTGAGCAGATAGGCTATGAGGGAGATTTCTCTATAAAGACATTCAGGAAAGGGAAGGTCTCATCCTAGTGGAAATACCTGTTCATGTGGTTATCCACAGCTTGTCTAACAAGCATGGAGGGTGGGACCAGATTCCTGAAGATCTCTCCTTCATTGTACATGGAATGGTTCAAGGGGTCAAGTTCAGGTACTCTCAATTTGTTTATACAAATTTTCTTGCCAACCTGGACTCCTTAGAGTATTATATGTTTCCTAGATATGTTCAACACATTCTCAACTATGAACTGGGCTCATAGTTGAGGGAAACATATAATATTGTTAAATTGGGACAGATGAAGCCGACATCTTTAAAATTATGAAGAAGCCAACTGTAGGCTACTCAGGGGTAGAAACAACCCTTGTCCTAAAAATGTTAGAGCTCATTGCTCAAGGTGACAACCTAGCAACACAAGCTAGTGTTGAATCCACACCTTCTACCTCCCAAGCACCAAAAAGGCCACAAATCACCCTCACCTACCAAAGAAAATCCAAACGAACCCCTGCTCAAGCTATTGAGTCTATGCAGTCCCCCATATACTCATCCATATAGGAGGAAGTGGACACTAGAGCTCCCACTTCCCCTGAAGAGAAAACCACTCCCATCTCTTCAAGAATCAGGGATGAGGTTCCCCATGCTCACCCAGATGAGCTCATAAGCCAAACTGCCTTAAGCCCTCGCTCTGAGTCTCAACACTCAAGTGAACAACCTTCAGGGGACAGTTACCATCCCCAGCCTTTAGACTTAAATCAACTCATTCCCAACCTCTCATTCTCTACTGATGAAGACTTAGGTTTCAGGGGGTACCATGTGTCTCTCTACTCTTCCACTACTTAAAGAGAGATGAGTACTCTTGAGTTTCCTTTGTCTAGCCCACATCAGTCACCCATCACTGAGGTGGATACTTCTGAACCTGTTCAGGATATCCATATGGAAGAGGCTCTCACTTATGCAAGTGATTACATCGTTAAGACCTCAACCATGGCAACGCAGCCCATTGACACTTCAACTGAGGCTGTCAATATGCAGAGGAAATCCAACAGCCAAGAACCTGAAGCTGGTGGTGAGAGAGAGGACCTTAGTCCAATCATCTCATCCCCCAATGATTCTTCTGATGAAGATGAGGGGAATCTAAGACTAAAGGTGCAAAACCTGTCAAAAACATGCTCCTATTTAGTCTCTAAGGTTAGTCACCTTGAATCTCAGGTGACTACCGTGCAAAATAAGGTCAATGATCAGCAACTAGAGATATCTTATCTCAGGGAAAAACTAGCTGGGAGACCTTTAAGAGGAGCTCAACCAGGAACACAAGAACCTGTGAATGTGATTGACCTAACTCCTAGCTCACCTATGCAAGAGGGTGATGCTACCAAAAAGGGGGAGAAAGTCATTACAGTCACAGAACCTGGGAGTTCTTTAGGGAGTATGGACATTGAGGACTCACCATCCTCACTTGCAATTATGCATACTCAGCAACTTCCTCAAGTTCATATTAATATGGACATTATAGACTCTGTCATTAGGAGTCTCTTTGAGAAAGGCATTCCAAGGGCTATGTCATCCCCACCTCAAGGAACTTCAAACTACATTATTGGGTGGAGGTATGATGCGGATATAAAAGCCCTCATTCTTCCAGAGTTCAAGGGTAGCAAGAAGTTTTTAATTTTCAGACCTTGAACTACTATGAAGGTCTTGACCTGATCAACATGCCACTTGTCAACCCAAGTCAATCAAGACAAGCTGACAGGTTAGCACTCAGGATTCAAGACAGAATTACTAAAGAGTTCAGCCTTAGAAGGAGACAAAGGCAATCAGGTAATTTCATTAGTCAACTGGATGTTGAGGCAGACCCTGAGATTAGCTTCAAAGGGAAAACCCTGGCTGAAGGCCTAGTGATAGAGTCTGAGAGCCCTGTCACACTAGCAACTGCTTCAGAAATTCATTCCCTCAGTGAAACACCTGCTGGTGAAGGTGTCTCACAACCTATCTCTGGCCAGAGCTTAGATGCTACACCAAGCAATGAAGGCCAAAGCTCTCTCCACCCTGTGTCACAAAGGTCTGTGGGTGACAAAGGGAAAAGGATTCTAACTCCTAAGGAGATTAAGGAGGAGGAGAGAGAGTGGATGAGGAAGCTAAGGGGAGAAAGTTCTTCTAGGTCCTTAGGCTTTATGCAAGCTGCAATCAGGGCTGCCCCCAGACCAAACACTCAAGAAGATGAGTTGAGGGCAGTCAGGATTACTTACCTGCAGACCAGGAACTATGACATAGATGAGATTATATCTCTCCCCTTAGAGCAATTAAATGAACTGGCTGACATGGAAGTGTCAAGAGAGATGAAGGAAGCAGAGGATGCAAGGCTACTTCTCCAATTTAAAGAGGAGAAGAGACAAAAAAGGTTATACAAGCATGTTTCAACTCTCTCCCCAGTTCAAGAAAGCCCTGTGCAAGAGGATGTGGCAGTTACACAAGAACCTCAGGTAGACAAGGAAAGAGATAGGCAAAACATGATCAACTACCTGAGTGCCACAGGTCTCTACCAGGCATCTGCACTTCTTCCCTTGTCCTTTGAGTACATTGAGTTTGAGTATCTCAAACAGCTTGAACTTCAAGTGCTCAAAGAACAAAAGGCAACAAAGAAAAAGATGAGGGAAGATGCTGCAAAGTCAAGAGCCATCATCCAAATGAGTATGAAGAAGTCTGCTGAAAGACAAAGGATGATGAGCTTCTTGAAGCTGTATGGATTCTCCAAAAGGAGACTTGGCCCTATGGCTCTATCCACAATGGATAATCATATCCGGGTAATCAAACAGAAGATCAAGAGTGGAGAGCTGATTGACTTACACTCCCCTCCAAGTCAAGTCCCACCTGAAGTGGAGGTTAAGGTTGAACAACCTGAGACAACACAACCTAGACCTCTTGCTGAGCCTCAGCAAGCTTCATCTTCTGATCCACAGCAGGGTCAAACTCCCTCTCCTTCTAAACCTGTGAGGGAGGAACACCCAACTGAGAAAGACAAGGATGATCAACAAGGTGCTACAGACCAGTCTTCTCAGTTGAAGTCTTCTAAGAGGAGGAAAAGGATGGCTTCCAAACCAAAGTCAAAGAAGAAGAAGCCTGAATCATCCACCTCTACACCTCAGGCTGCGTCAGATCAACCTAAGGAAGTGCATGAAGAGGCAACCCAATCAACTCCAATTCAAGTGGCTCCTCTTGCAGCTAAGAGACTCATCTTATCCTGGACCTTCATAACTAATCTAGAAAGACGGCATGTGATCAGAGATCAAGGTGTTAAGAATGTCTACACATGGCAAGACTTAATCAACTTACCTCTGCATGATCTCTTTGAGATGAGAAGATATTATGAGATTTTGAGTGATCCTTACAGTCTGATGAAGAAGGGTATGGTCATCATCATCCTGAAGACCACCAATATCTCAAAAATCTTCTAAATGTTTTGGTAGCATCAGCCTAGCGGGAATTTGTAAGGATTCCTATAAGTTTGATGCAACCAAAACATTCAAAGTCTCTCTGCATGCATGCACTGAAGAACGGAAGTAGAAATGCTTCGGAAGTTTTACACCATGCACTAGAAATATTCTAAGTGTAAAATCTTCCGAAGCCAAGACCAACATCTTCTGAAGCCAAACGTGAAGTCTTCCGAAGCTTCAAAGACAAAGTCTTCCAAAGCCAAAGAGTGAAGACAGATTTCTTCCGAAGACTTTTAGAGATATGCCTTTATCTGATGTACTTTACCATAAAGCTGGACCACCTTTCCGTTGTAACTCTGTAAAGTCACCAACTTACATGAGTTGGTGAAAGGTCCATGCTTTTGGTAAGTGTACATTGAGGTCTTGAGTCCATGCTTTCTACTTTATGTACTTTTATCCTTTTTGTAATATATTAGGATGTGAGCTATGGCATGTCATAGTCACTAGTCAAAAGGCAAATCTGCCTTTTGACTCTACATTTGATTTTGTAGTTGTCTAGTTAATTGTATCCAACTGGCCTTCAAAGTATGGCTGGCTATAGGATGTAGTATATGTATCTCAAGTACTTGTAACTTTCCTCTATGCTTTGTAACATTTGTAATAGAACTTGAGAAGCAATATACAACATTCTTGAAAACCAATTACTTGTGTTGTTTGCCATCTTGTTCTATCTCATATTTACTTGTGTTCTTAGCATCTTTCATTAACAAGTTAACCAGTTCCCTATTTGATCTGTTAAGTGTTCTAAGCAACTCTCCTCATTGTGTTGTTGTGTTGTAAGTGCATACCCTTCACCGGTCCTGGACTCATCATAATCAACCCCTTGAGTTTGAGTGAAACCTTTTCTTACAAGTATAGCTTTATAAGTATCCAAGTTTCTATGCATATCGGTTTTCTTCTTGAAAACCCACTTACTTCCAACTACCTTGGAGTTAAGAGGTGGTACAACGAATTCCCACACTTGGTTGTCATACATGGATTGCATCTCAACGTTCATGGCTTCAAGCCATTTTTCACAATCCAAATCGGACATTGCATCATGGTAAGTGGTTGGTTCATCGGAATCTACCACATAGCATCCATCTATGAAAAATCCATATCTTTCAGGTGGATTACTAATTCTACCAGAACTGCGAATGTTTTGTGTGTATTGATCAACCATTTGGTCATCCTCAACAACCTCATGTTGAGTGCTAGTGTCAACCAAACGTGTATCGGGTTGTGGTTCTATATCCTCCTCAAGATCCACTGTTCTACTGCTAGCTCCTTCCATAAGGAACTTAGCTTCTAAGAACTCAGTCTTCTAGGCAACAAACTCCTTTTGTTCCAATGGATCATAGAAATAATATCCCATAGAATCTCTAGGATATCCAATAAAGATACACTTAGTGGAACAACTTTCTAACTTGTTTGAGGTGGGAGTCTTAACATCAGCCTCTCATCCCCACACTTTTAAATATGATAGAGATGGAACCCTTTCATGCCATATTTCAAAAGGTGTCTTTTCCACTTTCTTGGTTGGGGACATATTCAAAATACGGGCCGTAGAGAGCAAAGCGAAACCCCAAAATGATAGAGGCAATGAGCTTCTAGCCATCATAGATCAAACCATATCCAATAGAGTTCGATTTCTCCTCTCGGACACACCATTGTGTTGTGGTGTTCCAGGTGGAGATAGTTGTGAGACAATCCCACAACTTCTAAGATGATCTCTAAAAGTATCACTTAGGTATTCACCTCCTCTATCGGTGCGGAGAATTTTTATTGACTTGTTGTGTTGATTTTCTACTTCATTCTTGAAGGTTTTGAACATTTTAAAAGCTTCATCTTTTGTCTTAACAAGTACACATACCCATATCGGTTATAGTTCGGTAAATGTAATGAAGTATCTTTCATTGTACCTGGTCATTGGCTTAAAAGGACCACATACATCCGAATGTATGATACCTAATAATTCTTTTGCCCTTTCCTTTTTTGCCACTAAAAGGTGCCTTAGTCATTTTGCCTTGTAAACAAGATTCACATACATCAAATGAATCATATTCACTTGTTTTTAAAAGACCATTCTTTTGAAGTGTTTGTATGCGCTTCTTGTTTATATGACCAAGACGGCAATGCCAAAGATAGGTGTCACTCAAATCCAATTTGAGATTCTTGGTAGTGGTTTGGTACAATGAGCTATCATATAATGTGTTTTCACGAACCAATTTATAAATACCATTAATAGGAATAGCATTAAAATAAAAGATGTTATTTAAACAAACATGAATTTCAGTTTCAATAAATGTCAAAACATAACCATATTGTCTTAAATGGGCAACTGAAATAATGTTCCTAGTCAAACTAGGAGCATGCAAAACAATATTCAAAATTTCTTCCAAACCATTTGGAAGCTTCAAGATGTAGTCCCATCGGTCTTCAACTTGAACTTTTGCCCCATTCCCAATGTAGAGGCTAACATCCCCTTTCTTGAAGTCCTTACTTCTTTTGAACCCCTGCAACAAATTGCAAATATGAGTTCCACATCCGGTATCCAATACCCATGTGTTAGATGATATTAAATTGAGATCAATATGAATCATGAAAATTGTACCTGAGGTTTGCCCGGCATCCCTCTTAGCTTGCAACTCTTTCAGATGGACAGGATAACTTCTTGCCCAATGTCCAATCTGCCCACACTTAAAGCATGGGTCATTTGAAGCAACCTTTTGCTTCTTCTCAACTTGTTTTGGTGGTGGCGCTTTTACCACTCCTTTTCCCTTTCCCTTAACATACCCTTTACCCTTGATAACACTTGCCTTTGGTGCGGGGTGAGGCCTATTCTTGTTCCCACCTTCATTGATGGTGAGAACGGGTAAAACCTTTTTACCCATGGCCGCCCCGGCAGTTTTGAGCATAGAGTGAAGCTCACTTATGTTTTTGTCCCACCCGTTCATGTTATAATTCATAAAAAAGTTGTCAAACCTTTTTGACAAAGAGTTGATGATCAAATCCGAAGCCAACTCTTTCGAGACGGGACAATTCAGCCTTTCGAGGCGGTCAATGTGGCTCTTCATCTTAAGTACATAAGATGAGATTGATTGGGTGTCATCCATACGACATGCATGGAGTGCTCGAACCGTTTCTAAGTGCTCTACCCTTGCTTGTTGTTGGAACGTTTCCTTCAACTGGGCAATCATGTCGTACGCTCCGTGATGTTCGTACTCCTTTTGGAGATCCGGAGTCATACTTGCCAACGTGAGGCAAGACACTTGGACAGAGTCCTTAGTGTGTTTCACCCAATTATTGAAGGCCTCCTCATCTTCCTCATTGGGTTGATCGGGAATCGGATCGTCTAAAATATATGACCATTTCTCTTGCTTGAGAACAATTCTCAAGTTTCTAAACCAATCGATAAAGTTGTTATGGTGTAGACGCTCCTTTTGAGAATGGTTCGTAGTGATAGGGTATGAGCGGACGGGATATCATTGTTTTCATTGTTGTTGGTGGCCATCTAAAAAATTTTACAAAGTTCAATTTTAGTATTTTTGATATTATCATATTTTAATTATTGATACCCTTTTATGTGTTTTACACAATTTAAAATTCTAGAATCCAACGTTACATTTAAATGGTGGTTAGGTAACCTTTATCCCATTATTTAAATTAACAAGGTAGTCAACGTTTGACAATTACAACCCTTTGCAACTTTAGAGGTATGGGATGGACTTAAACATCATATGTATAGTCGGCATGTTAATCCCATCAACACCATTTGTAAACCACATTGTAGGTAATCCATTTAACATGGTTTGCAAATCAAGTCACCCTACTTACACACACATGTGGGTTTACCAACACAAGTGGTTAGGTGACCTTTATCCCACAAATATGGTATTCCCACCTCAAATTCACAAGTTCCCACAAAATGGTTATGTGACCTTTATCTCATTAAGAGTTTCCAAGTGACTCAAGTGTTGTGTAAAAGGACGGTGTTAAACTTGTTTTTAAATGAAATTTTAAGTTTTCATAATTCAAGTTTAGAAAACTCTATGTACCTTGTATTTGCATGCTTTCAAACACATGGTACCCTATGGTTCTCTTTTTAATAAAACCCCTTTTATTAAAATCATTAATCCTTTTAATAACCTTTTATTAACCACTTAATGATAAGGAACCATAATTTTTCAGCTTGTTATGTTTGTTAATAAGTTTGTTATGCATATCCTTATATCAAACAACAACCATAAAACAAACAACCAAACAAGCACAACCATACAATCACAAGTGCATAACCATAGCCACTAAGTTGACTACACTTGTTTGCCATCATGTAACACCCCAAAAAGTCAAAACGAATCATTAAGGATAATGGGCTTAATTAATGGATATTTAATAAAAGAAGAAAATGGATTATGGGCTAACTTGGGTTTATGGGCAAGAGCCTAAGTGATTAAGGCCCATAATCAGCCCCTTAACCCACCCAAAGCAGCCTCCATCTCCATCATTTGCAACCCTAGCCAACAAATTCGTAGAGAGAGAAAGTAGAGAGAGAAAGTGAAGGAAACTCAAGATTTGGAGCTTCAAAGGTTAAGGTATTAAAGATCTGGGTGTTGGAGCATCAAACCACAAGAAAGGAGAAACAAATCCAGGTAAGAATCGACCTCTAAACCCTTCTGTAGATCAAACCCGGATTCTAGGGTTTTGGGTTTTGAAAAGTTGCAAAGAATCGCATAAAGGTCACATTTTTACATATGAAAACATGTATAAAGCTTAGATTTAGCCTAATGGATGATAAACTAAGGCTTTGGACGTAAAAAGTTGCGATTTTGGGTTAAAAATGGGTTTGTTCGTCATTTCAGCTCGATCTGCGAAACTATGTATGCATCCAGTGAAATTGCATGTTCAAGCTGCGAAACTGTGGGTGTTCTGCGAAACTATAGTTTCGCAGGTAATTTCGCAGCCATGAAAATTCCAACGAAAGTTGGGCAAAACTGCCATGCGAAACTGGCAGCGGAACTACCAGCGAAACTGCTTTTCTGGCAGCGAAATTAGCAGCGAATTTAGGCAGAAATTAACCCCTTAGAGTGTTAACTTGTCTACAGACTGTGTAGTGTGATCCTAGCCTAGAAAGCTTAGTTTAGAAGTTATTTGCGGTATCCAGGTGAGTTCTAGATCCCCTATTTATAAGTTTTTCCATGTTTTGGGGCTATTATGCATACTAAATATATGTTTCTAAATATCCAGGTGAGTTCTAGATCCCCAGCTAGGGGCGTTGCGCCTTGGACCCCACTAGGGGTTGCCGCCCCTAGGACCACGCTGTCCCGCGGAGGGTCAGTTATGTTTTATGATGACTAGTACTTGGTATGTTGTGTACTTATTAAGTTAAGTATTATATATTAAAGTGGAAGATGATATTAATGAAAAGTGAAACTTAATGAATGTTACCCCCGGGCCCATTTGATGATGAAAAGTCTTGCAAGCACTATGATAGACTTCACTTATGTCAGTCTGATATATGATGATGGATCCGTATTCATGAGCGGGCTATGTGCCTTGCATTGTGGATCAACTGTCGGGGGTTAGCTATCGTTTTCATGTGTACCGACAGGGATTGACATTCGTTTTCGATCAACATGGAGCTCTTGCTTTGTGCAATCTCGTTTATGATAAAAGTGAAAGATAATGAAAGAATGAAAGATAATGAACATGCTTATTATGATGCAAGAACTGTTATGTATTATGATGTATGCGTGGTCATTATATGAAGGATAAAGTTTATATTTTCTTATATCATTTAAAACTAGGACTCGCTCAGCGAAGCTGACTTTTATGCATAATAGTTGGCAGGTAAATGCTGATGCTAAGGATGACACCGGTTGGAGGCTACTTGGATGGCAATGGATGGCATTCCTGTTTATGAAATCTTTTATTGTAATTTAAAGGAAAAGTAATATGTTTTATTTACAATTAAAGGACAAATGTATGATCACAATATCAACATCAAGTTTTAAGTAAATGTTTATTTTATTCCGCTGCATTGTTTTGTTATTAAAATGATTTTATGCTATGATTAACCAACTGTGAGGTTTCCCGGGAACGAGGCCTTACACATCACAAGTGTTGTCATTTGGTCTTTCCTAAGGATTAATAATAACACATTAAAATGTGTCCATGAACTCCCACTTGAATCCGCATCCAAATGCTTCAGTGTCCATGTCTTTGTGTCCTTCCTTTGTATCTTCTTTTGAGTCTCCAACTTGTGCATCTTCTTTTACAAAAATTTTATCCTAATACAATTTTTCTAATAAAATAAATGCACCTAATCTATTTATTACATAACCAAAGAATAAATAAATTACAACCCAAAGATACAAACACAAAATTATTATTACAACCCTTTAATGAATAAAACCAAACATGACAAACATTCAACCAAATCCAAAACACACTTGGTAAAGGCTATGTTATGCACCAAAACATGTATCCAAATACAAGATTCAAGAACAAAATGAACTCCCTTTTTAACCCTTAAAATTTCAGCCAACATAAACCAAGATTTTTAAGGTTTTTGTCCGAACAAAATAATCAACCATTTGACTTCAATCTTTCAAGATTTATTCTAAAGCATGTAAAATAAAACTTGAAAGACAAGGGATTCATATAACCAAAAAAATCAGCCCATAATGGGTTGAAAAAGTCCAACAAAACTAATTCTTCTTGGACTTTTGAAGCAAGTTTTCCACATAACTGGCTCTAGATGCCATTGTTGGGTTTGTTGCAAGTTTATCAAAGATAGTTTAGCCGTTTAAACAAAAACACAGCGGATATAAAGTGATATAAAACTTGTTTTAGTTGCTGAAAATAAACCATTTATTAATCAACATAACAAACCCAAGAACAAGGATCAAATATATGTGAAAAGAAATGCTATCAAACATAAACAACCATAGGGTGTTCTTAGAATACAACCTTTCTAAGAACAAGAAGATGATGATGGGAATCGATGGAGAAGATGATGATGTTCTTGAATGGAAGCCTCCAAAGAAAAAGACCTCAAGCTAGTATACCCACAAGCTCCTTTCCAAACACCCAGCTAGTTAGGAAGGTGAACACCAAACCTCTTCTTCTTATGCTTTCTTGCAAATTCGAAATTTAAGCCAAGGAACCCCTTCCAAATCCGAAAATCAGCCAAGAAAGAAGAAGAGAGAGTATTTCTTTGTGTGTGAGAGAGAGTGTGTATGTTGTGGAGTGTGAAAATGGTTTAAGTCTTGTATTAAAACAAGACAAAAGGAATCCCAAGGAGACCACCCAAGTGGTGGCCAAATTTTTGGTTCAAAATGGGTTCCAACCCATTTTAATTTTATAAAATTTTTCACACTCTTTAACCCATAAGTTTATAAAATTAAATCCCCTTTTAATTTTATAACTTTAACACACTATTATTTGTTATTATTTAACCTACTTAAATAATAATACAAATAATTTCTCATGAACAAATTATCCATATAATTTGTTCTATTTCAAATGCAATAGATTAAAAAACCCATTTTCTAAATTGGTGTCAATATTTATTTGTTTGATCACATTAACAAATAAATATTTATTGGTGTTTGTTTAGCTTGTTATTGGGTATGACCCGACTTGGATCATAATGTACTAACTACATCAATCTTGTATGTGTCTTGGGCATACAAGACCCAACAAAAAATAACTTGATACATGGTGTGCCTAAAAAGGAATTTTTCTATAAAGACTGGGTATCTCATAAATCCGAAGAAGTTAACTCCACACCAGTCCATTACACTTATTGCACATGGATCTATTTGGTCCCACAAGTATAATGAGCATTGGAAGGAAATCATATTGCCTTGTGATTGTTGATGAATTTATAAGATTTACATGGGTATTGTTTTTAAGAACTAAAGATAAAACTGCTGAAACTTTAAAAAAATTTTCTTCTTAAAATTGAAAATCAATTTGATCACAAGATAAAAAATTATAAGAAGTGATCAAGGGATTGAGTTTAAGAATCAAGCTCTTGACTCATTCTATAACTCAAAAGGGATTGCCAGACAATATAGTACTCCTAGAACTCCTGAACAAAATGGTGTTGCTAAGAGGAGAAATAGACACTTATTTAGGCTGCTAGAACTATGTTAGATTATTTAAAGCTGCCTCTAACATTCTGGGTAGAGGTAGTCAGCACTGCATGCTATGTGCAGAACAAGCTTCTTGTAGTTAAGCCCCATGGGAAAATCCTTTAAGATCTATGAAACAAGAGGCCACAGTTTATTGGCTTTCTTAGGTCCTTTGGCAGCAGGTGTACCATACTTAATACAAAGAAAAATTTGGAAAAAAATTGCTAAAAAGTCGGATGATGCCTTTTTTATTGGATATTCCTCTAACTCTATTGGTTATAGAGTTTATAACATCAAAAATCAACAATTTGTGGAATCTTCCAACATTGTTATTAATGAGCACACTCCTTGTGTTAGGGGAAATGGTCCTGACCATATCTTTGATTTAGAAATGTTTCCAAATTATTCTAAACCTTCTTGTGAGAATGTTTTAGCTGGAACAAAAACTCAAAGTGATTCTAATAATGATCAACTGTTTGAGGTACTCAGATCTATTCCAAGTTCTCCAAGAGTTAATGAAGATCAAGCTCCCATAAGTGGAACTCCTGAAACCTTGAACATGTCAGGAACTAGTGGAGCTTTAACAAGTTGTCAACAAAATGAGCCTCAAAACTCATCAGCTGACAACTCAAACACTACTAAACACTAAGCTGATGAAAGCAACAATCTGGAGGAACAAGCAACTGTTAATGTTGCTTCATAGCAAAAAGCTAGTGATGCAATTCCAACTTGGATCTCTCTATGCAACTAGATGTGATTCCTAGGCTCAGGGTTCATAACACTCATCCAGTTGAGAACATCATAGGATATGTCATTGAAGGTGTGAGAACAATAGGACAGACCCAAAATGGGAATGTTTGCTAGTATTCATGGAATCAAAGAAGGTAGAAGTGGCTCTAAAAGATAGTAGTTGCGTTGAATCATCGCAAGAGGAATTGCTTCAATTCAAGAGACAAAAGGTTTGGAACCTATGTCCATAATCACCTGGTCAAGTACCCATTGGCAAAAAGTGGGTGTTTATAAACAAAAGGGATGATAGAGGCTTGATTATCAATAATAAGGCAAGACCAGTAGTTCAAGGATATACACAGGAGGAAAGGATAGATTACACTGATGTCTTTTCACCAGTTGCAAAACTTAAGGCTGTGAGAATCTTCCTTGCTTATGTTGCATCAAAGAACTTTACAATTTACCAACTTGATTTCAAGTGTGCATTTTTGTACGAGGATATAGACCGAGAAGTCTATGTGTTAGCCTCCAGCATCTGAAGACCCACAACATCCCAACCATGTGTGCAAACTGGATAAAGCTCTCTATGGGCTGCATCAGGCACCTAGGCTGTGGTATGAGATGTGAATTCAAGGATCGCAATCAGTAATTATCAGGTTAGATTAAATAAAATAGTGATCTCGGATTTAACATAATTCGTTGTTTAATTGATTGAAGATGAAATAACAATTGTAATATTAATCAATGAAGAACAAAATAAATGAATCCTAATAAATGAACAATCACAACTGATTCAAAAGTATTTCATTAAAACTGTTTAACGATTACAATTGAAACAAATAATAATTGCTTATTGTTGCTTCCTCTGATTCTATTGATGATTTGGTATAAATGTTGTTGTTGTTGCTAGGGTTTGATTCTAGGGTTATGATCACTAGCAATTAGGGTTATATGATTGATATGTTGATGGATGCAATTATCGGTCCCTAAAAGAATGAACCTATGCCTTGTATTTATAGGCTCTGTGATTTACTTTTAGGGTAACAGTAACTTTCTTATCGTGGTAAGAAAGTTACTAAGAGAATGTCATGATGTGACATTCTTTGACTAAGTTAAAGTCATCCGTAGGAGTTGACTTTATCACATCACTTAGTGTTTGACTTGTTGACTTGATGTACTTGGGGTCTTACGTAGAACTTTGGTTCTTCAGTAAAAGATTTGGTCTTTTGTAGATCTTTGGTCTTCCGTACGAATCCCTTCGTCAGCAGCAGACTGTTCTTCCGTAGAAGATTCTCGGATGCACAAATCCTTTGTTGTTGTTGCAGAACATCTACGGAAGTGCAAAGTGTTCATCCGTAAATAGTTCTTACACTTAGTCAATTTTCAAAATTGTATAAGTATACTGTTGTTCCTGCAATCACACATAAATCAATATATAATGGGGTTAACCTTTATACATTCATTACATACAAAAGAAGAAAGATGTACAAGAGTTTGTTACAAATCATGATTAATGTTCTAAGCCTATACAATGAATCTAGACCTATTGAACTAGATCTAACAATACTCCCCCTTAGGTTTAGATACTTATAATCAATTCTTCAGACTTGAAAGCTGTTTAACTCTTGTTACAATCTTGTTGTTGAAGTATGAAACTGCCATCTTTTGATCATCATATGGGTACTTGATCTCCATTCTACTAATCTTCTTCAAAGTGTCAAAACTGAGACCAAGCACATCTTCCTCAGTTGTTAGAGTGGCAATCACACTGTTGTTGTTCACAATTTCCAGCTCATCTTGTTCTTATATTCTTAGCTCAGTAACTTCTTGTATTTCTGCTCCTAGCAACTGGCCAACCTCAAACTTTCTCCTTTTAAAAGCTTTAGCATGAAATTTGTCAACTACTTGGATGATGTGTACATATAGACGTATGTCACTTTGAGCATGTTGATCACTTAGTTTGGGAAAGTATTTACCATGGAGATAAGAAGTGTAGCTTGGGTATAGAAGTTTGATATCCATGGGATCAAACAACCTTATTCTTTTAGACTTCTTCTTAGCCTCATTCCTCAGCAGCACTAACTCTTTTGTTCTTTCTACATATCCCCACTCAGTTATAGGATATGTATATTGATTTCCTTTAATGGTCTTTATTGTAGCTGAGTTTCTGTTAGAGTATCCAACTCTCCTTAACAATTCATCATCAACTAATGAGGAGGAGCTGGATTTAGACCTTCTTTGCCCTTGTGATCTTCTTTTATGCTCTACGTATTCTCTTCTTGCTTCTTTAAGTTCATCATCAGGTAGTGATAATATTGATTCAAGAAAATGGTAGTATTGAACTCTTCCAAATGCCCTCTTTATAACTGCACAATCCCACTCTGGATCAAATTTCTAAGCCTGATCCTGTTTTCTTCAATAGAGGAGGGAGTTTTGATATGATCATGCAACTGGATCAGAGTAGATTTTTTTAGTGATATCTCTCACAGTTGTAACAAGTGGCCATGTCTTGCCAGGTAGCACCTATCTTGGTTCTCTGATTAACTTGTCTTTCCCTTTGTGTTGTCTTTACTTTCTAATGTGATTGGTTTAGCAAAAGCAGCTTTAGATTGATGAACATATGCAGGGTTTGGTGCTTCAGTTCTAAATTTTACTGTTGGATTCTTTATGCCCAAGACACATAGAATATTGATGTGGTAAATACGTTATGATCCAAGTCGGGTCATACCCAAAACAAGCTTAGCAAACACCAATTAACATTTAATTGATGATATGATCATGCAATTAAATAATTACACCAATTTAGAAAAGTTGGTTTTCTAAATAAATTGTATATGAGATGGAACAACTTATAAGGATATTTTGTTCATGGGTATTATTTGTAATGTTATTTAAGATTGGTTAAATAACATCAAGTAATAAAAGTGTGTGTATGAGTTATATAATTAAAAGGTTAATTACATAACTCATTCTAGTGACTAGTTAAATAATTTGGTAGATAAAATTGGGTGGGAAACCCCAATTTGAACAAGATTTCGGCCGCCCCCCCCTTGGTGTGGTTGGTCCTTTATTTCCTTGAAACAAGACACCATTTACTAGTCTTACACTCCACTTCCTTCTCTCTCTCACATGCAAGAACCACAAGGACCAAATTCTCTCTATTCTTGAAGAAAAATCTCCGCTGAAAAGAGGGTTTTCAGCAGCCTTTAGGTTCGTTTTGGGTGTAGAAATCCTAGCACTAAGGTCTTTTCTTGATGCTTGTGGGTATGTACGCTTGAGGACACCTCTCCTTGGTGTTTTGGTCGTTCAAGAACATCATCTTCTTCCTCATATCTCACGTTTTTCAGCAGCTCCTGAAAGGTAGTTTTCATGGTGTTGTTTTGGTTGTTATTCCTTCTTGATTGCTAGTTCATACACATATATTTGATCCTATGTTCTTGGATTTGTCGATGTTATATAATATGCCTTAATTTTCAGATTACAAATAATAATATTAAGGGTTTATTCTTCTGCGTTTTTCATGTTTAAATGGTTAAACAACTTTGATAACGGTCCAACAAACCCAACGTTGGCATCTAGAGCCGGATATGTGGATAACTAGCTTCTTAGGTCATTGTAAAATTGGTTTTATGGGACTTTAACAACCTAATAGGGGCTGTTTTAAGATGATATGATGAATCCCCAATCTTTCAAGGTTATATCTTACATGCTTATGATTAAACCTTGAAAGATAGATGTCAAATGGTTGATATATTTTGTATGGACAAAAACCCTAAATTCTTGGTTTATGTTGGCTGAAAATTTAGGTTAAATGGGGATTTATTTTGGTTCTTGAATGTTGTATATGTTGTTTCATATTGGTGCATAACCTAGCCTTGACCTTGTGTTGATTTGGTTTTGGTTGATTTCTTTCTTTATGGATTGTAATATTATTTTTTTGTGCTTGTTAATGGTTGTAATTTATTTATTTATTCAATGGTGATCTAATAGATAGATTATGTGTATTTTCTTTTATTAGAAAATTTGTATTAGGATATAAATTTTGTAAAAGAAGATGCACAAGTTGGAAGCACAAAGGGAAGACACTAAGAGAAGGACTTGAAGCATTTGGATGCAGCTTCAAGTGGGGGTCTTTGGAGATCTTATCTTGTGTGTTGTGATTAACCCTTAGGAAAGAACAAATGACAACACTTGTGATGGCAAACAAGTGTGGTCAACTTAGTAGCTATGGTTATGCACTTGTGATTGTTTGATTATGCTTGTTTGGTTGTTTGTTATATGATGGTTTTTTGATATTTGGATGTGCATAACAAACTAATTAACAAACAAAACAAGCTGAAAATTTATGGTTCCTAATCATTAAGTGATTAATAAAAGGTTATTAAAGGATTAATGATTCTAATAAAAAGGGGTTTTTACTAAAAAAGGAGAACCATAGGGTACCATGTATTTGAAAGCATGCAAATACAAGGTACATAGAGTTTTCATAACTAGAATTAATGGAAACTAAAATCCCTTTGGAAACAAGTTTAACACCATCCTTTTACACGACACTCGAATCACTTGAGAACTATTTGTGGGATAAAGGTCACCTAACCACTTTTAGGGAACTTGTGTGTTTGAGGTGGGCTTAACATATTTGTGGGATAAAGGTCACTTAAACACTTGTATGTGTAAACTCACACGTGTGTGTAAGTAGGACGACTTGAATTGGAAACCATGTGCATAGGGTCACCGAAGCATGGCGTACAATGGTATTGATGGGATTTTTACATGCCAACTAAACATAAGATGTTTAACTGATCCCATAAGGCTAGAAGTTGCAATAGGTTGCAATTGTCAAATGTTGACTACCTTGTTAATTTAAAATAATGGGATAAAGGTCACCTAACCATCATTTAAATGTAACGTTGGATTCTAGATTTTAATTATTAATTGTCTATGAGACATGAAAAGGGTATTAATGATTAAAATGTAATTTTTCAGAAATACTAATATGAACTTTGTAAATTTTGTAGAAATGGCCGCAAACAATAATGCTACCCCGACCGTCCATACCCTATCGCTGAGAACCATCTTAGAAAGGGATCGTCTTAAGCATAATAATTTTATGGAATGGTTTTGAAACTTGAGAATTGTTCTCAAGCAAGAGAAAAAGGCCTATGTCCTTGACGATCCCATTCCTGACCAACCCGACCCCGAGGATGTTGAGGCCTATAACAATTGGCTTCAGTATACTGAGGATTCCATGCAGGTTTCCTGCCTCATGTTGGGAACTATGATTCCTGAACTCCAAAAGGACTTGGAGCATCATGGGGCATATGACATGATTACCCAATTGAAGGAAATGTTCCTTCAACAAGCTTGGGTAGAGCGCTTCGAAATGGTTCGAGCACTTCATGCGTGTCGCATGGAAGAAACCCAATCGGTATAATCTTATGTTCTTAAGATGAAAAGCCACGTTGATCGCCTCGAGAGGCTTAATTGCCCCGTCTCAAAGGAGCTGGCCACGGATTTGATCCTTAATGTCCTAACCAAAAGGTTTGAGACGTTCATATTGAATTACAATATGAACGGGTGGGACAAGAGCATTGGTGAGCTTCACGCAATGCACAAAACAGCCGAGGCAGGGATGGATAGAAAGGTTCTACCTGTTCTCTCGATCAATGAGGGAGGCAACAAGAAAAGGCCATACCCCGATCCCAAAGCAAATGTTGCTAAAGGAAAGGGGTACATTAAAGGCAAAGGGAAGGGGAAGGCTAAAGCGGAACCTCCAAAGCCTAAGCTTAAGAAGCCTAAGGTAACGGAGAACGATCCATGATTTGAGTGTGGTGAGATAGGACATTGGAAAAGGAATTGTCCAACCTATCTCAAAGAGTTGAGAAACAAGAGGGATGTTGGGTAAACCTCAGGTACAACTTTCATGATTCATATTGGTTTAAATGTTATTTCTTCAAACACATGGGTATTGGATACCGGATGTGAAACTCACATTTGCAATTTGTTGCAAGGGTTCAAAAGAAATAAGCACTTCAAGAAGGGAGACACAAGTCTCAACATGGGCAACGGAGCAAAAGTTGATGTCGAAGCCCAAGGAGAATATATTTTGAAACTTTCAAATGGTTTGGAAGTTGTTCTTAAGAACATTTTGCATGCTCCTAGTTTGACTAGGAACATAATTTCTGTTTCCCTTTTAAAACTATGTGGTTATGTATTAAAGTTTGTTAACAATGGTATTCATGTTTGTATGGATGATGTATTTTATTTCAAGGCTATGCCTTTTAATGGTATCTATGAATTGGTTCATGATGATTCATCCTATAATAACTCATTATACCAAACAAGCACCAAGAAACTTAAAATTGGTTTAACTGATTCATATCTTTGGCATTGTCATCTTGGTCACATAAACAAGGATCGGATTCAAACACTTCAAAAGAATGGTCTTTTGAAAACAAATGAAAATGGTTCATTTGATAAGTGTGAATCTTGTTTACAAGGTAAGATGACCAAGTCGCCCTTTAGTTGTACTAACGAGAGGGCAAAAGACTTATTGGGAATCATACATTCAGATGTATGTGGTCCTTTTAAGACAATGACAAGAAACGGTGAAAGATACTTCATTACCTTTACCGACGATTACAGTCGCTATGATTATGTGTACTTGATGACACATAAAAATGGAGCTTTTGAAATGTTCAAAATCTTCAAGAATGAAGTAGAAAATCAACTCAATAAAACTATCAAAGTTCTTCGTTCTGATAGATGAAGTGAATACCTCAGTGAGGCCTTTCGGGATCATCTAACAAGTTGTGGGATCGTCTCACAAACTTACTCCGCCCGGAACACCACAACATAATGGTGTGTCTGAAAGGAGAAACCGAACCCTATTGGATATGGTTCGATCTATGATGGCTATAAGCTCAGTACCTTTATCATTTTGGGGTTTCACATTGCTATCCGCGGCTCGTATTTTTAATATGGCCCCACCAAAAAAGTGGATACGACACCTTTTGAAATATGGCATGGAAGAGTTCCATCGGTGTCATATTTAAAGTATGGGGTTGTGAAGCTTATGTTAAGCTAAACACCCAAAACAAGTTGGAAAGTCGATCCACTAAGTGTATATTTGTTGGATGTCCCAAAGACTGTATAGGATACTACTTCTTTGATCCAACAGAGCAAAAAGTATTTATTGTTCGAAAGGCAGAGTTCTTAGAAGCTAAGTTCCTTATGGAAGGAATAACGTATAGAACAGTGGAATTTGATGAGGATCAAGATCCACAAGCCCGATACACGTTTGGTTGACACTAGCAATAAACATGAGGTTGATCAATGCACACAAAACGTTCGCAGATCTGGTAGAGTTAGCATTCCACCTGAAAGACATGGATTTTTCATGAATTGATGCTATGTGGTTGACTCCGATAAGCCAACTACATACCATGATGCAATGTCCAATTCGGATTGTGACAAATGGCTGGAAGCCGTGAACGTAGAGACGCAATCCATGTATAACAACCAAGTTTGGGAATTGGTTGACCCTCCACTTAACTCCAAACCGGTTGGATGCAAGTGGGTTTTCAAGAAGAAAACGGATATGCATGGAAACTTGGATACTTACAAAGCAAGACTTGTAGCAAAAGGTTTCACTCAAACTCAAGGGGTTGATTATGATGAAACCTTCTCGCCTGTGGCAATGCTAAAGTCAATTAGGATATTATTTGCCATAGCTGCATATTATGACTATGAGATTTGGCAAATGGATTTCAAAACCGCTTTTCTTAATGGACATCTCGAAGAGACTGTCCATATGGTTCAGCCCGATGGTTTTGTCGATCCACGACATTCTAATAAAGTTTGCAAGTTAAAGAGATCAATCTAATTGAAACAAGCATCGAGAAGTTGGAATCAACGTTTTGATGAAGAGATCAAGAAATTTGGTTTCATCAAGAACGCTGACGAGGCTTGTGTATATAAGAAGGCTAGTGGGAGCATAATTACATTCTTAGTATTGTATGTTGATGACATACTACTTTTTGGAAATGATATTCCAACCATGGAAGGTGTTAAAACCTGGCTTGGAAGTTGTTTTTCCATAAAAGATCTCGGTGAAGCCGCCTATATTTTGGGAATAAAGATCTATAGGGATAGATCGAGGTGGTTGATAGCTCTAAACCAAAGTGCATATATTGATAAAGTCTTGAAAGGTTCAAGATAGAAAACTCTAAGAAAGGTATGGTACCTATTCAAAGAGGGACAATATTGAGTACATCTCAATGTCCAAGCTCAAAGGATGAGCAAGATCGAATGAAGGACATCCCATATGCGTCTGCTATAGGATCCATCATGTATGCGATGATATGCACTAGACCGGACGTGTCATGCGCGTTAAGCATGACAAGCAGATATCAGCAGAATCCAGGTAATAGCCATTGGATGGCTGTTAAAAGTATATTGAAGTACATTAGGAGGACTAAGGATATGTTTCTAATGTACGGATCTGGTGAAGAGGAACTTGTTGTAAAAGGTTACACGGATGCGAGTTTCCAAACTGATCGAGATGATTCTCGATCGCAATCGGGGTATGTCTTCATTATGAATGGAGGAGCAGTATCCTGGAAGAGTTCAAAACAAGACGTGGTAGCATTGTCCACTACAGAATCCGAATACATAGCCGCCTCATTAGCAGCTCAGGAAGCTGTATGGATAAAGAAATTTATCGCCAATCTAGGGGTGGTCTCTACCATTCAAGACCCCCCTAGAAATCTTTTGTGATAACGAGGGTGCGATTGCACAAATCAAGGAACCCCGTGCACATCAAAAGACTAGACACATTGAGCGGTGCATAAGGGATGAAGTTGAAAAGGGAAAGATATGTATTCGTAAAGTTCACACTGATCAAAACATTGCGGATCCACTCACGAAGCTTCTTGAAAGGGCAAAGCATGAAAGTCATACTTGTGCCTTAGGACTTTGATATTCTAGTGATTGGAATTGATCTGTTTACTATTTAAAGGTTTGGAACAATGTAATATTTAACTCTTTCATATATTTGTGATATTCTGAGTTATGTTCCTTTTAGCATGTATACATCCATGAATATGTTTATTATTCAAAATGTCTGTAGTCGGTCATGTTTGTGGGAACAAATATGAACGCAAGACTATTATGAACATGGATTGGTGGATATTCATAAGGCATGAATATAGAGCAATTGGTTGATGCCAAAGTTCATAGATATTTGTGGGATACAAATATTGGACTGACCCGCGTCTCAAATTTTACTACATGGAATTTCTTGATTGATCATAAGTAAATTTAAGTAAAGGCGAATATCATTTGGTATCCTCCGACCTGAGATACATATTGGGTTTTGATATTCACCAAAATGTTATATCTTGAACTAGTTCTTCAATGCTCTGAAATAATGGACAGTACATAAGGCTATGTTCAGGTGTGACACGAGGTGATTGTGAGAAACGTATGTAGTGAATATGGAATTTGTTCCTCTTCTTCGTTGAGAGCAAGATGTCTAAGGCCTGATTAAGTTAAATCAACAAGGAATGATCATTCTGTGTCCTTGGATTTAACATGACATCTGTAATAAAATGATAAATGATTGATTCACCTAAATCATTTCAAGTTGGATACTTGAAGGGGATGATGTTATTGAATTTCTTTAAGACATGCGTATTAGGGGTAGTAAACCGTTGTTAGGCGGTATTTACTGCTTGCATCAATCTTCTATGAATCTTGTGCAAGTGGGAGATTGTTGGATTCTTTATGCCCAAGACACATAGAATATTGATGTGGTTAGCACGTTATGATCCAAGTCGGGTCATACCCAAAACAAGATTAGCAAACACCAATTAATATTTAATTGATGATATGATCATGTAATTAAATAATTACATCAATTTAGAAAAGTGGGTTTTCTAAATAAATTGTATATGAGATGGAATAACTTATAAGGATATTTTGTTCATGGGTATTATTTGTAATGTTATTTAAGATTGGTTAAATAACATCAAGTAATAAAAGTGTGTTTATGAGTAATATAATTAAAAGGTTAATTACATAACTCATTCTAGTGACTAGTTAAATAATATGGTAGATAAAATTAGGTTGGAAACCCCAATTTGAACAAGATTTCGGCCACCCCCCCTTGGTGTGGTTGGTCCTTTATTTTCTTGAAACAAGACACCATTTACTAGTCTTACACTCCACTTCCTTCTCTCTCTCACATGCAAGAACCACAAGGACCAAATTCTCTCTATTCTTGAAGAAAAATCTCGGCTGAAAAGAGGGTTTTCAGCAGCCTTTTGGTTCGTTTTGGGTGTAGAAATCCTAGCACTAAGGTCTTTGCTTGATGCCTGTGGGTATGTATGCTTGAGGACACCTCTCCTTGGTGTTTTGGTCGTTCAAGAACATCATCTTATTCCTCATATCTCACGTTTTTCAGCAGCTCCTGAAAGGTAGTTTTCATGGTGTTGTTTTGGTTGTTATTCCTTGTTGATAGCTAGTTCATACACATATATTTGATCCTATGTTCTTGGGTTTGTTGATGTTATATAATATACCTTAATTTTCAGATTACAAATCATAATATTAAGGTTTTATTCAGCTGCGTTTTTCATGTTTAAATGGTTAAACAACTTTGATAATGGTCCAACAAACCCAACATTTACGCCAGTCTCCAACTCCACCTGTAAGGATTCTTATAAGTCTGATGCAGCCAAAACATCCAAAGTCTCTTTACAAGCATGCACTAAAGAACAGAAGTAGAAATGCTTCGGAGGTTTTACACCATGCACTAGAAATATTCTAAGTGTAAAATGAAGGGTTTGTTAGAACATAAAACCAAGTTTAACCTCTTAAACTTTCTGAAAAACGCAGCGGATATATATTTTAAAACATGATTATAAGCTGAAATTTCATGTTTTTATGGTGACATATATATGTATAAAACAAACCCAAAACAAAAGGATCATTATATGTGAATAAGCAAGCTATGAACATATGTAAATGTACATAAAATCACAGCTACAATGAGCTGTGAAATACTACCTTTCAGCAGCTCAAAAGGGTCGAAAATTTGAAGATGATGATGGTTTTTGGGCAGCAATCCTTCAAGAAGAAGACCTCAAGTTGTAATACCCACAAGCTTCTTCCAAACACCTTGCTTTGTTAGGGAGCTTTACACCAAAACAATCTTTCAAAGCTACTCTAAATCCGAATTTTAGCCCCAAAAGTCAGCCACAAATTCGAATTTTTAAGAGGTCTTGAGTGTTCTTGCTTGAGTGAAAAGAAGAGAGAAGAAGTGTAAAATGATGGAAGAGTGTGAAAGTAGTAAAGTCTTGCATGAAACAAGACATAATATGGAGTTCCTAAGGCCCCCTAGGGCGGCCGAAATTTGGTTTATAAAATGGTTTCCCACCATTAGATATTAGTTAAAATTAAACACTCTTCCATGCATTTAGGTTATAAAATTAAAACAAAGTCTAATTTTATAACTTGACACAATTTTATTTGACATTATTTAACCAACTTAAATAATGAAACAAATAAATATCTCATGAACAAATTATCCATATAATGTTGTTCTATCACAAAAGCAATATTTAGAAAACCAATTCTCTAAATAGGTGTCAATATATTTGTATGATCTTATCAACAAATAATTAATAATTGGTGTTTGTATAGCTTGTTATTGGGTATGACCCGACTTGGATCATAACGTACTAACCACATCAATCTTGTATGTGTCTTGGGCATATAAGAACCAACAATCTCCCACTTGCACAAGATTCATAGAAGATTGATGCAAGCAGTAAATACCGCCTAACAATGGTTTACTACCCTTAATACGTATGATTAAGTGTCATTCAATAACATCATCCCTTTCAAGTACCATACTTGAAATGTTTTAGGTGAATCAATCATCTATCCTTTTGTCACAGATGTTATGTTAAATCCTAGAGACACAGAGTGATCATTCTCCATTGATTTAACTTTATCAGGCCTTAGACATCTTACTCTCAACGAATAAGAGGGACAAATCCCTTCTTGACTACATACGTCTCTCACAATTACCTTATATCATACCTGAACTCAGACTTATGTACTGCCATATTTCAGAACAGCAAAGAACTGAGTCAAAGTATAATATTTGGTAAATATCAAGACCCAATATGTATCTTAGGTCAGAGGATACCAAATGATGTTCGCCTTTACTCAAAATTACTTATGATCAATCAGGAAGATCCTATGTAGTAATATTTGAGATGCAAGTCAGTCCAATATTTGCATCCCACAAATATCTATGAACCTTGGCAGCAACCTTTTGCTATATTCATCCATATGAATATCTACCAATTCAAATTCATAATAATCTTACCCTCATACACAAGTCTGAACGACTACGGGCATTTAGAGTAAACAATTTACTCATGGATTAAACATGCTAAATTGGAATATTAATTGAAACATTATAACCAAATAATTTTATTCAAATAATAAAAGTTCCACACATCGAAATACAAAATTACAGATCAAATCCAATCACTAGAATATCAAAGTCCCATGGCACAAGTATGACCTTCATGCTTTGCCTTTTCAAGGAGCTTCGTGAGAGGATCCGCAATGTTTTGATCCGTGTGAACTTTGCGAATACATATATTTCCCTTTTCAACTTCATCTCGTATGTAGTTGAATCTTCGCGCAATGTGCCTAGTCTTTTGATGAGCATGAGGTTCCTTGATTTGAGCAATCGCACCCTCGTTATCACAAAAGATCTCTAGGGGGTCCTGTATGGAAGGGACAACCCCTAGATCGGCAATGAATTTCTTCAACCATGCAGCTTCTTGAGCTGCTAATGAGGCGGCGACGTATTTTGATTCTGTAGTTGATAGAGCCACCACCTCCTGTTTGGAGCTCTTCTAAGAGACCGCTCCTCCATTCAGAATGAAAATATATCCTGATTGTGACCGTGAATCATCACGATCGGTTTGGAAACTCGCATCCGTGTAACCTTTTACAACGAGTTCCTCATCACCAGATCCATAGATTAGGAACATATCTTTTGTCCTCCTTAGGTACTTAAGTATGTTCTTAACAGCCATCCAATGACTGTTTCCAGGATTTTGCTGGTATCGGCTTGTCATGCTTAAGGCGCATGACACGTCTGGTCGAGTGCATATCATTGCATACATGATGGATCCAATAGCAGATGCGTATGGGATTGCCTTCATTTTATCTTGCTCATCCTTTGAGCTAGGACATTGAGTCGTACTCAACATCGTTCCTCTTTGAATAGGTACCGTACCTTTCTTAGAGTTCTCCATCTTGAACCTTTTCAAGATTTTATCAATGTATGCACTTTGATTTAAACCAATCAACCGCCTTGATCTAACCCTATAGATCTTTATTCCCAGAATATTGGCGGCTTCACCAAGATCCTTGATTGAAAAACAACTTCCAAGCCAGGTTTTAACACCTTCCAAGGTTGGAATGTCATTTCCAAATAGTAGTATGCCATCAACATATAATACTAGGAAAGTGATGATGCTCCCACTAGCTTTCTTATATACACAAGCTTCATCAGCGTTCTTGATGAATCCGAATTTAATTATTTCTTCATCAAAACGGTGATTCCAACTTCTCGATGCTTGTTTCAATCCATAGATTGATTTCTTTAACTTGCATACTTTATTAGGATGTTTTGGATCGACAAAACCTTCAAGCTGAACAATATAGACATCTTCCTCAAGATATCCATTTAGGAAAGCGGTTTTGACATCCATTTGCCAAATCTCATAATCATAATGAACAGCTATGGCAAACAATATCCTTATAGACTTTAGCATCGTCAGGTGAGAAGGTTTCATCATAATCAACTCCTTGAGTTTGAGTGAAATCTTTTGCTACAAGTATAGCTTTGTAAGTATCCAAGTTTCCATGCATATCGGTTTTCTTCTTGAAAACCCACTTACTTCCAATTACTTTGGAGTTAAGAGGTGGTACAACCAAGTCCCATACTTGATTGTCATACATGGATTTCATCTCAACGTTCATGGCTTCAAGCCATTTGTCGCAATCCAAATTGGACATTGCATCACGATAGGTGGTTGGTTCATCGGAATCTACCACATAGCATCCATCAACGAAAAATCCATATCTTTCAGGTGGATTACTAATTCTACCAGATCTGCGAACGTTTTGTGTGTATTGATCAACCACTTGATCATCTTCAACATCTTCATGTTGAGTGCTAGTTTCAACCAAACATGCATCGGGTTGTGGTTCTTGATCCTCTCAAGATCCACTGTTCTACTGCTAGTTCCTTCCATAAGGAACTTTGCTTCTAAGAACTCACCCTTTCTGGCAAGAAACACTTTTTGTTCCAGTGGATCATAGAAATAATATCCCATAGAATCTCTAGGATATCCAACAAAGATACACTTGGTGGATCGGACTTCCAATTTGTTTGGGGTAGGAGTCTTAACATAAGCCTCACAACCTCAAACCCTTAAGTATGATAGGGATGGAACTCTTCCATGCCATATCTCAAAAGGTGTCCTTTCCACCTTTTTGGTTGGGGCCATATTTAGAATACAGGCTGCGGAGAGCGAAGCGAAACCCCAAAATGATAGAGGCAATGTGCTTCTAGCCATCATAGATCGGACCATATCTAATAAGGTTTGATTCCTCCTCTCAGACACACCATTATGTTGTGATGTTCCAGGTGGAGTGAGTTGTGAGACAATCCCACAACTCCTAAGATGATCTTGAAAAGCATCACTTAGGTATTCACCTCCTCTATCGGTGCGGAGAACTTTAATCGACTTGTTGAGTTAATTTTGTACCTCATTTTGAAAGATCTTGAACATTTCAAAAGCTTCATCTTTGTGTCTTAATAGGTACACATACCCATAGCGACTATAATCGTCGGTAAAGGTAATGAAGTATCTTTCACCATTCCTAGTCATTGGCTTAAAAGGACCACATACATCCGAATGTATGATTCCTAATAAATCTTTTGCCCTTTCGTTAGTCCCACTAAAGGGTGCCTTAATCATTTTACCTTGTAAACAAGACTCACACACATCAAATGAATCATATTCACTTGTTTTTAAAATACCATTCTTTTGTAGTGTTTGAATTCTTTTCTTGTTTATATGACCAAGACGACAATGCCAAAGATAGGTATCACTCAAATCCAACTTGAGTTTCTTGGTGCTAGTTTGGTACAATGAACTATTTAAAGTATTTTCATGAACCAATTCAATAAATACCATTAATGGGAATAGCTTTAAAGTAGAACATATCATTTAAAGAAACATGAATATCATTTTCAACAAATGATAATACATATCCAAATTGTTTTAATAGGGCCACAGAAATAATATTCCTAGTCAAACTAGGAGCATACAAAACATTGTTCAAAATTACTTCCAAACCATTTGGAAGTTTCAAGATGAAGTCACCACGGGCTTCAACTTGAACTTTAGCCCCATTGCCCATGTAGAGGCTAACATCCCCTTTGTTGAAGTTACTGCTTCTTTTGAACCCCTGCAACAAATTGCAAATGTGAGTTCCACATCCGGTATCTAATACCCATGTGTTAGAGGATGTCATGTTTAAATCAATATGGATCATGTATATTGTACCTGAGGTTTGCCCAGCATCCCTCTTTGCTTTCAACTCTTGGAGATGGACGGGACAATTCCTTGCCCAATGTCCAATCTCCCCACACTTGAAGCATGGGTCATTGGAAGCAACCTTTTGCTTCTTCTCTTGTGGTTTGGGTGGCACCCTTACCACCCCTTTCCCTTTTCCCCATACGGGTCCCTTACCCTTGGCAACCTTTGCCTTGGGTGTGGGATGAGGCCTTTTCTTGTTCCCACCTTCATTGATGGTGAGAACGGGTAAAACCCTTTTACCCATGGCCGCCTCGGCCGTTTTGAGCATTGAGTGAAGCTCACCAATGCTTTTCTCCCAAGCATTCATGTTGTAGTTCAACACAAATGTCTCGAACTTCTTGGTAAGGCCATTGAGGATCAAATCCGTGGCCAATTTCTTCAAGACAGGAGAATTAAGCCTTTCAAGGCGGTCAATGTGGCTTTTCTTCTTAAGTACATAAGATGAAACCGATTGGTTGTCATCCATACGACATGCATGGAGTGCTCGAACCGTTTCGAAGCGCTCAACCCTCGCTTGCTGTTGGAACGTTTCCTTCAGCTGGGTTATCATGTCATAAGCTCCGTGATGTTCATACTCCTTTTGGAGATCTGGAGTCATGCTCGCCAGCATGAGACAAGACACTTGGACAGAGTCCTCAGTGTACTTCAGCCAGTCATTAAAGGCCTCCTCATCATCCTCAGCAGGTTGATCGGGGATAGGGTCGTCTAAAACGTATGATCGTTTCTCTTGCTTGAGAACGATTCTCAAGTTTTGATACCAATCAATAAAATTGTTATGATTTAGACGTTCCTTTTGGAGAATCGCTCGTAAAGATTGGGCCGACGCGGATGAGTTATCATGATTATCATTATTGGAGGCCATCTATAAAATTTAACAAAGATCTATTTTAGTATTTTTGATATTGTTATTTTTTAATAATTAATACCTTTTAAGGTCATTTTCATATTAAAATCTAGAACCCAACATTACATTTAAATTGTGGTTAGGTGACCTTTATCCCACGATTTAAATTAATAAGGTGGTTAACGATTGACGGTTGCAACCATTTGCAACTTCTAGAGGTATGGGATCGACTTTAAACATCATATGTAAAGTCGGCATGATAATCCCATCAACACCATTTGGAAACCACATCGTAGGTGATCCATTTGACATGGTTTGCAAATCAAGACACCCTACTTACATCCACGTGTGAGTTTGCCATAATAAGTGGTTAGGTGACCTTTATCCCACAAATAAGGCATTCTCACCTCAAATCACAAGTTCCCTTAAAATGGTTAGGTGACCTTTATCCCACTAAGAGTTCCCAAGTGACTCAAGTGTTGTGTAAAAGGACGGTGTTGATCTCGTTTTAAAATATTAGAGATTTCATATTTTAAGTTTTAGAAAACTCTATGTACTTGTATTTGCATGCTTTCAAATACAAGATACCCTATGGTCCTTTGATTAAAACCCATTTTAATCTTTAAATCATTAAATCATTTTAATAACCTTTTATTACCTTTTAATAATTAAGAACCATTTAATTAGTTTGTAAAAGCAAATATCACATACATGCTATCAACCACAATAATATAAACAAAACAACATAGCATATGTGCATAACCATAGCATCTAAAGTGGTCCACACTTGTTTGCCATCACAAGTGTGGTCCAAAGGCATTCCTAAGGGTCATAACAAAACACATAAAAAGCTTCCAAAAGCCTCCCACTTGAAACCGCATCCAAAATGCTCCATGTTTCTCCTTTGTGCTTCCAATGCATATGTCTTCATATTACAAGATATAAAGTCCTAATACAAGATATCTAGTAAAATGAAAATGCACCTAATCTATTTATTACAACCCAATAATAAATAAATTACATTTTAAACAAAGCACAAATGAATAAAAATACAACCCCATTGAATAAACAAAAACAACCATTGCAATCATCCAAACAACACAAGGCCAAAGGCTAGGTTATGCATCAATATTAACATTCATCATATCATCCAAAAATAATAATGAATCTGAAGGGTTTGCAAGTACACAAAACATAGTTTAACCCGTTAAACTTTCTGAAAACGCAGCGGAATAACAAGTTTATAAACTTACTTATAAGCTGAAAAACATGTTCTTTAGGTGACCATATAAATGTATAAAGCAAACCCAAAAACAAAGGATCATAATATGTGAATGAGCAAGCTATGAACACATGTAAAAGTACATAAAATCACCGCTACATTGAGCTGTGATAACTACCTTTCAGCAGCAGTAAACACGACCAGAGAAAGGAGGAAAGGATGTCCAAAAACGGCCAAGACTTCAAGGGTAGAAGTCCTCAAGCTTGTATACCCAAAGCTTACTTGCAAACGTGTCTTGTTAGGGAGAATCAACACCAAGATCAACTCCAAAAACCCCCTTCTTGGCTGCTGCTGTTCCGTAAACCTTTTTGAGAGAAGAGAGAGTGTTTTTGGTGTTTTTTATGTGAAGTGAATGATGTTGGAGAGTCCTACACTCTTTCATAAAGAGCGTGTGTTATCTAAGGAAAAGAAGGAACCCCATTGGTCCATGGGGTGGCCGAAAGTTTTTTAAACATGGCTGGGATTCCCTCTCATTTTATGTCTTGTTGACACATTAAAAGTTCATGGACCCTCTTGGATTTTTAATGTGTGACAAGTGCAAGAACCATACTAATATGTTTTATGCACTAATCTTTAATTAAACATTTAAATTAAAGATCACTAACATTACATTATCTTATGTTATTTAAACCCTTATAAATAACAATGTGATTAATAAAACCCATCAACAAATCATCCTTATGATTTGACCCATTTCACATATAATTGTTTAGAAAACCAATTTCCTAAATTTGGTGTGTTATTATTTAATTGCATGATCACATCATCAATTAAATAATCGTTTGTGTTTGCAAAGCTTATTATTTGGGTATAACCCGACTTGGATCATAACGTACTAACCACATCAATATTCTAAGTGTCTTGGGCACATAGAATCCTACAATCTCCCACTTGCCCAAGATTCATAGAAGATTGATGCAAGCAGTAAATACCGCCTAACAACGGTTTACTACCCTTAATACGCATGACTTATAGCCATTCAATAACATCATCTTATTCAAGTATCCTACTTGAAATGATTTAGGTGAATCAATCATCTATCCTTTTGTTACAGATGTCATGTTAAATCCAAGAACACAGAATGATCATTCCTTGTTGATTTAACTTATCAGGCCTTAGACATCTAACTCTCAACGAATAAGAGGAACAAATTCCATCTTGACTACATACGTTTTTCACAAACACCTCGTGTCATACCTGAACATACCCTTATGTGTTGTCCACTATTTCAGGACGGTGAAGAATTAGCTCAAGGTATAATACTTGATGAATATCAAAACCCAATATGTATCTCAGGTCGGAGGATACCAAATGATATTCGCCTTTACTCAAATTTACTTATGATCAATCAATAAGATTCCATGTAGTAAAATTTGAGATGCGGGTCAGTCCAATATTTGCATCCCGCAAATATCTATGAACCTTGGTAGCAACCAATTGCTCTATATTCATTCCTTATGAATATCCACCAATCCATGTTCATAATAGTCTTACGTTCATATTTGTTCCCACAAATATGACCGACTACGGACATTTAGAATAATAAACATATTCATGGATGTAAACATGCTAAAAGGAACATAACTCAAATATATAAAAGGTTAAATATTACAATTATTCCATATTTTATATGCTAAACAGATCAATTCCAATCACTAGAATATCGAAGTCCTAAGGCACAAGTATGTCCCTCATACTTTGCCCTCACAAGGAGCTTCGTGAGTGGATCCGCAATGTTTTGATCTTTACGAACTTTATGAGTACATATCTTTACCATTTTTCAACTCCATCCCTTATGATGTTGAATGTCCGCTCAAGGTGTTTTAGTATTTTGATGAGTACGGGGTTCCTTGATTTGAGCAATCATACCCACGAAATTACCAAAGATTTCTAGGGGGTCTTGAATGGTAGAGACCACCCCTAGATAAGCAATGGACAAACTTATCCATGCAGCTTCCCAAGCTGCCAATGAAGCGGCTATGTATTCGGATTTTGTAATGAAGAATGCTACCGTGCCCTGCTTTGAACCTTTCAAGGACACTTCTCCTCCATTCATAATGGAAGTATACCCCGATTGTGATCGAGAATCATCTCGATCAGTTTTGGAAGCCTGCATTCGTGTAACCCTTTACAACGACTTCCTCTTCAACAGATTCGTATATTAGAAACTGCAGGACCGTTTAAGGGCTTAAACACAATTACAACACAACAACACAATGAGGAGATTAACTAAGCTCTAATCAAACAGTGAACTGGGTAACCAAAGTGATACAAAGAACACAAGTAAGGCAAGAGACAGAACAAGAGAGTATGGGTTTCAAGGAGGCAGTATATTGCTTTCTCAAGTTCTTTTACAAGTGTTACAAAGCATAAAGAAAAGATACAAGAACTTAAAATACTTATACTACAACCTACAGCCGGCTATACTTTGAAAGCCAGCTGGATACAATTGACTAGACACTAACAAAATCAATTGTAGGATCAAAAGGCATATCTGCCTTTTGACCTTGTGACTATGACATGCCATAGCTCACATCCTTATACAATACAAAAAGGATAAAGTACATAAAGTGGAAAGTTGAAGACTCAAGACCTCAATGTACAGTTACCAAAAGCAAGACCCTTTTCACCAACTCATGTAAGTTGGTGACTTTACAGAGATGCAACGGAAAAGGTGCTTTATGGAACAGTACATCAGATAAAGCATGTGTACTAAAAGTCTTCGGAAGAAATCTGTCTTCATAGGTTGAAGCTTCGGAAGACTTTGTCTCTGAAGCTTCGGAAGACTTCATGTTTGGCTTCGGAAGATATTGGTCTTGGCTTCGGAAGATTTTACACTTAGAGTATTTTCTAATGCTTTGTGTAAAACTTCCGAAGCATTCTTCACTTCAGTACTTAGTGCATGTTGCTGAGACACTTAGGCTGTTTTGGGTTGCATCAGACTTCAGGAATCCTTACAAACTCCCCCTAGGCTGATGCTACCAAAACACTTGGAAGATCTTCAAATGTTGGTAGTCTTCAGTACAATCAGGACCATTCCTTTCTTCATGAGATGGTCAGGATCATCAAGACTTTCATAGTATCTTCTCATCTCAAAGAGATCATGCAGAGGTAAGTTGATTATGTCTTGCCATGAGTAGACATTCTCAACACCTTGATCTCTGATAACAGTCCATCTCTCTGGATTGGTAGAGTAAGTCCAGGACAAGATGGGTGTCTCACTAGTTAGAGGAGCCACTTGAATAGGAGTTGATTGGGCTGCCTCATCATGCACTTCCTCAGGTTGATCTGATTCAGCCTGAGGTGCAGAGGTAGATGACTTTGGCTTCTTCTTCTTAGTCTTTGGTTTAGAAGCCATCCTCTTCTTCCTCTTGGATGTCTTTAACTGAGAAGACTGGTCTGCAGCACCATGTTGATCATCAGTGTCTTTCTCAGTTGGGGTGTTCCTCCCTCACAGGTTCAGAAGGAGAGGGAGTTTGACCCTTCCTAGGATCAGAAGATGAAGCTTGCTGAGGCTCAGCTGGAGGTGCTGGTTGAGGTGTTCTGGTTGTTCAAACTTGACCTCCACTTCAGGTGGGACTTGACTTGGAAGAGAGTGCAAGTCAATGAGTTCTTTACTTTTAATCTTCTGCTTGATCACCCTAATATGCTCATCCATGGTGGATAGAGACATGGGGCCAAGTCTCCTTCCGGAGAATCCATACAGCTTCAAGAAGCTCACCATTCTTTGTCTGTCAGCAGACTTCTTTGCATTCTTTTGAATGATGGCCCTGACTTTGCAGCTTCTTCCCTTAGTTTCCTTTTGGTTGTCTTTCTTTCCTTGACTAACTCAAGCTCAAGTTGCTTTAGATACTCGAACTCAATGAAGTCATAGGACAAAGGGAGAAGTGCATCTGCCTGATAGAAAGCCTGTGGCACTCAGGTAGTTGATCATCTTGAGATCCTATCTTCCTCTTTATCTACCTGAGGTTCTTGTGGAGCCACATCTTCTGTGCAGGACTTTCTTGAACTGGTGAGAGAGTAGGAGCATGTTGTAAATTGTATTTTCTGTCTTCTGTCTCTTCTCCTTTGAGTTGGAGAAGTATCATTGCATCTTCTTTCTCCTTCAACTCTCTTGACACTTCTCTGTCAGCCAGTTCATTATTTAGCTCTTCTAAGGGGAGGGAGATGATTTCATCAATGTATAGTTCCTGGTCTGTAAGTAGGTAATCCTGACTGCCCTTAACTCATCATCTTGAGTATTTGGTCTGGGAGCAGCCCTGATTGCAGCTTGCATGAAGCTAGATGACCCGGTGGAACCTTCCCCTTAGTCTCCTTTTCCTCTCTTCTCTCTCCTCCTCAATTTCCTCAGGAGTCATTATCCTTTCCCTTTGTCCCCAACACCGCACCACCTTTGTGACTCAGGGTTGGATTGAAGCTTGGCCTTTAATTGCTGGGAGTAAGCTTCCATGCCTCTGGGCCAAAGAGAGAGGCTGAGAAACACCTTCACCAGCAGGTGTCTCAGATGGAGTTTGGACCTTCCGCAGTTTGTTGATGATGAGACAGGGGTCTCAGGTTCTGTCACTGGGCCTTCAGTCAAGGTTTTCCCCTATGAAACTAATCTTAGGTCCACCTCAACATCCTTTGACGATGACATTGCCTGATTGCCTAAGTCTCCTTCTTAGAGAGAACTCTGCAAGGATCCTGTCTGGATTCTTTGAGCAGCTGTCAGCTTGTCTTGAATTGCTTGGATTGACAAGTGGCAAGTTGACTAATCCAGTCTTTCATAAAAGCTCAGGCTTTGGAATTGAAAAACTTCTTGTTGGCCTTGAACTCTTTGAAGTATAAGGGCTCTCCTGTCATCATCATACCTCCACCTTATGATGTGATTGCCAGTTCCTTGTGGTGGAGATGAGACAGCCCTTGGTATACCTTCCTCAAAGAGACTCCTGATGAGAGAGTCTATAGAGTCCACATTAATGTGAACTTGAGGAAGTTGCTGAGAATGCACAACAGCAAGTGAGGATGGTGAGTCCTCTATGTCCATTCTCTCTGAAGAACTCCCAGGTTCTGTGGTTGTAACAACTTCTCCCCTTTTTGGTAGCATCACCCACTTGCATAGGTGAGCTGGAGATAAGTCAATCACTTCCACAGGTTTCTTGTGTTCCTGGTTGAGCTCTCCTTAAAGGTCTCCCAGCTAGTTTTTCCTGCAGATATGAAATCTGGAGTTGCTGATCATTGACCCTGTTTTGGTAAGGGTAGTCACCTGAGATTCCAAGTGACTAACCTTAGAGACTAAATAGGTGCAGTTTTTTGACAATTTTTGCACCTTTAGTCTCAAATTCCCCTCATCTTCATCAGAAGAATCATGGGGGATGAGATGATTGGACCAAAGTCCTCTCTCTCACCACCAGCTTGAGTTTCTCCTTGGCTGCTGGTTCCTCTGCTCACAGCCGCCTCAGTTGAGATGCCAATGGGCTGAGTTGCCATGGTTGAGGTCTTAATGATTGTAATCACTTTCAAAAGTGGAGAGCCTCTTCCATATGGAACATCCTGACCGGTTCAGAAGTGTCCACCTCAGTATAGGTGAAAACTGATGTGGGATAGACTGAGGAGAGTCAGATGTACTCATCTCTCTTTGAGTAGGGAGGAGAAGAGAGACTCTGGTACCCACTGAAACCTAAGTCTTCATCATATAAAGGATGGTTGGGAATTTGGTTGGTTTGAATCCAAAGGTTGGGGTGTAGCTTGTCCCCTAAAGGTTGTTCACTTGAGTGTTGAGACTCAGAGTGAAGCCTTAAGGTTTTTGGGCAGTGAGCTCATCAATGGTATCTTGAGGAACCTCAAGCCCGATAGGTGAAGTAATGGAGTGGTTTGCGCCTCAGGAGAATGGGAGCTCTAGTGTCCACTCTTCCTGTAAGTTGAGTAGATGGGGGCCTCACGACTCAATATAGCCTGAGCAGGGGTTCGTTTGGATTTTCTTTGGTAGGTGAGGGTGAATTTCCTGGTCTATTTAGGGGTAAGTCTAAAAGAGGTGGTGGGTTTCAACACTAGCTTGTTTTGCTAGAGGTTGTCACCGTTGAGCAATGAGCTCTAACATTTTTGTGGGACTAGGCGTTTCTACCACCCGCTGAGAAGCCTACTTTGGCTTTCTTCATTTTTTAAGATGGTTCCCCCCCGGGCTTCATCTGTCCCAATTTAAGAAATTACTTTTTTCCCTCAACTGTGAGCGTTCCCATTTGAGAATGGTGTTGAAAACATATCTAGGAAACCTGTAATACTCCTAAGGAGTCTAAGTTGGCAAGTAAATTGGTATAACCAAATTTAATGAATACTGAACTTGACCCCCTGAAACCATTCAGAACTATAAAGGAGAGATCCTCAGGAATCTGGTCCCACTCCACCATGCTTGTTTGATAAGCGTGGATAACCACATGGAGCAGGAATTTCCATTGGGATGAGACCTTCCCTTTACGAAGGTCTTTACATAGAAATCTCCTCATAGCCCAACGGCTCAAAAAGAATGATTAACAGCTTCTTTTGGGAAGGACACCTCATTCTTGCATTATCCAGCTGCAAATGTTGGTGTAATGATGGCCGGAGTAATGAAGATTGTCCTCCCTTGCACGTGGCAGATAGTGCCTTCGCCCCATCCCTAATACCTCTTGGCCCCAGTTCTTCCAGAATTCAACAGAATCCTCATAAATAGCGTAGGATTAAACAATGGTCGGGAGTAAAATATTTTGATAGAGTCAGAATTAGCAAATCTCTGAGAAACTGCATCTTTCTCAGAGCTTGAACAGAGCAAACTTGATTATGTTTCCCTGTGGAAGTTGTATGGAGAATTCTGGGTTGTTTTCTGCGTAAGGTGGCCATTTCAGAAGCTTTAAGTGTGAGAAAGGTCAAAAGCAAAGGCGTTTTAGAGAATTAGGTTAGAGAAATGTAGAATTGAGGAGATTCGTGGGAAAGAGGGGAAACCGTTGGGTGTTTATGTGATAGAGATAGCACTATTGTTGTCTATGTTGAATAGGATTCTCTTTGAAAGTTAAAAAATCCATCGTCCAGCATCTGATTTTTGAATCCAAAGCACTTGAGCACAGCATCTTGCAGCACGCAATGTATTCAGCCTCGCAGTTGATGCAGACACACAGGATTGTTCTGTTGCATTGTCCATGGAGAACAACCCTTCCACCAAGGAATTGACATCCCCCAGATGTAGACTTTTGCGTCCATATTGCAACCCCATATCACTATCAGAAGATTTTCCTGAGAGTCTTGATAATTTATGCTTCGGAAGAGAAATAAACCGTTGAATGCTTTGTATGAAAATAACAAAGCTTCCGAAGGTTAATTTTGCTTCGGAAGGAAAAGGTTCTTGAAAAAAATAAGTGTCTGAGATAAGAATTTTAAGCTTCGGAAGATGAATTTGACTTCTTCCGAAGGTAAAATCTCTTAGACAGTTATTTATTTTGAAGACATTGTTTTCTTCCGAAGATAAAATTTTATCTTCCGAAGTATCAAAAATTTTCAAGAATCTAAGGAAAGTCTTCAAAAAGAATTTTACATCCAAAGAAAACATGAGCTTATGAAAGTGATGAACTAGACAACTTAGGACACACATTTTTAAGAAGAAATAATTATAATTAGTTTTAATAAAAAGTCTACTCAAAGTTAATCATCCCAATATGCTGATATCAGATACTTAAATCTCTGTTCATCAAAAGCTTTTGTGAACAGATCAGCATATTGTTCATCTGTATGAACTTTGACTAGTTTAGTTAATCCTTTTTCATAGTTATCCCTTATTAAATGATACCTGATGTTGATGTGTTTGGTCCTTGAGTGCTGCACAGGGTTCTCAGTGATAGAGATAGCACTATTGTTGTCTATGTGGATAGGAGTCTCTTTGAAGTTAAATCCATAGTCCAGCATCTGATTTTGAATCCAAAGCACTTGAGCACAGCAGCTTGCAGCAGCAATGTATTCAGCCTCAGCAGTTGATGCAGACACACAGGATTGTTTCTTGCATTGCCATGAGACCACCCTTCCACCAAGGAATTGACATCCCCCAGATGTAGACTTGCAGTCATATTGCAACCACCATAATCACTATCTGTATAGGCATACAGATTGAAATTTTGATTCTTTGGATACCATAGACCAGTGTTGAAGCACCTTTGAGGTATCTTAAAATCCTTTTCACAGTGATTAAGGAGACATCTTAGGGTTGGCTTGTTATCTTGCACAAATACATGTAGCCAACATGATATCAGGCCTGCTAGCTGTAAGATACATAAGAGACCCAATCATAGCCCTGTATAAGTGCTCATCTACACACTCCCCCTCAAGATCTGGACCAAGAGGAGTGGTTTCTGGCTATGGGTGTCTTAGCAATCTTAATCAGTTGATTGAACCTCTTGAGTATGTCTTGAAATGATTGACTGACTTATGAAGATGCCATCTTCAACTGCTCACTTGAATTCCCAGAAAGAAGTTGAGTCCCTGAACCAAAGATGATGTCATCAACATATACTTGAACCAGCAATAAGTCATTTCCCTGTCCTTTGATGAAGAGAGTTCCATCTATAGTACCTCTTCTGTATCCATGCTTACAAAGATACTCAGATAGTGTCTCATACCACTTCCTGGGTGCCTGATGCAGCCCATAAAGAGCTTTGTCAAGCTTGCAGACATAATCAGGATGATCAGGGTCTACAAAACCAGGTGGCTGTTTGACATAAACCTCCTCATCAATCACTCCATATAAGAAAACACTTTACATCAAGTTGGTAGACCTTGAAGTTCTTGGATGCAGCAAATGCCAGGAATATCCTAACAGCTTCTAGTCTTGCTACAGGAGCAAAGACATCAGTGTAGTCAATCCCTTCTTCTTGTGTGTATCCTTGAACAACTAGTCTTGCCTTGTTCTTGATGATGATTCCTCTATCATCCTTCTTGTTTCTAAAAACCCATTGGTTCCAATGGTAGTCTTCCCATGAGGAAGAGGACAAAGGTTCCAAACTTTCTGCCTTTTGAATTGAAGCAGCTCTTGTTGCATAGCTTCAACCCAACTTCCATCCTTTAGAGCTTCATCAACTTTCTTGGGCTCTATCTGAGATAAGAAACAAGAGTGAAGACAAACATTTGCTTCATGGGTTTGTCCTCTTGTTCTTACCCCTGTGACAACATCTCCAATGATGTTTGTGGTGGGGTGAGACTTGTGGATCCTTAGCTGAGGGATCACAGCAAGTTGTTGAGAAAGATCTAAATTTGAGAAATTTAAATCTGGTCTGGAAGATTCACCCTCCACATTATCACACTTATCAAGATTAACTTGATCCAATGAGTGTGAGACATCATTGATGTTGTCATCTATGGTATGGTTATTAGCATCAAGAAATTCCTGATCACTATCACCATCACCATTGTTGTCTTCTACAAGTGAGGTGTCTTTATCTGGTTGAGAGGCCTCTGAGCTGGAATTTGAAGGCATGCCAGATGTATCAGCTGAATTTGTCATTGTTGTGCTGATAGAAACCTCATTTGCTGAAGTAGTTCCAACTGGAGCTGAAGATGTATGAGTTGAAGGTCTTCCTAGCTCAAATCTTGGATCAGGATCACCTGTATTTAGATTTTCTGCAGATCCTGAAACATGCTCACAAGATTTGTTAAAACAGTTGGTAACTAAATCAAGATCAAACAGCCAATCCGGACCAGAACCAGCCACACAAGGAGTGTGCTCATTGAAAGTCACATTGGCTGACTCCTCAACAATTCTAGTTCTGAGATTGTATACTCTATAAGCTTTAGCTTGAGAAGAGTATCCAATGAAATGTCCATCATCTGATTTCTCAGCAAACTTGGCAATTTGATCTTTGGTATTCAAGATGGTGCAGGGACATCCAAATGACCTGAGAAAACCAATGAAAGGTTTTCTCTTGTGCCAAAGTTCATAAGGAGTCTTACCATGTGTCTTAACTACTAAAACTCTGTTTTGCACATAGCAAGCAGTATTGACTGCCTCTGCCCAGAAGGTGATAGGCAGTTTAGAGTCAGACAACATAGTTCTTGCAGCTTCAATAAGTGTCCTGTTTCTCCTCTCAGCAACTCCATTTTGCTGAGGAGTCCTGGGAGCACTATATTGTCTTGTAATACCCTTTTCATCACAAAATGCATCAAGGATTTGGTTCTTGATTCAGTTCCCTGATCACATCTTAGGTTTTGACCTTGTGATCACATTGATTCTCAACTTTTAAGATGAAATTCTTCAGAATCTCAGGGGTTTCATCCTTAGTCTCAGGGGTTTCATCCTTAGTTCTAGGAAGAAGAACCCAAGTGAATCTTGTAAATCATCTGTGATCACAAGACGTAAGAGGTCCTTCCTAAACTCATTACACTGGTGGGGCCAAAGAGATCCATATGTAACAAGTGTAGGGGAGTAGTTATGGAGTTCTTTTCCTTAGGCTGTGAGATACCTTGTGTTGCTTCCCTTTCAGGCATGCAACACAATGATCATCACTAGTAAACTCTTTCTTTGGCATTCCAGTTACCAGATCATGTTTTAATAATTTTTCATGTTCTTAAAGTTTACATGGCACATTCTTTTATGCCATAGGAAAGACTCATCACTATTTGCTTTAGATAGAAAGCATGAAACTTCTCCTGAGGAGATGTTTCTTGCAAATCCATCTTGTACATGTTCCCTTTCCTGGGGGCTCTGAGCAGGAATGCTCATGAGGAATGACCACACCAGGTTTGAGAACAATGCACTCATGCTCAGTAAAGAGCATGTTATGACTCTGATCACAAATTGGGATACACTCAGAAGATTGTACCCAAGCTCCTTAACAAAGTTTACCTTCTCAATGCTGAGCTTACCATTTGTGACCTTGCCCCTTCCAGAAATGTAACCACCTTCATCTCCTCCAAAAGCAACTGGTCCTCCATCAATTCTCTCAAAATTATGGAGTAGAGACCTATTGCCTGTCATGTGCCTGGAACAGCCACTGTCAATTATCCAGACATTCCTGTTGGTCTTGAGCTGTTCCTGCACAGAGAAAATGATTAGTTACATTTGGAAACCCAAGCCTTACTTGTCTTGGGCTCATTAATAGTAATAGAAGGTAATGCAACAGTAATAGATCCTATGGTGTACTATGGGGATCTTCAGCTGTTGTTGATGGAGAAACCTCAGTCATTTGGTCTTTCTTAGACTTCCACACCACCTTTGGAGTCTTGGACTTGACCTTCAAAACCTTAGAAGCTTTTGGAACTTCACAAGTTTTGATGACTGATCCTTCGGAAGAATCTACAGTCACTGCAGCAGACTTTAGTGCTTCGGAAGAACTCCTTTCTTCCGAGACCACTTGCTTCCGAAGGTAATTTTCCACTTACCTTCTTCTTTGATTTGGAGCTTCCGAAGGAAACAGATTCCTTCCGAAGCTTGAGACTTCTTGAGACTCTTTGAAGTCTTTGTTTTAGTCATTGGACAGTACTTTTAGGATTGTATGGGCAATCCTAGCAATATGAGAAGTACTTTCACACATAACACACAACATTTTCTTCTTCAAAGAAGTCTCCCTTGAGAGCAAGACTGGCTTTGGTCACATCCCTTCTCCACCTTCATCTTGGTAGATGCTGAGACAGTTCCTTTGGGCTGTGAGCTGTTCTTGGAGTTTGATGGTCCAGGCTGTGTAGCAGTGGTACACAGCAGCTCAATCTTCTTCTTGGCACTGAGATGATTTGAACAAGAACTATGACTCTTAGCTGAGGAGTCTTGGTTGATGTCTTCAGTCCTTACTACTTTGAAACCTGCAGAGATAAAAACTTGTTTCTGCTTAGCATCAAAAGTAGCCTTGATTTCTTGAGCCTTCTTTGCCTTCCTTTTGCTCTTTCTGATCAAGTTCTCTTTTGGACTTGGTCATCACAGTTGATTTCTTCTCCTCAGAAGGATAGTGGCCCTTGGAAGAATCCTCTTCTTCACTCTTCTCAGAGGAATTCTTCACTACATTCTTCATCATCCTCAGTTACAGGATCTATGAGAGAGGAAGCTCTCTCACAATTCCACACCTAGGAGATCTTACAGACAAGATTGTGTGTGGAGGAGCTATCTCATTTGATCCCAGTCCTGTCTATTTTGATAACAAACCTTGTTGTGTAGGGATGAGGATATCATGTTCTTGAAGGTCTCTTCTTCAAGAACACTCTTCTCTGCCTTGGCTTTGCTGATCACAAGCTCAGCCTGGCACTCAGTTAACTTAGTGATGAGATCTTGGATCTGAGTTCTGAAATCTGTATGTTCATGTTTTAGTACTGAAATGGTTTTTCTCCAAGTCCTCTATCTTTAACTTGTAATCATTTTCAGACTTTCTAAAATCAGATTTTAATATTTAATGACTCAAGATCAGATCTCATCTCTAGGTTATAGGACCTGTATCTATTACTTTAGCAATGCATTCAGGGGAGCAAAGATGTTCCAATACCTTGGCTTCATCATGGTTAGCCATCAGTGCTTGGTTTGGAGAAGCATCCTCCACCTGAAAACTCCAGTCAAAGCCTCCTCTTCAACAGCAACAGCAGCATGTTGCTTTGTCTTCTCAGCCTGAGGAGCTTTGTCAGTAAAATTTGGTCTGGGTTGTGTTTGGCCCCCATTTACTTTAGGTGCCTTACACTCCCTGGCAAAGTGACCCATAAGGTTACAGTTGTAACACTTAACTTTGCTTTTATCCAGCCCAAACTTACTACTGGTAGCATTGCTTGGAAATCTTCTTCCTGTCCTCTTGTAGAACTTCTTGGCTCTGTGAGTGAGGAGAGCCATCTGCTGAACTATCTCCATTATTCAAGGTCATCTGGATGGATACAGTCCAGGTCTTCAAGAGTGAAGATAATTCCCACAGCTTTCATCTGCAGACACAAAGGCTTGAGAAGAACTTGTCTCTTGGAATGGGCTTCCTTGAGTAAAGTTCCCTTGGTGTCTCCGGGAAGGTGATGAAAGGACCCTTTTGTGAGTTGTCAGGGTAGCATAAGAGATGATGCTGAGGTTCTATGCTGTCCCTTTCAACCACATGAAGGGCTGAACCCATTTGATTGTTGGAGTTGCCAGATGAACCTTGCATGTTCATCTCCATCTGGTATCCACTGAGAATTCCATACAACTCTGTAAGAGTAAGAGTCTTAAGGTTCTCAGTCCTCTTGATCACCACACAATAGTGTGTCCATTGCCTAGGAAGTGAGGACATGAACTTCCTTACAATGTCCCTGTTCTCAAGAGGAACTCCTCCATCCACTAGGGTGTCCACAATCTCAACATACCTGAAGTATTGTTGGGTCATGGTCTCACCTGCTTTGAAGGTGAATTTTCAAACTGCTGCTTCAGAAGATCTTTCTTGTTCTCCTTGGCTTCAGAGGAGCCTTCATACATCAGCTTCAGTGCATCCCACAGCTGTTTGGCTGTCTTGCACTTCTTAAAACCTCTGTATACAGAGTTTAGGAGAGCAGTCTGAAGAGCAGTCATGGCCTTCCTGTCAATCTCTACTCTTTTTCTATCTTCATCTGAGTAGTTGGCCACATCTTTAGGAATCATACTAGCACCAGTAGCAGAGGGGGTGCTGGGTATGAAAGGTCCATTCTCAACAGATTCCCACATTCTTGAATCAAGAGACCTGATGAAGCCTTCCATCCTCATGCACCAGGTGTCAAAATCATCAAGAGTGATCAGTGGGGATTTGTTCATGGTTCCAGTCTCCATATCAGTCTTTGAGATGGAAGCCATTTGAAGAGTTTAGCTTTTGTGTGTGTGAGGGATCTTAAGATGGTTAGATCTTATATCAAGAGCCTGGAAAGCTCTGATACCATTGCAGGACCGTTTAGGGTTACCTTAAACACATTACAACACAACAACACATGAGGAGATTAACTAAGCTCTAATCAAACAGTGAACTGGGTAACCAAAGTGATACAAAGAACACAAGTAAGGCAAGAGACAGAACAAGAGAGTATGGGTTTCAAGGAGGCAGTATATTGCTTTCTCAAGTTCTTTTACAAGTGTTACAAAGCATAAAGAAAAGATACAAGAACTTGAAATACTTATACTACAACCTACAGCCGGCTATACTTTGAAAGCCAGCTGGATACAATTGACTAGACACTAACAAAATCAATTGTAGGATCAAAAGGCATATCTGCCTTTTGACCTTGTGACTATGACATGCCATAGCTCATATCCTTATACAATACAAAAGGATAAAGTACATAAAGTGGAAAGTTGAAGACTCAAGACCTCAATGTACAGTTACCAAAAGCAAGACCCTTTTCACCAACTCATGTAAGTTGGTGACTTTACAGAGATGCAGCGGAAAAGGTGCTTTATGGAACAGTACATCAGATAAAGCATGTGTACTAAAAGTCTTATGAAGAAATCTGTCTTCATAGGTTGAAGCTTCGGAAGACTTTGTCTCTAAAGCTTCGGAAGACTTCATGTTTGGCTTCGGAAGATATTGGTCTTGGCTTCGGAAGATTTTACACTTAGAGTATTTTCTAATGCTTTGTGTAAAACTTCCGAAGCATTCTTCACTTCAGTACTTAGTGCATGTTGCTGAGACACTTAGGCTGTTTTGGGTTGCATCAGACTTCAGGAATCCTTACAGAAACATATCCTTAGTCCTACTAAGGTATTTCTATATACTTTTAACAGCCATCCGATGGTTATTTCTATTGGTATCTACTTTGTCATACTTAATAAGCATGACTCGTCCGGTCTAGTGCATATCATCACACAAATGATGGATCCTATAGCAGATGCGTATGGAATATCCTTCATTTGAGTTTGCTCATCCTATGAGCTTGGACATTGAGACGTAGTCAACATTGTCCCTCTTTGAATAGGTACCATACCTTTCTAAGAGTTTTCCATCTTGAACATTTTCAAGATTTTATCAATATATGCACTTTGGTTTAACCCTATCAACCACCTCGATCTATCCTTATAGATCCTTATTCCAAAATATGGGCGGCTTAAACGAGATCTTATGTAACAACCGACCTCCAGGTTGTAATTCTAACCCTAGTCTACTTGCATCACTATCCGTCTTATAAATGCCATTAATAGAAACAATCTAACCCTATTGGTGATTTTAGTGTCATCTATTGCTATTTGTTCCATTTTTATGATTCTATGTGATTTTTGTGACTATTTAGTCAAATTGGGTCTCCACCAATTAGAACTTAGTGCCGCGAGAATGTTAATTAGCTACCCTAGCTAGAATTTAAAAACCCTAATTGAAACCAATTTATTAGTGAAAACAATTAAAATGTGTGTATACAAACACACTTGTAATTTTCGGCTAAGAGACATGCATGTGCATGCATAACACTTAACAATTAACTAAACCTTACCACCTAAAATACTACCCAATACTACAAATTAATACTACACATTATTATTTAACAATTAAAATTAAAGGAGAATTGCCCATTGGGAGAGCATCTAGGCCGCCCCCACCTTCCCCAATCCACACTTCCCTTCTCCACTAAAACACCACCACCCTCACTCTCCAATCCCATTTCATGCAACCCTCTCTCAATCCTCTCCCTCTCCTCTCTTTGTTCGAATTCTCAGCTGAGAATTACACACACTCACACACTCAAACTCTCTCAAATCCTCTCTACTCCAGCTCCAAAACCGTGAACCACAACACCAAGCAAGCATCGGCCAAGCTCAAACCGCAAGAAGGTGGCCACATTCGCGAGTCTTGGACACACACCTGCACTTTGTCCGACTTTTCCAGCCTTTGTTCGAGGTTCTACAGCCAAGTCCAAGGAGTTTCTAGCCATCCACGGCCATCAACGCCTTCCAAACCGTGAGTTACATCAAGTGTAAGCTCCATGTTGTCGGTTTTGGACATTTCTCATGTTTTCTTCATTTTTCACCTAAAAACCTTGCTTTTTTTCTAGTTGTAGAAGAAACTTCTCACCATCACTTTGTTCTTAAGGAGTTCCCAACATTCTTGAAGGTAAATCACATGATATGATAGTCATTCTTGAGGTGGAAACCGATTTCCACCATGAAAACCCTCTTTTTGGGTGCTTTGCATCATCTAACTTATGAATGTTGCAACTCTTGTAAACCAAACTTGTAACCTGCATGTTAATGGCTTAATGGACTCCCAAGAACCTGTTTTAAAAGTTACAAAAGGTTACATAACTCGAACCCATGGTTATTACATGGATTACACCATGAAAACCCTTCTTTCTACATGTAACAACACCCTTTAAACATTTGTTTGAAAAACCTTCTCAACCAAGACTCATACCTGCTCATGAACGACTTTGGGACACCTTAATAATCTGTTATAAAGCTAAATAAAGTGTTGGTAATGTTTAAGCTCAAGTTAAGATGATTTACACATGTGTTATGGTCGGTTATGACATTTTCTACATATTTGAAGTTTATGGATGTGTAGAACAACTAGGCCACGTTTTGGGACTGAAATTTCAGTAGGCTTTAATGAATATTAAGAGTGTTAACAATGTTTAATCTCGGGAATAAAGGACATGTTGTGATTAGACCCCCCCCCCCCCTTATAGTCACTTTTGGGAACCGAAACATGGTAAAACAATGGTAAAATAATAAAGCATGGATGTTAACCATCTTAAAAAGTATTCCAGGCTCAAAATGATTAATAAAAGGGTTCTGGAGTCAATGGGAAAGTTTAGTGGTAAAAAGGTAATTTAAATGGATTTTTAAGTGAAAACGGGTACCAACCGAATGACGTTTTTGAGAAAAATCTAAGAAAAATGAGTATAAGGTAAAAAATTATAAAAACCATGTTATTCCAGAAGATTAAGTGAGAAATAACTTATAAGTAGAAAAGTTGGTCAAACGAGTTTTTAAATGGTCAAATTCGGTTAAAAACGCGATTTAACGGGTTAAACGTAAAAACGGGTCTTTCAACCTTTAAAGGCAAATTTTTGTGATTAAAAGGAATAGAAACTTATAAAAATGTCTTGAGGTGTTACCTACTAGTTTAAGTCACCGATTTATGGAGACCTTTGTTTAACCGTTAAAATTCTTCAGTTTCACCGTAACCGGGAACGTTAAACACATAGGTTTTAAACCGAACCCATTACCTAAAAATTTGTGTACACTTACTTAATAATAAGTCAATCTAACTTTAAAAACCTGATTTTTGGTCATAAATGTCATTTTAAACAAAAAAGCAAACTTGAGGGTAGAAACTGTCAATTTTGAAACTTGAGGGGCTAAACTGTAAAATTTTGCCAAACTTCATAACCAGCTCTTACGAGAATTATAATCACTTGAACAAATTAATTACCCTATATTCTTAACTAAATGGTGTTAAAATCCTTGATTAAATGAAAAACCTTGACTTTCCATAAAGGAAACTTTTTACGCAACCCCTAATCGAATTAAAGCCGAACCCGACAACTAATCCTTTGACACACTTGTTGCACCATAAATAAGTTTAGAGCAGTAGCTTATCACTTACTATATTCATGTTAGGGTGCTAGACTTGAAACATTCCTGGCACGCGAAGTTTCATTTTGCTTAAACACCTAAGGTGAGTTCTAGTGATCCCCTTTTTACTATTGTTTTGGGATGAAACATGCTCTGTTATTTATGAACTATAATCGTGCTTTACTTGATGATTGTATGTGGGATTTATGGTTACCTGCTGATACTTATATCATGATCATTAATTCTTTCATGAACCGCTTGTTTTATATGAATAGATCTATTTGGGGAATCCCCCACACATTGTGGCTTCTGTTCCAGGAAGGTTACCCCACTGAGATCCTAAGGGGTCGTTTGTGGCATGTAACAGGTTTTGTTAAGAAACTATGGTGAACCATCCGGGCAGGTAGGGTTCACTGGTTTGGGGCTCAGTTCTTCCTTCGGGAATATCCGGTTAAACACAACTTTCGAAGAGGCCAACCGGGACTGAGTGCAGGGTTGATTATGATTTTTCCCACGATGTTTAAACAATGATTATTTTCTTTTTAATCAAAGAAGGATTTGTAAAGTCCTTTTGTTTTTAAACTTTAAGCACTTGAATTCACCAACTTTTTAGTTGACACAAATTTCTTTTGAGCATGTTTCAGGTAAAGAATGAAGAAATCCTAGCTGTTGTGAAGACCTAGACCTATCCCCGCGACCATGGCATTGGCATATTTTCTTAATGAACCATTTGAACAATTTCATGTTTATGTTGAACAAGTACAATTTATTTTTATGGGTGATTGTAAAACTTATTTGGGGGCTTAATCTGTTTCTAGCCCCGGTATCTATTTAAAACATTAATGCCATGTGATATTCTCTCCTTTGTGCTCTTGTAATGGTTTGTTTCCGCTGCCATATATTGTTGCTAGTCTGTGACGTCCCACCCTACCTGGGCCCGGGGTGTGACAGATTGGTATCAGAGCCAAAGGTTGTAGAGAAGTCGGGAATACCATAGTAGACTCTAGGCTACAACCCTGATACCCTAGGACTGTCCTTGTGGGAAGTGTTGGGATGATCGGGTTGGGTAAATTGATGATTACACTTGATCAACGTAATCATGAATGTACCGGACGCGTAATTTCCATCACGGATCTTTAGGTTATGATTGAACTTCTCTGATTTATATTGATGATTTTGAAACTAATTTCAAAAAGGGGATTTAAATGATTTTTTTTTGATGAACTATGTTATCCGATACTATTTGAAGAGACTATTGATTTGGGCAACACGGACAGCTATATGTTGGAATAACAGATACTATTGCCATCACTACTATTACTAGTACTATTATTATAATCATGAGCTATGAGAAACCAAATTACTCATGATGTATTTCTTACGGGACAACGTCTATGGCTGATAAAGGTAAGGCGCCTGCTCACCCCGACACTTAGACCACTCCTACCAGAACCCTGAGAAGGGCGAAGCCTCAGACAGAGTATGAAGCGAACCTTCGGAGATGCGGACATCCACGGTGGATATCCGTCACGTCAGAAGACACTGAAGCTTCCGAGGACTCTTCCTCCACATCACCTTCCCGAAGCCGAACGCGTTCCCACTCTCCTCAAGTAGCTGCTCCTACCCTTTGACCCATCCCACCTATTGGGAATAGGGGTGCGCGTACTGTCACCCGACCTCGCAAAAGTGTTAGGCCAGGATCCTCCGTATCCTTTAGGATGCCTCCTCCTCCTCCCCCGCCTGTTAGGATTCCGACTTCGGTACCTCCACTGTTTGACCCACGTGACGAGCACCTGATGCCGCCGAGACATAGTATGTATGACGGCCCTAGCGTACTGGCTGGTGATAGGTACTCCCAGTCGAGTTGCCGGGCAAGTGATGTAGGACCCTCTGATGCGACATTGGAGGAGATCTTGAGGACCGTTCGCCGTCATGAGTTGACTGTTCAGAACGCCACTCGAACCTCCCAGTTTGCTCAATTCCAGGCTATGATGGCTGCGCAAGGAGTGCAGCGTTTGGAGTAGGAGCAGAGGAAGAAGAGTACAGGATGGTTTGGATGGCTGAAGAAAAAGTGGATGTGAGAGTAGGAGTACTCAGCAGGATTATCTGTCTCTAGACAGTGGAAGGAAACTATTTGAATTATTATTCGATACTATTATTTTTATTATCATGGGGGTGATGGCACCTTCCAAATTGTAAGAGCTTGACTCTGATTCTACTTTGCTGGATGATACTATTATGAACTGTTTGTTGGGATGCTAGATTTATTGAACTGTCTGTATTAAATTGATATATGTTGTGTTGTGCCTTGAAATTGGTCTGTGCCTTTTTCTAATTGGTTGTCTAACTGTTATGTCATGTTTTGATTTGGACTTTGTAAGATTTCCTTAGTGGGTTGTAAATACATATGTGCATGCCATGATCCCTCTTTCCGAGGCATGGTGTAATAGGGTAATGATGCATAGGCTATTCGAAACAAATTTTGAGATGCTAAACGAATCTATTTGTGATACAATCAGAATGCCGACTCGCAGAGGAACACGATTTGGACGGTGAGGAGCCACCAGGGGCCGCCGTGAGGAAGCAAGGCAGACTGTAAGCCAACCTACTCCACCAGGGACTCCCCACGGGGAAAATGCTAATCAAGAGAGTGACGAAAGAATTGCTAACCTCGTAGCTCAGCAACTAGCAAATGCCATTCCGACTATTATTGCACAGATAAATGCAGACCGGGATAACACTACTGGTAATGATCGGCCGGTGAACGACGAGGGCCACGACGAAGAAGCCGAGGCGTTAAGGAATAGATGCTCCTATAAGTCCTTCATGGCATGTAAGCCTAAGGACTTCTATGGCACCGAGGGTGCTATAGAGACTTACAGATGGATTGACGAAATCGAAGCTGTCTTGGACATTAGCGAGTGCAAGATGGATCATATGGTAAGGTTTGCATCACAATCTCTCAAGGGATCAGCCCTTGAATGGTGGAAGTCAATTACTCAAAGCCGTGCAAAAAGTGTGGCTAATCGAATGGGCTGGACTGAATTCCGAGAGCTAATGACCAACAAATACTGCCCCATCAATCAACTCGAGAAGCTGGAGACAGAATTTTTAAGCTTGGAGATGAAATGTCCCAACTACACAGAATATATCAATCGTTTCTTAGCCCTATCCCGACTTGTTCCACATCTGGTGACGCCTAAAGCCAAAGGTGTAGCACGGTTCATCTGGGGACTACACCCAAGAGTTAGGGGAATGGTCCGTTCCTCCCAGCCTTTAACCCTACAAGCTTGCTGTCGACCTTACCAGCAGTTTGACTGATGACTTAATTAGGGCTGGATGGACTGAACAAGCAAGGGCTGATGAGAAGAGGAAGTTTGTTGGTGAGAAAAGGAAGTGGTTTGAAGTGAAAAGAGCGGTTGGAAGTAGTAGTGGGTCAGGTAGAAAGAGTTCTAAAGGTGCGAGGCGCGATGATCAGGGAAGCAAGAACCGGAGATTGTATTCGGGGACAAGCCCATTTTGCAACAAGTGCAAGTTACATCATCAAGGGGAATGTAACCCGATGCCCTGTTTTAGGTGCAAGAGAACATGCCATCTAATCAAAGACTGTACTTACGCACCAGGAAAACAATGCTATGAATGTGGAGATCCAGGGCACATGAGGAACAAGTGTCCTAAGCTGGGTAGAGACAAGGATGCCAAGAACAACAAGCCTAAGGGAAGAGCTTTCGTAATGGACCCAGCAGGAGCTCGTAGGGAACCTGACGTGGTCAACGGTACGTTCCTTGTAAACAATCATCCCGCTACTGTACTGTTCGATATTGGAGCGACTGCTAGTTTTATCTCTAGTACTTTTAGGCCATTGATTGACTTAGACGCGTGTGCCTTGACCGATACGTTTACCGTAGAATTAGCTGACGGTAACATTTTAGAAACTAACGAAATCATTAGGGATTGCCCGCTGAATCTAAAGAGGAATACGTTTAGGATAAACTTGATGCCCATTAAGTTAGGAGGATTTGATGTGGTTGTGGGTATGGACTGGCTAGCGAAGCATAGAGTCGAAATCATATGTTATGAGCGTCTACTCAAGATACCATTGAGCGACAAAGAAGTGTTAGTCGTAGAGGGTGAAAGGAGTAACACCCTATACCCCATGATATCCCACCTAAAAGCTACCAAGAGCTTAATGAAGGGATGTCCAGCTTTTATAGTTTATGTGATGAAGACCCAAAAATAGAAGAAGATCGAAGATATTCCCGTAGTTTCTGAATACCCAGAGGTGTTTCCGGAAGACCTACCAGGACTCCCCCCGAATCGGCAAGTCGAATTCCAGATAGACTTGTTGCCTGGTGCTGCACCGGTAGCCAAGGCACCGTACTGACTCGCCCCACCTGAGATGAAGGAGCTAATGATACAAATTCAAGAACTACTGGACAAGGGATTTATACGTCCGAGTGTCTCTCCATGGGGTGCCCCGGTACTATTCGTGAAAAAGAAGGACGGAACCCTGCGAATGTGTATTGATTACAGAGAATTGAACAAGCTGACCATAAAGAACCGTTACCCTCTTCCGAGAATAGATGACCTATTTGATCAACTACAAGGAGCAAGTTATTTCTCCAAAATAGATTTGAGGTCAGGATACCACCAACTGTAGATAAGAGAAGAGGACATACCCAAAACGGCCTTCCGAACTAGGTATGGACACTATGAGTACTTGGTCATGCCCTTTGGACTAACTAATGCTCCAGCAGCATTCATGGACCTCATGAACCACGTTTGCCGCCCTTACCTCGACAAGTTTGTGATCGTGTTTATTGACGACATACTGATCTACTCCCGAAGTAAAGACGAGCACGAGAAGCATCTCAGGCTAATTCTTGAATTACTCAAGAATGAGCAACTATATGCCAAGTTCTCTAAATGTGAATTCTGGATGCGCCAGATCCAATTCTTAGGACATGTGGTGAATGAGAATAGGATTCAAGTTGACCCACCCTTCCAAGATTGAGGCCATACAGAATTGGAAGATTCCTGAAACTCCTACGGAGATAAGGCAATTCTTAGGACTGGCTGGTTACTACCGACGATTTATAAAAGACTTCTCGCGCATAGTGCAACCTTTGACTGCACTAACCAAGAAGAGCACAACCTTTGTGTGGGAGCGAGAGCAGAACGAGGCGTTTGAAATGCTTAAGGAGAAGTTATGCAGTGCACCTATCCTTGCTCTTCCAGAAGGAGTAGAAGACTTCGTGGTCTATTGTGACGCTTTACGTCAAGGGCTAGGATGTGTATTGATGCAACGCAACAAGGTGATTGCTTACGCATCTAGACTGCTGAATGATCATGAAAAGAACTACACGACGCACGATCTGGAGTTGGGTGCCGTGGTGTTTGCTCTCAAAATGTGGAGGCACTACCTTTATGGCACAAAGTGCATCATCTAGACTGACCATAGAAGTTTGCAACATATCCTTGACCAAAAGATGCTCAACATGCGTCAGAGAAGATGGGTCGAGCTATTAAACGATTACGAGTGCGAAATCCGCTACCATCCCGGTAAGGCCAATGTTGTGGCGGATGCGTTGAGCCGAAAGGAAAGAGAAAAGCCTCTTTGTGTACGAGCCTTAAGGATGAGTGTGTATACCAACCTTATTGCAAAACTGAAAGAAGCTCAAAGCGAGGCATTAAAGGAAGGAAGATTAAAGGAAGAAGGATTGACTGGAATGGAAAAGCAATTTGAGATAGGGGACGATGGTACATACAGATATGAAGGAAGGACTTGGGTGCCAAAGCACGGAGGAATTCGAGAAGTAATCCTCGACGAAGCACACAAGTCTAGGTATTCGATTCACCCTGGAAGTGATAAGATGTATCAGGAATTGAAGGCATTTTTCTGGTGGCCGGGAATCAAGAAATCAATCGCCGTTTATGTGGGGAAATGTCTAACCTGTGCCATGGTAAAAGCTGAGAACCAAAAACCATCAGGAACGTTACAACAACCTAAAATCCCAGAATGGAAATGGGATAATGTCACGATGGATTTTGTTACCAAGTTACCCAGAACGTTTAAAGGCCACGATGCTATTTGGGTGATAGTAGATAGGCTAACGAAATCAGCTCACTTCTTGCCAATTAGAGAAGACTACGACATGTCGAAATTGGCCCAACTATATGTCAACGAGATAGTAACGAGGCATGGAGTGCCTTTGTCGATCATCTCCGATCGTGATAGCCGTTTCACCTCTCGCCTCTGGAAATCGTTTCAGCAAGCTTTAGGAACCCATTTAGATCTTAGCACGGCTTACCACCCTCAAACCAACGGACAGAGCGAAAGAACTATTCAAACGATGGAAGACAAGTTAAGAGCTTGCGTGATGGACTTTGGCGGAACTGGGATAATCATCTTCCTTTGGTGGAATTCGCCTATAACAATAGTTACCACGCAAGTATTAAAGCCGCTCCGTATGAGGCCCTATATGGCAGGAAATGCCGATCACCATTGAGTTGGAATGAGATTGGTGATAGCCAAGTGATGGGACCCGACATCGTGTTGGAGACCACCGACAAGATCTATAAGATAAAGGAGCGACTGAAAGCAGCCAGAGATCGGCAGAAGAAGTACGCTGACAGGAGACGGAAACCTCTAGAGTTCCAAGTGGGCGACAGGGTAATGCTAAAGGTAGCACCATGGAAGGGAACTGTGAGGTTCGGAAAAAGAGGAAAGTTAAGCCCAAGGTACATTGGACCATTCGAAATACTGGCGAGAATTGGCCAAGTGGCGTAGAAGTTGAAACTACCCCCGGGGTTGAGCCACATACACGACACCTTTCATGTGTCGAACTTGAAGAAGAGCATGGTAGACAAAACCCTAGAACTGCCATTAAAAGAAGCAAGAATAAACGACAAACTGAATTTTGTGGAAGAACCCGTGGAGATCACGGATCGCTTGGTCAAGCAACTCCGGCGGAGCCGCATACCCAAGGTTAAGGTTAGATGGAACTCCAAGCGAGGACCTGAATTTACTTGGGAGCGTGAAGATGAAATGAGGAAGAATTATCCACACCTCTTCAAACCCACTCGTTCAGACTCCAATCGAAAATAAAATTTCGGGACGAAATTTCTTAAACGGTGGGAGAATGTAACAACCGACCTCCAGGTTGTAATTCTAACCCTAATCTACTTGCATCACTATCCGTCTTATAAATGCCATTAATAGAAACAATCTTACCCTGTTGGTGATTTTAGTGTCATCTATTGCTATTTGTTCCATTTTTATGATTCTATGTGATTTTTGTGACTATTTAGTCAAATTGGGTCTCCACCGATTAGAACTTAGTGCCCCGGGAATGTTAATTAGCTACCCTAGCTAGAATTTAAAAACCCTAATTGAAACCAATTTATTAGTGAAAACAATTAAAATGTGTGTATACAAACACACTTGTAATTTTCAGCTAAGAGACATGCATGTGCATGCATAACACTTAACAATTAACTAAACCTTACCACCTAAAATACTACCCAATACTACAAATTAATACTACACATTATTATTTAACAATTAAAATTAAAGGAGAATTGCCCATTGGAGAGCATCTAGGCCGCCCCCACCTTCCCCAATCCACACTTCCCTTCTCTACTAAAACACCACCACCCTCACTCTCCAATCCTATTTCATGCAACCCTCTCTCAATCCTCTCCCTCTCCTCTCTTTGTTCGAATTCTCAGCTGAGAATTACACACACTCACACACTCAAACTCTCTCAAATCCTCTCTACTCCAGCTCCAAAACCGTGAACCACAACACCAAGCAAGCATCGGCCAAGCTCAAACCGCAAGAAGGTGGCCACATTCGCGAGTCTTGGACACACACCTGCACTTTGTCCGACTTTTCCAGCCTTTGTTCGAGGTTCTACAGCCAAGTCCAAGGAGTTTCTAGCCATCCACGACCATCAACGCCTTCCAAACCGTGAGTTACATCAAGTGTAAGCTCCATGTTGTCGGTTTTGGACATTTCTCATGTTTTCTTCATTTTTCACCTAAAAACCTTGCTTTTTTCTAGTTGTAGCAGAAACTTCTCACCATCACTTTGTTCTTAAGGAGTTCCCAACGTTCTTGAAGGTAAATCACATGATATGATAGTCATTCTTGAGGTGGAAACCGATTTCCACCATGAAAACCCTCTTTTCGGGTGCTTTGCATCATCTAACTTATGAATGTTGCAACTCTTGTAAACCAAACTTGTAACCTGCATGTTAATGGCTTAATAGACTCCCAAGAACCTGTTTTAAAAGTTACAAAAGGTTACATAACTCGAACCCATGGTTATTACATGGATTACACCTTGAAAACCCTTCTTTCTACATGTAACAACACCCTTTAAACATTTGTTTGAAAAACCCTCTCAACCAAGACTCATAACCTGCTCATGAACAACTTTGTGACACCTTAATAATCTGTTTATAAAACTAATTAAAGTGTTGGTAATGTTTAAGCTCAAGTTAAGATGATTTATACATGTGTTATGGTCGGTTATGACATTTTCTACACATTTGAAGTTTATGGATGTGTAGAACAACTAGGCCATGTTTTGGGACTGAAAGTTCAGTAGGCTTTGATGAATATTAAGAGTGTTAACAATGTTTAATCTCTGGAATAAAGGACATGTTGTGATTAGACCCCCCTCCTTATAGTCACTTTTGGGAACCGAAACATGGTAAAACAATGGTAAAATAATAAAGCATGGATGTTAACCATCTTAAAAAGTATTCCAGGCTCAAAATGATTAATAAAAGGGTTCTAGAGTCAATAGGAAAGTTTAGTGGTAAAAAGGTAATTTAAATGGATTTTTAAGTGAAAACGGGTACCAACCTATTGACGTTTTTGAGAAAAATCTAAGAAAAATGAGTATAAGGTTAAAAATTATAAAAACTATGTTATTCCAGAAGATTAAGTGAGAAAATAACTTATAAGTAGAAAAGTTGGTCAAACGAGTTTTTAAATGGTCAAATTCGGTTAAAAACGCGATTTAACGGGTTAAACGTAAAAACGGGTCTTTCAACCTTTAAAGGAAAAATTTTTGTAATTAAAAGGAATAGAAACTTATAAAAATGTCTTAAGGTGTTACCTACTGGTTTAAGTCAACGATTTATGGAGACCTTTGTTTAACCGTTAAAATTCTTCGGTTTCACCGTAACTGGGAACGTTAAACACATAGGTTTTAAACCGAACCCATTATCTAAAAATTTGTGTACACTTACTTAATAATAAATCAATGTAACTTTAAAAACCTGATTTTTGGTCATAAATGTCATTTTATACAAGAAATCAAACTTGAGGGTAGAAACTGTTAATTTTGAAACTTGAGGGGCTAAACTGTAAAATTTTGCCAAACTTCATAACCAGCTCTTAAGAGAATTATAATCACTTTAACAAGTTAATTACCCTATATTCTTAACTAAATAGTGTTAAAATCCTTGATTAAATGAAAAACCTTGACTTTCCATAAAAGGAAACTTTTTACGCAAACCCTAATCGAATCAAAGCCGAACCCGACAACTAATCCTTTGACACACTTGTTGAACCATAAATAAGTTTAGAGCAGTAGCTTATCACTTACTATATTCATGTTAGGGTGCTAGACTTGAGACATTCCCGGCACGCGAAGTTTCATTTTGCTTAAACACCTAAGGTGAGTTCTAGTGATCCCCTTTTTACTATTGTTTTGGGATGAAACATGCTCTGTTATTTATGAACTATAATCGTGCTTTACTTGATGATTGTATGTGGGATTTATGGTTACCTGCTGATACTTATATCATGTTCATTATTTCTTTCGTGAACCGCTTGTTTTATATGAATAGATCTATTTGGGGAATCCCCCACACACAATGGCTTCCCTTCCAGGAAGGTTACCCCACTAAGATCCTAAGGGGTTGTTTGTGGCATGTAACAAGTTTTTTTAAGAAACTATGGTGAACCATCCGGGCAGGTAGGGTTCACTGGTTTGGGGCTCAGTTCTTCCTTCGGGAATATCCGGTTAAACACAACTTTAGAAGAGGCCAATCGGGACTGAGTGCAGGGTTGATTATGATTTTTCCCATGATGTTTAAACAATGATTATTTTCTTTTTAATCAAAGAAGGATTTGTTAATTCCTTTTGTTTTTAAACTTTAAGCACTTGAATTCACCAACTTTTTAGTTGACACAAATTTCTTTTGAGCATGTTTCAGGTAAAGAATGAAGAAATCCTAGCTGTTGTGAAGACCTAGACCTATCCCCGCGACCATGGCATTGGCATATTTTCTTAATGAACCATTTGAACAATTTCATGTTTATGTTGAACAAGTACAATTTATTTTTATGGGTGATTGTTAAAATTATTTGGTTGCTTGATCTGTTTCTAGCCCCGGTATCTATTTAAAACATTAATGCCATGTGATATTCTCTCCTTTGTGCTCTTGTAATGGTTTGTTTCTGCTGCCATATATTGTTGCTAGTCTGTGACGTCCCACCCTACCTGGGCCCGGGGTGTGACATCTTATATGAAAAACATCTTCCAAGCTAGGTTTTAACACCTTCCAAGGTTGGAATATTATTTCCAAATAGTACTGTGCCATCAACATACAACACTAAGAATACAATTATGCTCCCACTAGCTTTCATATATACAAAACCTTCTCGATGCTTGTTTCAATCCATAGATTTATCACTTTAACTTGTATACTTTATTAGGATGTCGCGGATCGACAAAACCATCATGCTGAACTATATGAACAGTCTCTTCGAGATGTCCATTAAGAAAAGCGGTTTTGACATCCATTTGCCAAAACTCATATTCAGAATATGCAGTTATGGCACATAATATCCTAATCGACTTTAGCATTGCTACGGGTGTAAGAGTTTCATCATAATCAACCAATTGAGTTTGATGGAAACCTTATGCTATAAGTCTTGACATATAAGTATTCAAGTCTCCATGCATATCTGTTTTCATCTTGAAAACCCACTTGTATCCAACCGGTTTGGAGTTAAGTGGAGGGTCAACCAATTCCCAAACTTGGTTGTTATATATGGATTGCATCCTTACATTCATGGCTTCAAGCCATTTGTCCCAATCCAAATTGGACATAGCATCTTGGTATATGGTTAGCCAACAGGGGTCAACCACATAGCATCCATCCTTGGAATATTCATATCTCTTAGATGAAATACTAACTCTACCAGATTTGTGAATGTTTTGTGTGTATTGATCAACCTCTTGATTATCATCAACAACCTCTTGTTGATTGCTAGTGTCAACCATAAGTGTATCGGCTTGTGGATCTTGATCCTTATCAAGTTCCGTAGTTCTATATATCATTCCTTCGATAAGGAACTCGGTTTCCAAGAACTTAGCCTTTCGAGCAATAAATACTTTTGCTCTGTTGAGTCGAAGAATCAGTATCCTATACAGTCTCTAGGATATTCAACTAATCTACACTTTCTTGGTTCGGTTCATATTCATAATATGAGCCTTAAAGAGCAATGCGAAAACCCAAAACTGATAAAGATGGTAAGCTCATAGCCATAATAAATTGAACCATATCCAAATAGGGTTCAGTTTCTCCTTTATCAGAATGAAGAACATAGATAGTTATGTAGAATTGATTTTCTACTTCATTATTGAAGATTTTGAACATTTCAAAAGCTTCATACTTATGTGTCATCAAGTGCACACAATAATAGCGACTGTAATTGTCGGTAAAAGTAATGAAGTATCTTTCACCAGTCTTTGTCATTGTCTTAAAAGGACCACATACATCCAAATGTATCATTCCTAATAAGTCTTTTGGTTCACACTTATCAAATGAAACATTTTCATTTGTTTCCAAAAGACCATTCTTTTGAAGTGTTTGAATCCAATTCTTGTTTATGTGACCAAGATGACAATGTCAAAGATAATAATAACTTAAACCCAATTTAAGTTTCTTAGTGCTTAATGTGTATAATGAGTTATTATAGGACGAATCATCATGAACCAATTCATGGATATCATTAAAAGGCATATCCTTAAAATGAAATGCATCATCCATAAGACTTAATACCATTATTTACAAACTCCAAATCATGATCATATTGTTTTAATAGGAAACATTAATTATGTTCCTAGTCAAACTAGGTGCATACAAAATGTTTTGAGAACAACTTCCAAACCATTTGCAAGTCTCAAAACGAAGTTTCCCTCCTTGAAGCGCTCATTTCTTTTGATCCCCTTTGCAACAATTGAAAGTATGAGTCTCACATCCGGTATCCAATACCCATGTGTTTGAAGAAATGACATTTAATACAATGTGTGAATCATGGAAATTGTATTTGAGGTTTGCCCAACATCCCTCTTGTCTTTCAACTCCTTGAGATAGGAGGGACAATTCCATTTCATTGTCCTTTCTCATCATACTCAAAGCATGGATCGTTCTCCGTTACCTTAGGTTTCATAAGCTTAGGTTTTTCGAGGTTTCGCTTTAACCTTTGCTTTGATGTATTCCTTTCTTTTGGCAATAATTGCCTTAAGATCGGGATTGGCCATTTCTTATAGCCTCCCTCATTGATCGAGAGAATAGGTAGAACCTCTCTACCCATCCCTGCCTCGGTTGCTTTGAGCATTGCGTGAAGTTCACCGATGCTCTTGTCCCACCCGTTCATATTACTGTTTATTATGAATGTCTCAAAACTTTAGTTAGACATTCAAGGATCAAATCCTTGGCCAACTACTTTGAGACAGGACAGTTAAGCATCTTGAGGCTATCAATGTGGCTTTTCATCTTAAGAATATATAAGATGATATCAATTGGGTTTCTTCCATGTGACATGCATAAAGTGCTCGAACCGTTTCGAAGCAATCTACTAAAGTTTGTTGAAGGAACATTTCCTTCAACTAGATTATCATGTCATATGCCCCATGATGCTCCAAACCCTTTTGGAGTTCGGGAATCATATTCCCAACATGAGGTAGGATACTTGCACAGAATCCTTAGTGTGCTTAAGCCAATCGTCAAAAAACCTTAACATCAACAGCGTTGGTTGGTGAGGTATGGGATCGTCAAGGACATAGGCCTTTACTCATTTTTGAGAACGATTCTCAAGTTTCGAAATTGAGTCCATAAGGTAATTATGGTTAGGACGATCCCTCTCGAGAATAGATCTCAGTGATAGGGAAGGGACGATCGAGGTGGTAGCGTTATAGTTAGCGGTCATCACTACAATAATTGACAAAGTTCATTTTAGTATTTCTGATAAATTTATTTTAATCGTTAATACCCTTAAATGTCTCACAGACAATTAACAATTAAAATCTAGAATCCAACGTTACATTTAAATAATGGTTAGGTGACCTTTATCCCATTATTCAAATTAACAAGGTAGTCAACAGTTGACAATTGCAACCTATTGCAACTTCTAGTCTTATGGATCGGTTAAACATCATATGTTTAGTCGGCATGTTTAATCCCATCAACACCATTGTACGCCATGCTTCGGTGACCCTAATCACATGGTTTCCAATTCAAGTCGTCCTACTTACACATACGTGTGAGTTTTCACATACAAGCGGTTAGGTGACCTTTATCCCACAAGTACGTTAGACTCACCTCAAAGATACAAGTTCCCTACAAGTGGTTAGGTGACCTTTATCCCACAAATAGTTCCCAAGTAATTCGAGTGTCGTGTAAAAGGATGGTGATAGACTTGTTACCAAAGGGATTTAAGTTTCCATTAATTCTAGACTTTGAAAACTCTATGTACCTTGTAATTGCATGCTTACAAATACTTGGTACCCTATGGTTCTTTTAATAAAACCCATTTTATTATGAAATCAATAATCCTTTTAATAACCATTTATTAACACTTAATGATTAAGAACCATTTTTATATTAGCTTGTTAAGATCATTTTTATTAAGATTGTTTATCATATCCAGATATAATACAATCATTCACAAAATCATAATCAAACAAGCATAATATAAACAAGCACAATGTGCATAACCATAGCTACTATTGTGACCACACTTGTTTGCCATCACAAGTGTGGTCATTTGGTCTTTCCTAAGGGTTGAATACAACACAAAAATGAGATCAACATAGACTCCCACTTGAACTTGCATCCATATGCTTCAAGTCCTTTTCTTTGTATCTTCCTCTTGTGCTTCCTTCCCGAGCATCTTCTTTTACAAAATATATATCCTAATACATATTTTCTAGTAAAAGAAAATTACTCCTAATCTAATATTACATCCCAATGAATAAATAGACAAAATACATTTTTAAACAAAGCACAAATTAATATACAACCCCATTGAATGAATAAAATCAAATAAATACATTCAATCCAAACCAAACAACACAAGGTCAAGCTAGGTTATGCACTATCATATGAACAATCATAAACATCATTCAACAAACAAAATAAACCCCATCAAACCCCAAATTTTCAGCCAAAATAAACTGAAAATTAGGGTTTGTTTGTCCAAACAAACAACAACTATACATATCAACCAATTGACATTCCTATCTTTCAAGGTTTAATCATAAGCATGAAGATATAACTTTGAAAGACATGGGGTTTATTGAATCAACCAAAATCAGCCTATTATGAGTTGATAATCATCCTTTAAAACCAATTTTAAAGGACAAGAACAAGCAAGCTATCCACATAACCGGCTCTTGATACCATTGAAGGGTTTGCAAGAACACAAAACATAGTTTAACCCATTAAACTTTCTGAAAACGCAGCGGAATAACAAGTTTATAAACTTACTTATAAGCTGAAAAACATGTTCTTTAGGTGACCATATAAATGTATAAAGCAAACCCAAAAACAAAGGATCATAATATGTGAATGAGCAAGCTATGAACACATGTAAAAGTACATAAAATCACCGCTACATTGAGCTGTGATAACTACCTTTCAGCAGCAGTAAACACGACCAGAGAAAGGAGGAAAGGATGTCCAAAAACGGCCAAGACTTCAAGGGTAGAAGTCCTCAAGCTTGTATACCCAAAGCTTACTTGCAAACGTGTCTTGTTAGGGAGAATCAACACCAAGATCAACTCCAAAAACCCCCTTCTTGGCTGCTGCTGTTCCGTAAACCTTTTTGAGAGAAGAGAGAGTGTTTTTGGTGTTTTTTATGTGAAGTGAATGATGTTGGAGAGTCCTACACTCTTTCGTAAAGAGTGTGTGTTACCAAGGGAAAAGAAGGAACCCCATTGGTCCATGGGGTGGCCGAAAGTTTTTTAAACATGGCTGGGATTCCCTCTCATTTTATGTCTTGTTGACACATTAAAAGTTCATGGACCCTCTTGGAATTTTAATGTGTGACAACTGCAAGAACCATACTAATATGTTTTATGCACTAATCTTTAATTAAACATTTTAATTAAAGATCACTAACATTGCATTATCTTATGTTATTTAAACCCTTTTAAATAACAAAGTGATTAATAAAACCCATCAACAAATCATCCTTATGATTTGACCCATTTCACATATAATTGTTTAGAAAACCAATTTCCTAAATTTGGTGTGTTATTATTTAATTGCATGATCACATCATCAATTAAATAATCGTTTGTGTTTGCAAAGCTTATTATTTGGGTATAACCCGACTTGGATCATAACGTACTAACCACATCAATATTCTAAGTGTCTTGGGCACATAGAATTCTACAGAATCCCCTCTAAAACCCACGAAATTTCAGCCAACAAAAACTGAAATTTCGGGTTTTAAACATTGTCCAAACAACATACATATCTTTCAAGGTTTAATCACAAGCATGTGTAATTTAACCTTGAAAGTTTGGGGATTCAACATACAAGAATATAGCAGCCCTTAAAAGGGTTATAAAGTCCCATAAAACGATTTTTAAAGGACAAGAACAAGCAAGCTATCCACATAACCGGCTCTTGATGCCATTGAAGGGTTTGTTAGAACATAAAACCAAGTTTAACCTCTTAAACTTTCTGAAAAACGCAGCGGATATATATTTTAAAACATGATTATAAAGCTGAAATTTCATGTTTTTATGGTGACATATATATGTATAAAACAAACCCAAAACAAAAGGATCATTATATGTGAATAAGCAAGCTATGAACATATGTAAATGTACATAAAATCACAGCTACAATGAGCTGTGAAATACTACCTTTCAGCAGCTCAAAAGGGTCGAAACTTTGAAGATGATGATGGTTTTTGAGCAGCAATCCTTCAAGGAAGAAGACCTCAAGTTGTAATACCCATAAGATTCTTCCAAACACCTTGCTTTGTTAGGGAGCTTTACACCAAAACAATCTTTCAAAGCTACTCTAAATCCAAATTTCAGCCCCCAAAAGTCAGCCACAAATTCGAATTTTTAAGAGGTCTTGAGTGTTCTTGCTTGAGTGAAAAGAAGAGAGAAGAATTGTAAAATGATGGAAGAGTGTGAAAGTAGTAAAGTCTTGCATGAAACAAGACATAATATGGAGTTCCCAAGGCCCCCTAGGGCGGCCGAAATTTGGTTTATAAAATGGTTTCCCATCATTAGATATTAGTTAAAATTAAACACTCTTCCATGCATTTAGGTTATAAAATTAAAACAAAGTCTAATTTTATAACTTGACACACTTTTATTTGACATTATTTAACCAACTTAAATAATGAAACAAATAAATATCTCATGAACAAATTATCCATATAATGTTGTTCTATCACAAAAGCAATATTTAGAAAACCAATTCTCTAAATAGGTGTCAATATATTTGTATGATCTTATCAACAAATAATTAATTATTGGTGTTTGTATAGCTTGTTATTGGGTATGACCCGACTTGGATCATAACGTACTAACCACATCAATCTTGTATGTGTCTTGGGCATATAAGAACCAACATAAAATCTTCCGAAGCCAAGACCAACGTCTTCCGAAGCCAAAAGTGAAGTCTTCCGAAGCTTCAAAGACAAAGTCTTCCGAAGCCAAAGAGTGAAGACAGATTTCTTCCGAAGACTTTTAGAGATATGCCTTTCTCTGATGTACTTTACCATAAAGCTGGACCACCTTTCCACTGCTACTCTGTAAAGTCACCAACTTACATGAGTTGGTGAAAGGTCCATGCTTTTGGTAACTGTACATTTAGGTCTTGAGTCCATGCTTTCTACTTTATGTACTTTTATCCTTTTTGTAATATATTAGGATGTGAGCTATGGCATGTGATAGTCACAAGTCAAAAGGCAGATATGCCTTTTGACTCTACATTTGATTTTGTAGTTGTCTAATCAATTGTATCTAGCTAGCCTTCAAAGTATGGCTAGCTGTAGGATGTAGTATAAAGTATCTTAAGTACTTGTAACTTTCCATCGATGCTTTGTAACTTGTAATAGAACTTGAGAAGAAATATACAACATTCTTGAAAACCAAATACTTGTGTTGTTTTGCAATCTTGTTTTGTCTCACTTTTACTTGTGTTCTTAGCATCTTTCATTAACAAGTTAACCAGTTCCCTATTTGATCTGTTAAGTGTTCTAAGCAACTCTCCTCATTGTGTTGTTGTGTTGTAAGTGCATACCCTTCACCGGTCCTGCATTTGGTATCAGAGCATTTCAGGCTCTTGATATAAGATCTCACCATCTTAAGATCCCTCACACACACAAAATACTTAACAACTCAAATGGCAGCTATAACCAAAGCTGATATGGAAACTGGAACTATGACAAAGTCTCCACTGATCACTCCTGAAGACTTTGATACTTGGTGTCAAAGAATAGAAGGCTTCATCAAGTCTCAAGACTCCAGGATGTGGGACTCTGTTGTTGAAGGATCTTACATACCAAGCACCACCTCTGCTACTGGTGGTGGTATGATTCCTAAGGCTGTGGCTGATTACTCTGAAGCAGATAGAAAGAAAATAGAGATTGATCAGAAAGCCATGATAGCCCTTCAAACTGCTCTTCCAAACTCCATCTACAGAGGCTTCAAGAAGTGCAAAAATGCCAAGCAACTATAGGAAGCACTGAAGCTGATGTATGAGGGGTCTACTGAAGCAAAGGAGAACAAGAAGGATCTCCTGAAGTAGTAGTTTGAAAACTTCACCTTCAAGGCAGGTGAAACCATGACTCAACAATACTTCAGGTATGTTGAGATTGTGGATACTCTAATGGATGTTGGAGTAACTCTTGAGAACAGGGACATTGTAAGGAAGTTTATGTCCTCTCTTCCTAGACAATGGACACATTATTGTGTTGTTATCAAGAGGACTGAGAACCTTAAGACTCTTACTCTCACAGAGTTGTATGGTATTCTTAGTGGCTACCAGATGGAGATGAACATGCAAAACTCAACTGGTAACTCCAGCAATCAACTGAGTTCAGCCCTCCACGTGGTTGAAAGGGAAAGCATTGAACCACAACATCATCTTATATGCTTCCTTGACAACTCACAAAAGGGCCCTTTCATCACCTTCCCAGAGACTCCAAGGGAAAGCTACACTCAAGGAAGTCCTTTCCAAGAGACAAGTTTTTCTCATGCCTTTGTCTCTGCTGATGAAACTTCAGGCAACTTTCTCTTCACTCTTGAAGATTTGGACTGTATCCATCCAGATGATCTGGAGTACATGGAGATAGTCCAGCAGATGGCTCTTCTCACTCACAGAGCCAAGAAGTTCTACAAGAGGACAGGAAGAAAGTTTCCAAGCAATGCAGCCAGTGGAAAGTTTGGGCTAGACAAAAGAAAATTAAAGTGTTATAACTGTAACCAGATGGGACACTTTGCAGAAGAGTGTAAGGCACCAAGGACAAATGGTGGCCAAGAACAAACCAGACCAAACTACACTGAGAAAGCCCCCCAGAATGAGAAGCCAAAGCAGTAAGCTGTAGTTGCTGTTGAAGAAGGAGGCTTTGACTGAAGCTTTCAAGTAGAAGATGCATCTCCAAACCAAGCACTCATGGCAGGCCACGATGAAGCCAAGGTATTGGAACATCTTTGTACTCCTGAATGCATTGCTAAAGTTAATAGATAGAGGTCCTATAATTTAGAAATGCGATCTGACCTTGAGTCCTTAAATATTTTAAAAGCTGTCTTTAAAGAGCTAAAAATGATTATAAACCAAAGATAAAGGACTTAGAGAAAACCATTTCAACTCTTAAACATGAGGATACAAACTACAGGACTCAGATCAAAGATCTCATTACTAAATTAACTGAATGCCAGGCTGAGCTTGTGATCAGCAAAGCCAAGGCAGAAAAATATGTTCTTGAAGAAGAGACCTTCAAGAACATAATATTCTCATCCCTACATGCAAAAGTTTGTTATCAAAATAAGCAGGGACTAGGATCTTGTGAGATAGCTCCTCCACACACAATCTTGTCTGTAAGATCTCCAAGGTGTGGAACTTGTGAAGATGAGCTTCCCCTCATAGATCCTGTGACTAAAGAGGATGAAGAGGAGATGGTGGAGAATGGCTCTGAGAAGAGTGAAGAAGAGTGCAGGACCGTTTAAGGGCTTAAACACAATTACAACACAACAACACAATGAGGAGACTAACTAAACTTTAATCAAACAGTGAACTGGGTTAACCAAAGTGATACAAAGAACACAAGTAAAGCAAGAGACAGAACAAGAGAGTATGGGTTTCAAGGAGGCAGTATATTGCTTTCTCAAGTTCTTTTACAAGTGTTACAAAGCATAAAGAAAGATACAAGAACTTGAAATACTTATACTACAACCTACAGCCGGCTATACTTTGAAAGCCAGCTGGATACAATTGACTAGACACTAACAAAATCAATTGTAGGATCAAAAGGCATATCTGTCTTTTGACCTTGTGACTATGACATGCCATAGCTCACATCCTTATACATTACAAAAAGGATAAAGTACATAAAGTGGAAAGTTAGAGACTCAAGACCTCAATGTACAGTTACCAAAAGCAAGGCCCTTTTCACCAACTCATGTAAGTTGGTGACTTTATAGAGATGCAGCGGAAAAGGTGCTTTATGGAACAGTACATCAGATAAAGCATGTGTACTAAAAGTCTTCGGAAGAAATCTGTCTTCATAGGTTGAAGCTTCGGAAGACTTTGTCTCTGAAGCTTCGGAAGACTTCATGTTTGGCTTCGGAAGATATTGGTCTTGGCTTTGGAAGATTTTACACTTAGAGTATTTTCTAATGCATTGTGTAAAACTTCCGAAGCATTCTTCACTTCAGTACTTAGTGCATGTTGCTGAGACACTTAGGATGTTTTGGGTTGCATCAGACTTCAGGAATCCTAACAAACTCCCCCTAGGCTGATGCTACCAAAACACTTAGAAGATCTTCAAATGTTGGTAGTCTTCAGTACAATCAGGACCATTCCTTTCTTCATTAGATGGTCAGGATCATCAAGACTCTCATGTATCTTCTCATCTCAAAGAGATCATGCAGAGGTAAGTTGATTATGTCTTGCCATGAGTAGACATTCTCAACACCTTGATCTCTGATAACATTCCATCTTTCTGGATTGGTAGAGTAAGTCCAGGACAAGATGGGTGTCTCAGCAGTTAGAGGAGCCACTTGAATAGGAGTTGATTGGGCTGCCTCATCATGCACTTCCTCAGGTTGATCTGATTCAGCCTGAGGTGCAGAGGTAGATGACTTTGGCTTCTTCTTCTTTGTCTTTGGTTTAGAAGCCATCCTCTTCTTCCTCTTGGATGACTTTAACTGAGAAGACTGGTCTGCAGCACCATGTTGATCATCAGTGTCTTTCTCAGTTGGGTGTTCCTCCCTCACAGGTTCAGAAGGAGAGGGAGTTTGACCCTGCCTAGGATCAGAAGATGAAGCTTGCTGAGGCTCAGCTGGAGGTGCTGGTTGAGGTGTCTCTGGTTGTTCAAACTTGACCTCCACTTCAGGTGGGACTTGACTTGGAAGAGAGTGCAAGTCAATGAGTTCTCCACTTTTAATCTTCTGCTTGATCACCCTAATATGCTCATCCATAGTGGATAGAGACATGGGGCCAAGTCTCCTTCCGGAGAATCCATATAGCTTCAAGAAGCTCACCATTCTTTGTCTGTCAGCAGACTTCTTTGCATTCTTTTGAATGATGGCTCTTGACTTTGCAGCTTCTTCCCTTAGCTTCCTTTTGGTTGTTTTTCTTTCTTTGACTAGCTCAAGCTCAAGTTGCTTTAGGTACTCGAACTCAATGAAGTCATAGGACAGGGGAAGAAGTGCATCTGCCTGATAGAAGCCTGTGGCACTCAGGTAGTTGATCATCTTGATCCTATCTTCTTCTTTATCTACCTGAGGTTCTTGTGGAGCCACATCTTCCTGTGCAGGACTTTCTTGAACTGGTGAGAGAGTGGGAGCATGCTTGTAAAGTCTTTTCCGTCTCTTCTCCTCTTTGAATTGGAGAAGTAGCCTTGCATCCTCTTCTCCTTCATCTCTCTTGACACTTCCATGTCAGCCAGTTCATTTAACTCTTCTAAGGGGAGGGAGATGATTTCATCAATGTCATAGTTTCTGGTCTGTAGATAGGTAATCCTGACTGCCCTTAACTCATCATCTTGAGTATTTGGTCTGGGAGCAGCCCTGATTGCAGCTTGCATGAAGCTAGATGACCCAGTAGAACTTTCTCCCCTTAGCCTCCTTTTCCTCTCTCTCTCTTCCTCCTCAATTTCCTCAGGAGTCATTATCCTTTTCCCTTTGTCACCAACAGACCTTTGTGACTCAGGGTGGATTGAGGCTTGGCCTTCATTGCTTGGAGTAGCTTCCATGCTCTGGCCAGAGAGAGGCTGAGAAACACCTTCACCAGCAGGTGTCTCAAATGGAGTTTGAACTCTGCAGCAGTTGTTGATGATGAGACAGGGGTCTCAGGTTCTGCCACTGGGCCTTCAGTCAAGGTTTCCCCTATGAAACTAATCTTAGGGTCCACCTCAACATCCAGTTGACCGATGACATTGCCTGATTGCCTAAGTCTCCTTCTTAGAGTGAACTCTGCAAGGATCCTGTCCTGGATTCTTTGAGCCAGCTTGTCAGCTTGTCTTGAATTGCTTGGATTGACAAGTGGCAAGTTGACTAAATCAAGTCTTTCATAGAAGCTCAGGCTTTGGAATTGAAAAACTTCTTGTTGGCCTTGAACTCTGTGAAGTATAAGGGCTCTCCTGTCATCATCATACCTCCACCTTATGATGTAGTTGCCAGTTCCTTGTGGTGGAGATGAGACAGCCCTTGGTATACCTTCCTCAAAGAGACTCCTGATGAGTGAGTCTATAGAGTCCACATTAATGTGAACTTGAGGAAGTTGCTGAGAATGCACAACAGCAAGTGAGGATGGTGAGTCCTCTATGTCCATTCTCTCTGAAGAACTCCCAGGTTCTGTGGTTGTAACAACTTTCTCCCCCTTTTTGGTAGCATCACCCACTTGCATAGGTGAGCTGGAGGATAAGTCAATCACTTCCACAGGTTCTTGTGTTCCTGGTTGAGCTCTCCTTAAAGGTCTCCCAGCTAGTTTTTCCTTCAGATATGAAATCTGGAGTTGCTGATCATTGACCCTGTTTTGTAAGGTAGTCACCTGAGATTCCAAGTGACTAACCTTAGAGACTAAATAGGTGCATGTTTTTGACAATTTCTGCACCTTTAGTCTCAAATTCCCCTCATCTTCATCAGAAGAATCATTGGGGGATGAGATGATTGGACCAAAGTCCTCTCTCTCACCACCAGCTTGAGTTTCTTGGCTGCTGGTTTTCCTCTGCTCACTGGCAGCCTCAGTTGAGATCTTAATAATGTAATCACTTTCAAAAGTGAGAGCCTCTTCCATATGGACATCCTGAACAGGTTCAGAAGTGTCCACCTCAGTAGTAGGTGACTGATGTGGGATAGACTGAGGAGAATCAGAGGTACTCATCTCTCTTTGAGTAGGGGAGGAGAAGAGAGACTCATGGTACTCACTGAATCCTAAGTCTTCATCAGTGTAGAAGGATAGGTTGGGAATTGGTTGGTTGAGATCCAAAGGCTGGGGATGGTAGCTGTCCCCTGAAGGTTGTTCACTTGAGTGTTGAGACTCAGAGTGAAGGCTTAAGGCTGTTGGGCTAGTGAGCTCATCAGGGTGAGCTTGAGGAACCTCAGCCCTGATAGGTGAAGTAATGGGAGTGGTTTGCTCCTCAGGAGAAGTGGGAGCTCTAGTGTCCACTTCTTCCTGTAAGGTTGAGTATTTGGGGGCCTGCACAGACTCAATAGCCTGAGCAGGGGTTCGTTTGGATTTTCTTTGGTAGGTGAGGGTATTTCTGGTCTTTTTAGGGGTAAGGATAAAAGAGGTGTGGGTTCAACACTAGCTTGTGTTGCTAGGTTGTCACCTTGAGCAATGAGCTCTAACATTTTTGGGACTAGGGCTGTTTCTACCCCTGAGAAGCCTACAGTTGGCTTCTTCATTATTTTAAAGATGCCGGGCTTCATCTGTCCCAATTTAAGAATATTACTTGTTTCCCTCAACTGTGAGCCCAGTTCACAGTTGAGAATGTGTTGAACATATCTAGGAAACATGTAATACTCTAAGGAGTCTAAGTTTGCAAGTAAATTAGTATAAACAAATTGTGAATACCTGAACTTGACCCCTTGAACCATTCCATGAACTATAAAGGAGAGATCCTCAGGAATCTGGTCCCATCCACCATGCTTGTTTGATAAGCTGTGGATAACCACATGGAGCAGGAATTTCCATTGGGATGAGACCTTCCCTTTCCTGAAGGTCTTTACAGAGAAATCTCCCTCATAGCCCATCTGCTCAAAAGAATGATTAACAGCTTCTTGGGAAGGACACCTCACCTTCTTCATCATCCAGCTGCAAATGTTGGTTAATGATGGCCGGAGTGATGAAGATTGTCCTCCCTTGCACTGTGGCAGACAGTGCCTTCTCCCCATCCATAATGACCTCTTGGCAGGTCTTCCAGAATTCAAGCAAGTGATCCTCATATAGAGTAGGATCAATGGTCAGGGAGGTGAAATAGTTTGACAGAGTCAAGAATTGGCAAATCTCTGAGAAACTTGCATCTTTCTCAGAGCTTAACAGAGCAACTTGATTATGTTGCCTGTGAAGTTGCATGGAGAAATCTGGGTTGTTTCTGCGGTTAGGTTGGCCATTTCAGAAGCTTAAGGGTGAAGAAAGGTAGAAAGCAAAGGCGGTTTAGAGAATTAGGTTAGAGAAATAGTAGAATTGAGGAAGATAGTGGGAAAGAGGGGGAACCGTTGGGTATTTATGTGAAAAGGGATTTGAACCAAAGTTAATGAAAGAGGATAAACTTTGAAATCCGGAAGTCGGTCCCACCTCTGAAAAGGTAGTTTACTTTTGCTCAAAAAGTAGTTTTCTTGGAATTCGAAAAGCTTCCGAAGGTTATTTGTCTTCGGAAGTTTTGATTGAAAAAGCTTCCGAAGCTAAAATGGCTTCGGAAGATTTTCCTGAGAGTCTTGAAGATTTATGCTTCGGAAGAGAAATAAACCCTTGGATGCTTTGTATAGGAATAAACAAAGCTTCCGAAGGTTAATTTTGCTTCGGAAGGAAAAGGTTCTTAAAAATGAATAAGTGTCTGAGATAAGAATTTTAAGCTTCGGAAGATGAATTTGACTTCTTCCGAAGGTAAAATCTCTTAGACAGTTATTTATTTTGAAGACGTTTTTCTTCCGAAGATAAAATTTTATCTTCCGAAGTATCAAAAATTTTCAAGAATCTAAGGAAAGTCTTCAAAAAGAATTTTACATCCAAAGAAAACATGAGCTTATGAAAGTGATGAACTAGACAACTTAGGACACACATATTTTAAGAAGAAATAATTAGAATTAGTTTTAAGAAAAAGTCTACTCAAAGTTAATCATCCCAATAGCTGATATCAGATACTTAAATCTCTGTTCATCAAAAGCTTTTGTGAACAGATCAGCATATTGTTCATCTGTATGAACTTTGACTAGTTTAATTAATCCCTTTTCATAGTTATCTCTTATTAAATGATACCTGATGTTGATGTGTTTGGTCCTTGAGTGCTGCACAGGGTTCTCAGTGATAGAGATAGCACTATTGTTGTCTATGTGGATAGGAGTCTCTTTGAAGTTAAATCCATAGTCCAGCATCTGATTTTGAATCCAAAGCACTTGAGCACAGCAGCTTGCAGCAGCAATGTATTCAGCCTCAGCAGTTGATGCAGACACACAGGATTGTTTCTTGCATTGCCATGAGACCACCCTTCCACCAAGGAATTGACATCCCCCAGATGTAGACTTTGCAGTCATATTGCAACCACCATAATCACTATCTGTATAGGCATACAGATTGAAATTAGGATTCTTTGGATACCATAGACCAAGTGTTGAAGCACCTTTGAGGTATCTTAAAATCCTTTTCACAGTGATTAAGTGAGACATCTTAGGGTTGGCTTGATATCTTGCACAAATACATGTAGCAAACATGATATCAGGCCTGCTAGCTGTAAGATACATAAGAGACCCAATCATAGCCCTGTATAAGTGTTCATCTACACACTCCCCCTCAAGATCTGGACCAAGGGAGTGGTTTCTGGCTATGGGTGTCTTAGCAATCTTACAATCAGTCATGTTGAACCTCTTGAGTATGTCTTGAACATACTTTGACTGACTTATGAAGATGCCATCTTCAACCTGCTTCACTTGAATTCCCAGAAAGAAGTTGAGTTCTCCCATTGAACTCATCTCAAATCTGTCTTTCATCAGCTTCTCAAAGTCTTTGCAGAGCTTTGGATTAGTTGAACCAAAGATGATGTCATCTACATATACTTGAACCAGCAATAAGTCATTTCCCTGTCCTTTGATGAAGAGAGTTCCATCTATAGTACCTCTCCTGTATCCATGTTTACAAAGATACTCAGATAGTGTCTCATACCACTTCCTGGGTGCCTGATGCAGCCCATAAAGAGCTTTGTCAAGCTTGCAGACATAATCAGGATGATCAGGGTCTACAAAACCAGGTGGCTGTTTGACATAAACCTCCTCATCAATCACTCCATATAAGAAAGCACACTTTACATCAAGTTGGTAGACCTTGAAGTTCTTGGATGCAGCAAATGCCAGGAATATCCTAACAGCTTCTAGTCTTGCTACAGGAGCAAAGACATCAGTGTAGTCAATCCCTTCTTCTTGTGTGTATCCTTGAACAACTAGTCTTGCCTTGTTCTTGATGATGATTCCTCTATCATCCTTCTTATTCCTAAAAACCCATTTGGTTCCAATGGTAGTCTTCCCATGAGGAAGAGGACAAAGGTTCCAAACTTTCTGCCTTTTGAATTGAAGCAGCTCTTGTTGCATAGCTTCAACCCAACTTCCATCCTTTAGAGCTTCATCAACTTTCTTGGGCTCTATCTGAGATAAGAAACAAGAGTGAAGACAAACATTTGCTTCATGGGTTTGTCCTCTTGTTCTTACCCCTGTGACAACATCTCCAATGATGTTTGTGGTGGGGTGAGACTTGTGGATCCTTAGCTGAGGGATCACAGCAAGTTGTTGAGAAAGATCCAAATTTGAGAAATTTAGATCTGGTCTGGAAGATTCACCCTCCACATTATCACACTTATCAAGATTAACTTGATCCAATGAGTGTGTGACATCATTGATGTTGTCATCTATGGTATGGTTATTAGCATCAAGAAATTCCTGATCACTATCACCATCACCATTGTTGTCTTCTACAAGTGAGGTATCTTTATCTGGTTGAGAGGCCTCTGAGCTGGAATTTGAAGGCATGCCAGATGTATCAGCTGAATTTGTCATTGTTGTGCTGATAGAAACCTCATTTGCTGAAGTAGTTCCAACTGGAGCTGAAGATGTATGAGTTGAAGGTCTTCCTAGCTCAAATCTTGGATCAGGATCACCTGTATTTAGATTTTCTGCAGATCCTGAAACATGCTCACAAGATTTGTTAAAACAGTTGGTAACTAAATCAAGATCAAACAGCCAATCCGGACCAGAACCAGCTACACAAGGAGTGTGCTCATTGAAAGTCACATTGGCTGACTCCTCAACAATTCTAGTTCTGAGATTGTATACTCTATAAGCTTTAGCTTGGGAAGAGTATCCAATGAAATGTCCATCATCTGATTTCTCAGCAAACTTGGCAATTTGATCTTTGGTATTCAAGATGGTGCAGGGACATCCAAATGACCTGAGAAAACCAATGAAAGGTTTCCTCTTGTGCCAAAGTTCATAAGGAGTCTTACCATGTGTCTTAACTACTAAAACTCTGTTTTGCACATAGCAAGCAGTATTAACTGCCTCTGCCCAGAAGGTGATAGGCAGTTTAGAGTCAGACAACATAGTTCTTGCAGCTTCAATAAGTGTCCTGTTTCTCCTCTCAGCAACTCCATTTTGCTGAGGAGTCCTGGGAGCACTATATTGTCTTGTAATACCTTTTTCATCACAAAATGTATCAAGGATTTGGTTCTTGAATTCAGTTCCTTGATCACATCTTATGGTTTTGACCTTGTGATCACATTGATTCTCAACTTTTAAGATGAAATTCTTCAGAATCTCAGGGGTTTCATCCTTAGTTCTAAGGAAGAAGACCCAAGTGAATCTTGTAAAATCATCTGTGATCACCAGACAGTAAGAGGTCCTTCCTAAACTCATTACACTGGTGGGGCCAAAGAGATCCATATGTAACAAGTGTAGGGGAGTAGTGATGGAGTTCTTTTCCTTAGGCTTGTGAGATACCTTGTGTTGCTTCCCTTTCAGGCATGCAACACAATGATCATCACTTGTAAACTCTTTCTTTGGCATTCCAGTTACCAGATCATGTTTAATTAATTTATTCATGTTCTTAAAGTTTACATGGCACATTCTTTTATGCCATAGGAAAGACTCATCACTATTTGCTTTAGATAGAAAGCATGAAACTTCTCCAGAGGGAGATGTTTTTTTGCAAATCCATCTTGTACATGTTCCCTTTCCTGGGGGCTCTGAGCAGGATATGCTCATGAGGAATGACCACACCAGGCTTGAGAACAATGCACTCATGCTCAGTGAAGAGCATGTTATGACTCTGATCACAAAATTGGGATACACTCAGAAGATTGTACCCAAGCTCCTTAACAAAGTTTACCTTCTCAATGCTGAGCTTACCATTTGTGACCTTGCCCCTTCCAGAAATGTAACCACCTTCATCTCCTCCAAAAGCAACTGGTCCTCCATCAATTCTCTCAAAATTATGAGTAGAGACCTATTGCCTGTCATGTGCCTGGAACAGCCACTGTCAATTATCCAGACATTCCTGTTTGTCTTGAGCTGTTCCTGCACAAAGAAAATGATTAGTTACATTTGGAAACCCAAGCCTTACTTGTCTTGGGCTCATTAAGTGTAATAGAAGGTAATGCAACAGTAATAGATCCTATGGTTGTACTATGGGGATCTTCAGCTGTTGTTGATGGAGAAACCTCAGTCATTTGGTCTTTCTTAGACTTCCACACCACCTTTGGAGTCTTGGACTTGACCTTCAAAACCTTAGAAGCTTTTGGAACTTCACAAGTTTTGATGAATGAACCTTCGGAAGAATCTACAGTCACTGCAGCAGACTTCAGTGCTTCGGAAGAACTCCTTTCTTCCGAGACCAACTTTGCTTCCGAAGGTAATTTTCCATTTACCTTCTTCTTTGATTTGGAGCTTCCGAAGGAAACAGACTTTCCTTCCAAGCTTGAGACTTCTTGAGACTCTTTGAAGTCTTTGTGTTGGTCATGTGGATGGTACTTTTAGGATTGTATGGGCAATCCTTAGCAATGTGAGAAGTACTTTCACACATGACACATAAAATTTTCTTCTTCAAACAAGTCTCCTTTTGAGAGCAAAACTGGCTTTGGTCACATCCCTTCTCCACCTTCATCTTGGTAGATGCTGAGACAGTTCTTTTGGGTTGTGAACTGTTCTTGGAGTTTGATGGTCCAGGCTGTGCAGAAGTGGTACACAGCAGCTCAGTCTTCTTCTTTGCATTGTGATGATTTGAACAAGAACCATGACTCTTAGCTGAGGAGTCTTGGTTGATGTCTTCAGTCCTTACAACTTTGAAACCTGCAGAGATAAACACTTGTTTCTGCTTAGCATCAAAAGTAGCCTTGATTTCTTGAGCCTTCTTTGCTATCCTTTTGCTCTTCCTGATCAAGTTCTTTCTTTTGGACTTGGTCATCACAGTTGATTTCTTCTCCTCAGAAGGATAGTGGCCCTTGGAAGAATCCTCTTCTTCACTCTTCTCAGAGGAATTCTTCACTATCACTTCTTCATCATCCTCACTTACAGGATCTATGAGAGGAAGCTCATCTTCACAAGTTCCACACCTAGGAGATCTTACAGACAAGATTGTGTGTGGAGGAGCTATCTCATTTGATCCCAGTCCCTGTCTATTTTGATAACAAACTTTGTTGTGCAGGGATGAGGATATCATGTTCTTGAAGGTCTCTTCTTCAAGAACACTCTTTTCTGCCTTGGCTTTGCTGATCACAAGCTCAGCCTGGCACTCAGTCAACTTAGCAATGAGATCTTGGATCTGAGTTCTAAAATCTGTATGTTCATTTTTAGTACTGAAATGGTTTTCTCCAAGTCCTCTATCTTTAACTTGTAATCATTTTCAGACTTTCTAAAATCAGATTTTAATATGTTTAATGACTCAAGATCAGATCTCATCTCTAAGTTGTAGGACCTGTATCTATTTACTTTAGCAATGCATTCAGGAGAGCAGAGATGTTCCAATACCTTGGCTTCATCATGGCAGCCATCAGTGCTTGGTTTGGAGAAGCATCTTCCACCTGAAAGCTCCAGTCAAAGCCTCCCTCTTCAACAGCAACAGCAGCATGTTGCTTTGTCTTCTCAGCCAGAGGGGCTTTGTCAGTGTAGTTTGGTCTGGGTTGTGTTTGGCCCCCATTTGCTTTAGGTGCCTTACACTCCCTAGCAAAGTGACCCATAAGGTTACAGTTGTAACACTTAACTTTGCTTTTATCCAGCCCAAACTTTCCACTGGTAGCATTGCTTGGAAATCTTCTTCCTGTCCTCTTGTAGAACTTCTTGGCTCTGTGAGTGAGGAGAGCCATCTGCTGAACTATCTCCATGTATTCCAGGTCATCTGGATGGATACAGTCCAGGTCTTCAAGAGTGAAAAGATAATTCCCACAGCTTTCATTAGCAGACACAAAAGCTTGAGAAGAACTTGTCTCTTGGAATGGGCTTCCTTGAGTAAAGTTCTCCCTTGGTGTCTCCGGGAAGGTGATGAAAGGACCCTTTTGTGAGTTGTCAGGGTAGCATATGAGATGATGTTGGGGTTCTATGCTGTCCCTTTCAACCACATGAAGGGCTGAACCCATTTGATTGTTGGAGTTGCCAGATGAACCTTGCATGTTCATCTCCATCTGGTATCCACTGAGAATCCCATACAACTCTGTAAGAGTAAGAGTCTTAAGGTTCTCAGTCCTCTTGATCACCACACAATAGTGTGTCCATTGCCTAGGAAGTGAGGACATGAACTTCCTTACAATGTCCCTTTTCTCAAGAGGAACTCCTCCATCAACTAGGGTATCCACAATCTCAACATACCTGAAGTATTGTTGGGTCATGGTTTCACCTGCTTTGAAGGTGAAATTCTCAAACTACTGCTTCAGAAGATCTTTCTTGTTCTCCTTGGCTTCAGAGGAGCCTTCATACATCAGATTCAGTGCATCCCACAGCTGTTTGGCTGTCTTGCACTTCTTAAAACCTCTGTATACAGAGTTTGGGAGAGCAGTCTGAAGAGCAGTCATGGCCTTCCTGTCAATCTCTACTCTTTTTCTATCTTCATCTAAGTAGTTGGCCACATCTTTAGGAATCATACCAGCACCAGTAGCAGAGGGGGTGCTGGGTACGAAAGGTCCATTCTCAACAGATTCTCACATTCTTGAATCAAGAGACCTGATGAAGCCTTCCATCCTCATGCACCAGGTGTCAAAATCATCAAGAGTGATCAGTGGGGATTTGTTCATGGTTCCAGTCTCCATATCAGTCTTTGAGATGGAAGCCATTTGAAGAGTATAGTTTTTGTGTGTGTGAGGGATCTTAAGATGGTTAGATCTTATATCAAGAGCCTGGAAAGCTCTGATACCAATTGCAGGACCATTTAAGGGCTTAAACACAATTACAACACAACAACACAATGAGGAGACTAACTAAACTTTAATCAAACAGTGAACTGGGTTAACCAAAGTGATACAAAGAACACAAGTAAAGCAAGAGACAGAACAAGAGAGTATGGGTTTCAAGGAGGCAGTATATTGCTTTCTCAAGTTCTTTTACAAGTGTTACAAAGCATAAAGAAAGATACAAGAACTTGAAATACTTATACTACAACCTACAGCCGGCTATACTTTGAAAGCCAGCTGGATACAATTGACTAGACACTAACAAAATCAATTGTAGGATCAAAAGGCATATCTGCCTTTTGACCTTGTGACTATGACATGCCATAGCTCACATCCTTATACATTACAAAAAGGATAAAGTACATAAAGTGGAAAGTTACAGACTCAAGACCTCAATGTACAGTTACCAAAAGCAAGGCCCTTTTCACCAACTCATGTAAGTTGGTGACTTTATAGAGATGCAGCGGAAAAGGTGCTTTATGGAAAAGTACATTAGATAAAGCATGTGTACTAAAAGTCTTCGGAAGAAATCTGTCTTCATAGGTTGAAGCTTCAGAAGACTTTGTCTCTGAAGCTTCGGAAGACTTCATGTTTGGCTTCGGAAGATATTGGTCTTGGCTTCAGAAGATTTTACACTTAGAGTAGTTTCTAATGCATTGTGTAAAACTTCCGAAGCATTCTTCACTTCAGTACTTAGTGCATGTTGCTGAGACACTTAGGATGTTTTGGGTTGCATCAGACTTCAGGAATCCTTACAAAGAGCATTCTAAGAAGGGTCACCATCCCTCTGAGGAGAGCAAAGCTCTTGGGATGACCAAGTCAAGAAGAAAGAACTTGATCAGGAAGGCCAAAAGAAAGTCCAAAAAGGTTCAAGAGATCAAGGTCAATTCTACACAGAAGCAAGTCTTCATCTCCGCAGGATTTGAAGTGGTAAAGTCTGAAGACACAAACTTGAACTCCATTAACAAGAGTTCTAGTTCATGTCCAAATCATCCCATCATCAAGAAGAAGGCTGATCAGTTGTTCATTGCTGTTGTACAACCTGAACAATCCAGCTCCAAAGGTAGTTCTAACCCCACAAGAATTCCCACAGCATCTGCAAAGATGAAGATGGAGAAGGAAAGTGATCAAGTTCAGCCTTGTTCAAAAAGAAGAACTCTCAAAAGGAAGAAAATGGACTGTGTTATGTGTGGGAGTACTTCTCATCTTGCTAAAGATTGTGTCTACAATCCAAGGAGTACTCTCCACATGACCAAGAAAGAAACTTCTAAGAGTTTGGAGAAGAAGAAGCAAGCTTCGGAAGGAGAATTTGTTTCCTTCGGAAGCTCCAAAATGAAGAAGAAGACAAGTGAAAACTTGCCTTCAGAAGAAAATTTGGTCTCGGAAGAAAGAAATAGTTCCGAAGCACTGAAGCCTGCTGCAGTGAAAGCAAGATCTTCCGAAGGTCCAGTCATCAAAACTTCCGAAGTCATCAAAACTTCCGAAGTATTGAAGGTCAAGTCTAAGCTTCCAAAAGTGGTATGGAAGTCAAAGAAAGACCAAGTGGCTGAAAGTTCCTCATCAACATCAACAAATGATCCTTCTAGCATGACTATAGGATCAATTACTGTTGCATTGTCTTCAACTTCTTTTGATGAGCCCAAGACCAATGAGGCTTGGGTTTCCAAATGTAACTAATCACCTTTTTTTGTGCAGGGACAGCTCAAGACAAACAGAAATGTATGGATCATTGATAGTGGTTGTTCCAGACACATGACAGGCAATAGGTCACTACTCCAAAAGTTTGAAAGAATTGATGGAGAACCAGTTGCTTTTGGAGGAGATGCAGGAGGTTACATTACTGGAAGGGGCAAGGTCACAAATGGTAAGCTCAGCATTGAGAAGGTAAACTTTGTCAAGGAGCTTGGGTACAATCTTCTGAGTGTATCCTAATTTTGTGATCAGAGTCATTACATGCTCTTTACTGAGCATGAGTGCATTGTTCTCAGGCCCGGCGTGGTCATTCCTCATGAGCACATCTTGCTCAAAGCCCCCAAGAAAGGGAACATGTACAAGATGGACTTGCAAGAAACATCTCCCTCAAAAGAAGTTTCATGCTTTCTATCTAAAGCAAATAATGATGAATCTTTCCTCTTGCATAAAAGAATGTGCCATGTAAACTTTAAAAACATGAATAAATTAATTAAGAATGATTTTGTAACTGGAATACCAAAGAAAGAGTTTACAAGTGATGACCACTATGTTGCATGCTAAAAAGGGAAGCAACACAAGGTATCTCACAAGACAAAGGAAAGAAACTCCATCATTAATCCCCTACACTTATTACATATAGATCTCTTTGGCCCCACCAGTGTAATGAGTCTAGGAAGGACCTCTTATTGTTTGGTGACCACAGATGATTTTACATGATTCACTTGGGTCTTCTTTCTTAGAACTAAGGATGAGACTCCTGAGATTCTGAAGAATTTCATCTTAAAGATTGAGAATCAATATGATCACAAGGTCAAAACCATAAGATGTGATCAAGGAACTAAATTCAAGAATCAAATCCTTGATAGATTTTGTGATGAAAAAGGTATTACAAGACAATATAGTGCTCCCAGGACTCCTCAGCAAAATGGTGTTGCTGAGAGAAGAAACAGGACACTAATTGAAGCTACAAGAACTTTGTTGTCTGACTCTAAACTGCCCATCACCTTCTGTGCAGATGGAGTGAACACTGCCTGCTATGTGCAAAACAGAGTTTTAGTGGTTAAGACACATGGTAAGACTCCTTATGAACTTTGGCACAAGAGAAAACCTTTCATTGGTTTTCTTAGGCCATTTGGATGTCCTTGCACCATCTTGAATACCAAGGATCAAATTTCCAAGTTTGCCGAGAAATCAGATGATGGACACTTTATTGGATACTCTTCTCAAGCTAAAGCTTATAGAGTATACAATCTCAGAACTAGACTAGTTGAGGAGTCAACCAATGTGACTTTCAGTGAGCACACTCCTAGTGTGAAAGGTTCAGGTCCGGATTGGCTATTTGATCTTGATTTAGTTACCAACTGTTTTAACAAATCTTGTGAGAATGTTTCAGGATCTAGAGATATATTACTAACAGATGATCCTGACCCAACATTTGAGCTCAGAAGACCTTCAAGTTACACATCTTCAGCTCCAGTGGTAACTATTCCTGCAAATGAAGCTTCTACTAGCACATTAATGACAAATCCTGCTAATGCTTCTGGGGTGCCTTCAAATTCCAACTTAGAGGCACAAAACTCAGAAGAAGGAGCTTCAAATGTTGGAGAAAATGGTGGTGGTGAAAGTGATCAAGAATTTCTTGATGCTGATAACCACTACATTGAAGACAATATAAATGATGTCACACACTCATTGGATCAAGTCAATCTTGATAAGTGTGGTGATGTGGAGGGTGAATCTTCTTTGCCAGATCAAAAATTTTCAAATCTAGATCTGTCTAAGCAACTTGCTGTGATCCCTCAGCTAAGGGTCCACAAGTCTCATCCTACCACAAACATCATTGGAGAGGTTGATTCAGGGGTGAGAATAGGAGGACAAACCCATGAAGCAAATGTTTGTCTTCACTCTTCTTTCTTGTCCCAGATAGAGCCAAAGAAAATTGATGAGGCTCTGAAGGATGGAAGTTGGGTTGAAGCTATGCAAGAAGAGCTACTTCAATTCAAAAGGCAAAAGGTTTGGAACCTATGTCCTCTTCCTCAAGGGAAGACTACTGTGACAACCGACCTCCAGGTTGTTATCCTAACCCTAGATTACTTGCATCATTATCCATCTTATGAGTGCTAATAATTAAAACTATTCAACCCTACTATGAAATTGGAAACAATTCTTACTACTTGATTCAAATTATGGTTTCATATGATTTTTATTATTGACTTTTAGCTAATTTAGGTTTCTACCTTTTAAAAATTTGTGTTCCGGGAATGTCAACCAGTCACCCTTACAAAATTAATTTCAAGAGAAGGCAATTAAAATCTGAGCATACACACTCACACTTATATAATTTTCGGCCATGCATGCATGGACATGCACTAGATACCTCAAATATACCATCCACTAAATAATACATTATACCCAATACTACAAAACTACACTACATAATAACAGTTTACAATTAAAATTTAATCCAAAAACCCTCCCACTACACTCCAAATGCGGCCGCCCTCCCCTCTCCACTCCTCTCCTCTCTACACCACCACCACACTCACCACTTACATTACATGCAAGTCTCTCTCCCTCTCTCCCTCTTATTCGAAACATTCAGCTGAAACAAACACACACACATCACAATTCTCTCAAAGAAATTCTCTCTAAGTCTAGCACAAGAATTCGAAGAACAACACCAAGCAACAATCGGCCAAGTGCAAACCGCAAGGAGGTGGCCTAGTTCGCGAGTTTTGGGCACACAACCACACTTGTTCGACTTTTCCAGCCTTGGTTCGAGCTTCTACAGCCATGTCCAAGGAGTTTCTAGCCATCCACGACCATCAACACCTTCTAAACCGTGAGTTACATCAAGTGTAAGCTCATGTTGTCGGTTTTGGACATTTCACTTGTTTTCTTCATTTTTCACCTAAAAACCTTGCTTTTTCCTTGTTGTAGCATAAACTTCTCACCATCACTTTGTTATTAAGGAGTTCCCAACATTCTTGAAGGTAAATCTCATGTTATGTTAGTCATTCTTGAGGTGGAAACCGATTTCCACCATGAAAACCCTCTTTTTGGGTGTTTTGGTATCATCTAACTTGTGAAAGTTGCAACTCTTGTAAACCAAACTTGTGACCTGCATTTTTATGACTTAACGGACTCCCAAGAACCTGTTTTAAAAGTTCCAAAAGACTACCTAACTCAAACCCACGGTTATTACATGGATTACACCTTGAAACCCTTCTTTCTACATGTAACAACACCCTTTAAGCATTTGTTTGAAAAACCCTTTCAACCAAGACTCATAACCTACTCATGAACGACTTTATTAAACCTTAATAATATGTTTATAAAGTTAAATGAAGTGTTGGTAATGTTTAAACTCAAGTTAAGATGATTTACACAAGTGTTATGGTCGGTTATGACATTTTCTACATGTTTGAAGCATATGGATGTGTAGAACAACTAGGCAACTCTTTGGGACTGAAATTTCAGTAGGTTTGGATGATTATTAAAAGTGTTAGTAATGTTTAATCTCTGGAATAAAGGACATGTTGAGATATGCCCTCTTTTAGTCACTTTCGGGACCCGAAAACATGGTAAAATAACTTTAAAAATAGTAAGAATATGAATTTAACACTCTTGAAAAGTATTCCAGGCTTAAAAATTATAAATAAAGTGTTCTGGAGTCAATGGATAATTTAAATGGTCAAAGAAACAAATAAATGACGTTTTAACCAAAAACGGGTACAAACCGAGCATCGTTTTTGAGAAAAATCCATAAAAATGGAGTTCGGAGCTAAGATTTATAAAAATCAAATGATTTCAGTAAGTTAAGTAATAAAAGACTTAAAGGATTTGAAAAATTGGTCAAACAAGCTTTAAATGGTCAAAAACGGTCAAAACCGCGTTTTAACGGGTCAAACGTAAAAATGAGATTTTCAACTATAAAAGGTCAATTTTCACAATTTAAGGACTTAAAAATTTATAAAGATACCTTTTAGAAAATACCTACTGGTCCAAGATTCAAATATATGAAAACCCTAATTTACGGTTAAAACTCTCCGGCTTTTACCGTAACCGGGAGCGTTAAACGCGCAGTTTTTAAATCGGACCCGTAAACTAAAATTTTGAAACACTTACTCTATAATAAGTAAAATATTACTCTAAGAATCTGATTTTTGGTCTTAAATGTCATAAAGGGCAAGAAACCAAACTTGAGGGTAGAAACTGTCAATTTTGAAACTTGAGGGACCAAATTGTAAAATTTTTCCAAACCTTATAACCGACTTCCAGGAAGCTAATAATCACTTGAACAACAAAATTACTTAATATACTTAACCTAATGAAGTGAAAATCCCAATTTTCATGAAGACGCCTTGACCTACCATAAAAGGAAACTTTTTATACAAACCGTCACGAAACCAAAGCTTTACTCAATAGCTAAACTCTTGACACCATTGTTGTACCTTAAATGAGTTTAGGGCAGTAGCTTATTACTTAATATGTACATGTTAGGGTGCTAGACTTGAGACACTTCCCGGTACACCAAGAGACATTTGACTTGAAACCTAAGGTGAGTTCTAGTGATCCCCCTTTTTACTATTGTTTTGGGATGAAACATGCTCTACTTTTTATTAACTATAATTGTGGTTTACTTGATGATTGTATGTGGGATTTGTGGTTACCTGCTGATTCTTATATCATGATCATTAATTCTTTCGTGAACCGCTTGTTTTATATGGATAGATCTATTTGGGGAATCCCCCACACACAGCGGCTTCCGTTCCAGGAAGGTTACCCCACTGAGATCCTAAGGGGTCGTTTGTGGCATGTAACAGGTTTTGTTAAGATACTATGGTGAACCATCCGGGCAGGTAGGGTTCACTGGTTTGGGGCTCAGTTCTTCCTTCGGGAATATCCGGTTAAACACAACTTTAGAAGAGGCCAACCGGGACTGAGTGCAGGGTTGATTATGTTTTTTCCCACGATGTTTAAACAATGATTATTTTCTTTTAATCAAAGAAGGATTTGTTAAGTCCTTTTGTTTTTTAAACTTTAAGCACTTGAATTCACCAACTTTTTAGTTGACACAAATTTCTTTTGAGCATGTTTCAGGTAATGTATGAAGAGATCCTAGCTGTTGTGAAGACCTAGACTTATCCCCGTGACATGGCATTGGCATATTTTCCTTGATGAATCATTTGAACAATATTATATTTGTGTTGAACAAGTACAATTTATTTTTATGGATGATTGTAAAACTCATTTGGGGGCTTGATTTGTTTCTAGCCCCGTTATCTTTTTAAAAACATTAATGCCATGTGACATTCTCTCCTTTGAGCTCTTGTAATGGTTTGTTTCCGCTGCCATATGTTGTTGCTAGTCTGTGACGTCCCACCCTACCTGGGCCCGGGGTGTGACAGATTGGTATCAGAGCCAAAGGTTGTAGAGAAGTCGGGAATACCATAGTAGACCCTAGGCTACAACCCTGATACCCTAGGACTGTCCTTGTGGGAAGTGTTGGGATGATCGGGTTGGGTAAATTGATGATTACACTTGATCAACGTAATCATGAATTTACCGGACGTGTAATTTCCATCACTGATCTTAGGTTATGGTTGGACTTTTTCTGATTTATATTGATGATTTTGAAACTAAATTACAAAAAGGGGATTTAAATGATTTTTATGATGAACTATGTTATCCGATACTACTTGAAGAGACTATTGACTTGGGCAAAACAGACAGCTATATGTTGGAATAACAGATACTATTGCCATCACTACTATTATTAGTACTATTATTATGATCATGAGCTATGAGAAACCAAATTACTCATGATGTATTTCTTACATGACAACGTCTATGGCTGATAAAGGAAAGGCGCCTGCTCACCCCGACACTGAGACCACTCCTACCGGAAACCTGAGGAGAGAGAAGCCCCAGACAGAGTATGAAACGTACCTCCGGAGAGGCGGACATCCAGGATGGATATCCGTCACGTCCGAAGACACTGAGGCTTCCGAGGACTCTTCCTCCACATCACCTTCCCGAAGCCGAACGCGTTCCCACTCTCCTCAAGTAGCTGCTCCGACCCTCTCACCCATTCCACCTATTGGGAATAGGGGTGCGCGTACTATCACCCGACCTCGCAAAAACGTTAGGCCAGGATCCTCCGTATCCTTTAGGATGCCTCCTCCTCCTCCCCCGCCTGTTAGGATTCCGACTTCGGTACCTCCACTGTTTGACCCACGTGACGAACGCCTGATGCCGCCGAGACATAGTATGTATGACGGCCCTAGCGTACTGGCTGGTGATAGGTACTCCCAGTCGAGTCGTCGGGCAAGTGATGTAGGACCCTCTGATGCGACATTGGATGAGATCTTGAGGACTGTTCACCGTCATGAGCTGACTGTTCAGCACGCCACTCGAACCTCCCAGTCTGCTCAATTCCAGGCTATGATGGCTACGCAAGGAGTGAAGCGTTTGGAGCAGGAGCAGAGGAAGAAGGGTACAGGATGGTTTGGATGGCTGAAGAGAAAGTGGATGTGAGAGTTGGAGTGCTCAGCGGGATTATCTGTCTCTAGACAGTAGAAGGAAACTATTTGAATTGTTATTCGATACTATTATTTTATTATCATGGGGGTGATGGCACCTTCCAAATTGTAAGAGCTTGACTCTGATTCTATTTTGTTGGATGATACTATCATGAACTGCTGTTGGAATGCTAGATTTATTAAACTGTCTGTATTAAATTGCTATATGTTGTGTTGTGCCTTGAAATTGGTCTGTGCCTTTTTTTTAAATGGTTGCCCAACTGTTATGTTATGTTTTGATTTAGACTTTGTAAGGTTTCCTTAGTGGGTTGTAAATACATATGTGCATGCCATGATTCCTCTTCCGAGGCATGGTGTAATAGGATAATGATGCATAGGCTATTCGAAACAAATTATGAGATGCTAAACGAATCTATTTGTGATACTATCAGAATGCCGACTCGCAGAGGAACACGTTTTGGACGGCGTGGAGCCACCAGGGGCCGTCGTGAGGAAGCAAGGCCGACTGGAAACCAACCTACTCCACCAGGGACTCCCCACGGGGAAAATGCTAATCAAGAGAGTAACGAAAGGATTGCTAACCTCGTAGCTCAGCAACTAGCTAACGCCATTCCGACTATTATTGCACAGATAAATGCAGACCGGGATAACACTACTGGTAATGACCGGCCGGTGAACGATGAGAGCCACGACGAAGAAGCCGAGGCGTTAAGGAATGGATGCTCCTATAAGACCTTCATGGCATGTAAGCCTAAGGACTTCTATGGCACCGAGGGTGCTATAGAGACTTACAGGTGGATTGACGAAATGGAAGCTGTCTTGGACATTAGCTAGTGCAAGATGGAGCATATGGTGAGGTTTGCATCACAATCTCTCAAGGGATCAGCTCTTGAATGGTGGATGTCAATTACCCAAAGCCGGGGAAGAAATGTGGCTAATCGAATGGGCTGGACTGAATTCCGAAAGCTAATGACCAACAAATATTGCCCCATCAATCAACTCGAGAAGCTGGAGACAGAATTTTTAAGTTTGGAGATGAAAGGTCCCAACTACACAGAATATATCAATCGTTTCTTAGCCCTGTCCCGACTTGTGCCACATCTGGTGACACCAGAAGCCAAAGGTGTAGCACGGTTCATCTGGGGACTACACCCAAGAGTTAGGGGTATGGTCCGTTCCTCCCAGTCTGTAACCTTACAAGCTGCTGTCGACCTTACCAGCAGTTTGACAGACGACCTAATTAGGGCTGGATGGACCGATCAAGCAAGGGCTGATGAGAAGAGGAAGTTTGTTGGTGAGAAAAGGAAGTGGTTTGAAGCGAAAAGAGCGGTTGGAAGTAGTAGTGGGTCAAGTAGAAGGAGTTCTGAAGGTGTGAGACGTGATGATCAGGGAAGCAAAAACCGGAGATTGTATTCGGGGACAAGCCCATACTGCGGCAAGTGCAAGTTACATCATCAAGAAGAATGTAACCCGATGCCCTGTTTTAGGTGCAAGAGAACAGGGCATTTAATTAAAGACTGTACTTACGCACCAGGAAAACAATGCTATGAGTGTGGAGATCCAGGGCATATGAGGAACAAGTGTCCTAAGCTGGGTAGAGACAAGGATGCCAAGCACAACAAGCCTAAGGGAAGAGCTTTCGTTATGGACCCAGCAGGAGCTCGTAGGGAACCCGACGTGGTCAACGGTACGTTCCTTGTAAACAACCATCCCGCTACTGTACTGTTTGATACTGGAGCGACTGCTAGTTTTATCTCTAGTACTTTTAGGCCATTGATTGACTTAGACGTGTGTACCTTGACTGATACGTTTACCGTAGAATTAGCTGACGGTAATATTTTAGAAGCTAACGAAATCATTAGGGATTGCCCGCTGAATCTAAAAGGGAATACGTTTAAGATTAACTTGATGCCCATTAAGTTAGGGGGATTTGATGTGGTTGTGGGTATGGACTGGCTAGCGAAGCATAGAGTCGAAATCTTATGTGATGAGCGACTACTCAAGATACCGTTGAGCGACGAAGAAGTGTTAGTGGTAGAGGGTGAAAGGAGTAACACCCTATGCCCTATGATATCCTACTTAAAAGCTACCAAGAGCTTAATGAAGGGATGTCCAGCTTTTATAGTATATGTGATGAAAACCCAAAAGGAGAAGAAGATCGAAGATATTCCCGTGGTTTCTGAATACCCAGAGGTGTTTCCGGAAGAACTACCAGGACTCCCCCCGAATCGGCAAGTCGAATTCCAGATAGATTTGCTGCCTGGTGCTGCACCGGTAGCCAAGGCACCGTACCGGCTCGCCCCACCTGAGATGAAGGAGCTAATGGTACAAATTCAAGAACTACTGGACAAGGGGTTTATACGTCCGAGTGTCTCTCCATGGGGTGCCCCGGTACTATTCGTGAAATAGAAAGACGGAACCCTGCGAATGTGTATTGATTACAGGGAACTGAATAAGCTGACCATAAAGAACCGTTACCCTCTTCCGAGAATAGATGACCTATTTGATCAACTGCAAGGAGCAAGTTATTTCTCCAAAATAGACTTGAGGTCAGGATACCACCAACTGAAGATAAGAGAAGAAGACATACCCAAAACAGCCTTCCGAACTAGGTATGGACACTACGAGTACTTGGTCATGCCCTTTGGAGTGACTAATGCTCCAGCAGCATTCATGGACCTCATGAACCGCGTTTGCCGCCCTTCCCTCGACAAGTTTGTGATCGTGTTTATTGACGACATACTGATCTATTCCCGAAGTAAAGACGAGCACGAGAAGCATCTCAGGCTAATTCTTGAATTGCTCAAGAATGAGCAACTATATGCCAAGTTCTCTAAATGTGAATTTTGGATGCGCCAGATCCAATTCTTAGGTCATGTGGTGAATGAGGATGGGATTCAAGTTGACCCTTCCAAGATTGAGGCCATAAAGAATTAGAAGATTCCTGAAACTCCTACGGAGATAAGGCAATTCTTAGGACTGGCTTGCTACTACCGACGATTTATAAAGGACTTCTCGCGTATAGTGCAACCTTTGACCGCACTAACCAAGAAGAACACAACCTTTGTGTGAGAGCGAGAGCAGAACGAGGCGTTTGAAACGCTTAAGGAGAAGTTATGCAGTGCACCTATCCTTGCTCTTCCAGAAGGAGTAGAAGACTTCGTGGTCTATTGTGACGCTTCGCGTCAAGGGCTAGGATGTGTATTGATGCAACGCAACAAGGTGATTGCTTACGCTTCTAGACTGCTGAATGATCATGAGAAGAACTACACGACTCACGATCTGGAGTTGGGTGCCGTGGTGTTTGCTCTCAAAATGTGGAGGCACTACCTTTATGGCACAAAGTGTATCATCTACACTGACCATAGAAGTTTGCAACATATCCTTGACCAAAAGATGCTCAACATGCGTCAAAGAAGATGGGTTGAGCTATTGAACGATTACGAGTGCGAAATTCGCTACCATCCTGGTAAGGCCAATGTTGTGGCAGATGCATTGAGCCGAAAGGAAAGAGAAAAACCTCTTCGTGTACGAGCCTTAAGGATGAGTGTGTATACCAACCTTATTGCAAAACTGAAAGAAGCTCAGAGCGAGGCATTAAAGGAAGAAAAAATAAAGGAAGAAGGATTGACTGGAATGGAAAAGCAATTTGAGATAGGGGACGATGGTACATACAGATATGAAGGAAGGACTTGGTTGCCAAAACACGGAGGAATTCAAGAAGTAATCCTCGACGAAGCACACAAGTCTAGGTATTCAATTCATCCTGGAAGTGATAAGATGTACCAGGATTTAAAGGCACTTTTCTGGTGGCCGGGAATCAAGAAATCAATCGCCGTTTATGTGGGGAAATGTTTAACCTGTGCCATGGTAAAAGCTGAGAACCAAAAACCATCAGGAACGTTACAACAACCTGAAATCCCAGAATGGAAGTGGGATAATGTCACGATGGATTTTGTTACCAAGTTGCCCAGAACGTTTAAAGGTCACGATGCTATTTGGGTGATAGTAGATAGACTAACGAAATCAGCTCACTTCTTGCCAATTAGAGAAGACTACGACATGACGAAATTGGCCCAACTATATGTCGACGAGGTGGTAACGAGGCATGGAGTGCCTTTGTCGATCATCTCCGACCGTGATAGCCGTTTCACCTCTCGTTTCTGGAAATCGTTCCAGCAAGCTTTAGGAACCCGTTTAGATCTAAGCATGGCTTACCACCCTCAGACCGACGGACAGAGCGAAAGAACTATTCAAACGATGGAAGACATGTTAAGAGCTTGCGTGATGGACTTTGGCGGAAACTGGGATAACCATCTTCCTTTGGTGGAATTCGCCTATAACAATAGTTACCACGCGAGTATCAAAGCCGCTCCGTATGAGGCCCTATATGGCAGGAAATGCCGATCACCCTTGAGTTGGAATGAGATTGGTGATAGCCAAGTGATGGGACCCGACATAGTGTTGGAGACCACCGACAAGATCTATAAGATAAAGGAGCGACTGAAAGCAGCCAGAGATCGACAGAAGAAGTACGCTGATAGGAGACGGAAACCTCTAGAGTTCCAAGTGGGCGACAGGGTAATGCTAAAGGTAGCACCATGGAAGGGAACTGTGAGGTTCGGAAAGAGAGGAAAGTTAAGCCCAAGATACATTGGACCATTCGAAATACTGGCAAGAATTGGCCCAGTGGCGTATAAGTTGAAACTACCCCCGGGGTTGAGTCACATACACAACACCTTTCATGTGTCAAACTTGAAGAAGAGCATGGTAGACAAAACCCTAGAACTGCCATTAAAAGAAGCAAGAATAAACGACAAACTGAATTTTGTGGAAGAACCCGTGGAGATCACAGATCGCTTGGTCAAACAACTCCGGCGGAGTCGCATACCCAAGGTTAAGGTTAGATGGAACTCCAAGCGAGGACCTCTTGGGAGCGTGAAGAAGAAATGAGGAAGAATTATCCACATCTCTTCAAACCCACCCGTTCAGTCTCTAATCAGAGTTAAAATTTCGGGACAAAATTTCCTAAACGGTGGGAGAATGTGACAACCGACCTCCAGGTTGTTATCCTAACCCTAGATTACTTGCATCATTATCCATCTTATGAGTGCTAATAATTGAAACTATTCAACCCTACTATGAAATTGGAAACAATTCTTACTACTTGATTCAAATTATGGTTTCATATGATTTTTATTATTGAATTTTAGCTAATTTAGGTTTCTACCTTTTAAAATTTTGTGTTCCGGGAATATCAACTAGTCACCCTTACAAAATTAATTTCAAGAGAAGGCAATTAAAATGTGAGCATACACACTCACACTTATATAATTTTCGGCCATGCATGCATGGACATGCACTAGATACCTCAAATATACCATCCACTAAATAATACATTATACCCAATACTACAAAACTACACTACATAATAACAATTTACAATTAAAATTTAATCCAAAAATCCTCCCACTACACTCCAAATGCGGCCGCCCTCCCCTCTCCACTCCTCTCCTCTCTACACCACCACCACACTCACCACTTACATTACATGCAAGTCTCTCTCCCTCTCTCCCTCTTATTCGAAACATTCAGCTGAAACAAACACACACACATCACAGTTCTCTCAAAGAAATTCTCTCTAAGTCTAGCACAAGAATTCGAAGAACAACACCAAGCAACAATCGGCCAAGTGCAAACCGCAAGGAGGTGGCCTAGTTCGCGAGTTTTGGGCACACAACCACACTTGTTCGACTTTTCCAGCCTTGGTTCGAGCTTCTACAGCCAAGTCCAAGGAGTTTCTAGCTATCCACAACCATCAACACCTTCTAAACCGTGAGTTACATCAAGTGTAAGCTCATGTTGTCGGTTTTGGACATTTCACTTGTTTTCTTCATTTTTCACCTAAAAACCTTGCTTTTTCCTTGTTGTAGCAGAAACTTCTCACCATCAGTTTGTTCTTAAGGAGTTCCCAACATTCTTGAAGGTAAATTTCATGTTATGTTAGTCATTCTTGAGGTGGTAATGTTTAAACTCAAGTTAAGATGATTTACACAAGTGTTATGGTCGGTTATGACATTTTCTACATGTTTGAAGCATATGGATGTGTAGAACAACTAGGCAAATCTTTGGGACTGAAATTTCAGTAGGTTTGGATGATTATTAAAAGTGTTAGTAATGTTTAATCTCTGGAATAAAGGACATGTTGAGATATGCCCTCTTTTAGTCACTTTCGGGACCCGAAAACATGGTTAAATGACTTTAAAAATAGTAAGAATATGAATTTAACACTCTTGAAAAGTATTCCAGGCTTAAAAATGATAAATAAAGTGTTCTGGAGTCAATGGATAATTTAAATGGTCAAAGAAACAAATAAATGACGTTTTAACCAAAAACGGGTACAAACCGAGCATCGTTTTTGAGAAAAATCCATAAAAATGGAGTTCGGAGCTAAGATTTATAAAATTCAAATCATTTCAGTAAGTTAAGTAATAAAAGACTTAAAGGATTTGAAAAATTGGTCAAACAAGCTTTAAATGGTCAAAAACGGTCAAAACCGCGTTTTAACGGGTCAAACATAAAAACGAGATTTTCAACTATAAAAGGCTAATTTTCACAATTTAAGGACTTAAAAATTTATAAAGATACCTTTTAGAAAATACCTACTGGTCCAAGATTCAAATATATGAAAACCCTAATTTACGGTTAAAACTCTCCGGCTTTTACCGTAACCGGGAGCGTTAAACGCGAAGTTTTTAAATCGGACCCGTAAACTAAAATTTTGAAACACTTACTCTATAATAAGTACAATATTACTCTAAGAATCTGATTTTTGGTCTTAAATGTCATAAAGGGCAAGAAACCAAACTTGAGGGTAGAAACTTTCAATTTTGAAACTTGAGGGACCAAACTGTAAAATTTTTCCAAACCTTATAACCGACTTCCAGGAAGCTAATAATCACTTGAACAACAAAATTCCTTAATATACTTAACCTAATGAAGTGAAAATCCCAATTTTCATGAAGACGCCTTGACGTGCCATAAAAGGAAACTTTTTATACAAACCGTCACGAAACCAAAGCTATACTCAATAGCTAAACTCTTGACACCATTGTTGCACCTTAAATGAGTTTAGGGCAGTAGCTTATTACTTAATATGTACATGTTAGGGTGCTAGACTTGAGACACTTCCCGGTACACCAAGAGACATTTGACTTGAAACCTAAGGTGAGTTCTAGTGATCCCCCTTTTTACTATTGTTTTGGGATGAAACATGCTCTAATTTTTATGAACTATAATTGTGCTTTACTTGATGATTGTATGTGGGATTTGTGGTTACCTGCTGATTCTTATATCATGATCATTAATTTTTTCGTGAACCGCTTGTTTTATATGGATAGATCTATTTGGGGAATCCCCCACACACAGTGGCTTCCGTTCCAGGAAGGTTACCCCACTGAGATCCTAAGGGGTCGTTTGTGGCATGTAACAGGTTTGTTAAGATACTATGGTGAACCATCCGGGCAGGTAGGGTTCACTGGTTTGGGGCTCAGTTCTTCCTTCGGGAATATCCGGTTAAACACAACTTTAAAAGAGGCCAATCGGGACTGAGTGCAGGGTTGATTATGATTTTTCCCACGATGTTTAAACAATGATTATTTTCTTTTAATCAAAGAAGGATTTGTTAAGTCCTTTTGTTTTTTAAATTTTAAGCACTTGAATTCACCAACTTTTTAGTTGACACAAATTTCTTTTGAGCATGTTTCAGGTAATGTATGAAGAGATCCTAGCTGTTGTGAAGACCTAGACTTATCTCTGTGACATGGCATTGGCATATTTTCCTTGATGAATCATTTGAACAATATTATATTTGTGTTGAACAAGTACAATTTATTTCTATGGATGATTGTAAAACTCATTTGGGGGCTTGATTTGTTTCTAGCCCCGTTATCTTTTTAAAAACATTAATGCCATGTGACATTCTCTCCTTTGAGCTCTTGTAATGGTTTGTTTCCACTGCCATATGTTGTTGCTAGTCTGTGACGTCCCACCCTACCTGGGCCCTGGGTGTGACAACTACCATCAGAACCAAATGGGTTTTTAGGAACAAGAAGGATGATAGAGGACTTGTCCTCAAAAACAAGGCAGGACTAGTTGTTTAAGGATATATTCAAGAAGAAGGAATTGACTACACAGATGTTTTTGCTCCTGTGGCAAGACTTGAAGCTGTTAAAATATTCCTAGCTTTTGCTGCATCCAAGAATTTTCAAGGTCTACCAACTTGATGTCAAGTGTGATTTTCTTTATGGGGTGATTGATGAAGAGATGTATGTCAGACAACCACCTGGGTTTGCAGATCCTGATCATCCTGATTATGTCTGCAGGCTTGATAAAGCTCTTTATGGGCTGCACCAAGCACCAAGAAAGTGGTATGAGACTCTATCTCAGTATCTACGTCAATATGGCTACAAAAGAGGTACTATAGATGGAACTCTCTTCATCAAAGGAACAGGAAATGACATAATGCTAGTTCAAGTATATGTAGATGACATTATCTTTAGGTCAACGGATCCAAAGCTCTACAAAGACTTTGAGAAGCTGATGAAGGACAGGTTTGAAATGAGTGCCATGGGGGAACTCAATTTCTTTCTAGGAATTCAAGTGAAGCAAGTTGATAATGGCATCTTCAAAAGTTAGTCAAAGTATGTACAGAACATACTTAAAAGGTTTAACATGACTGATTGTAAGGTTGCTAAGACACCCATAGCCAAAAATCACTCTCTTGGACCTGATCTTGAGGGGGAGTGTGTTGATGAACATCTCTATAGGGCAATGTTTAGGTCTCTTATGTACCTCACAGCTAGCAGGCCAGATATCATGTTTGCTACATGCATTTGTGCAAGATGTCAAGATGTCAAGATGCCACACCTGGTCACTGTCAAAAGAATTTTAAGATATCTCAAAGATGCTCCATCACTTGGCCTTTGGTATCCAAAGAATTCTGACTTTAATCTATATGCTTATACAGATAGTGACTATGGTGGTTGCAACATGACTGCAAAGTCTACATCAGGGGGATGTCAGTTTCTTGGTGGAAGAGTAGTCTCCTGGCAATGCACGAAACAATCCTATGTGTCTGCATCAACTGCTGAGGCTGAATACATTGCTGCTGCAAGTTGCTGTGCTCAAGTGCTTTGGATTCAAAATCAGATGCTAGACTATGGATTTAACTTTAAAGAGACTCCCATCCACATAGACAACAATAGTGCTATCTCCATCACAGAGAATCCAGTGCAGCACTCAAGGACAAAGCATATTAATATCAGGTATCATTTGATTAGAGATAACTTTGAAAAGAGATTAATTGTAACACCCGGAAATTTATTATTTTGAAGCCGACGAAGAAAGAAAAGAAATAAAGTCCAAAGTCGGGGGACCAAACTCGCCAACAAAGAAAAGTCGGGTAATGTGGTGATATGTGTAGGGAGAGGGCAGCCCACTCTCCCCACACTTCACATATTTCAGATTTGAGAGGAGGAGAAGAGAGAAAGAAGAGAAAAAGGGAGAAAAGTGGTGTTTCGGGTGATTCGAGTGTCCAAATCCGTCGAGTAGCAAGCCAAATCGAAGCTCTTGTCTTTGTGCTCGATTGTGTGAGTTCTAGGACCCCACTTTTACTTGTTTTCAACCGATCTTGGGGCTGGAAATTGTGCAAACCCGTTTTTATGTGTGTGTGTGTTTGACCCATTTGGGTGTGATAGGTATGAGGTGTTTACAGTATGATTTCGGGCTTGTGTGTGCTTGTATGGTGTTAAGGTATGCATTCCTAAGGTCCAGGAGGGTTGATTTAGGCTTAGAATGGGTTAGGATGAGCTTGGAGGCCGAAAATGGCAGATTGGGTTCGGGATGAACTCCATTCTGCATCAGCTAGGGCTAGGCGACCGAATGAAGGCCATACGGCCGAATGAGGGCGATTGAAGGTCCTTCGCACGATTGGGACTCAGTCGCACGACTAGGAGTCCAGTCGCATGAGGGTTGTACGACTGAGGGTTCAGTCGCATAGATGCTTAGTCGCATGAGTTCATTCGCATGAGGTTAGTCGCACAGGTGCCTAGTCGCAGTAATCCCATTCGCACGAGGTCCATACGCACGATTGCACGTTCATTCGCATAGATGTTCATCCGCATGAGCCCAGTCGCATGATGTTCAGTCGCATGGAGGCCATGCGACTGAAGAGTGTCCATACGCCCGAATGGGGCTGTTGCACTCGAAGGAACGTGTAGTTTGACTTCTGGCCTTCGGGGAAAGGTACATATGTAAGTTTTGACGTAAAGTAACCCGTAAGAGCATGTAAGAGGATGGTTATGGCCTTAGAGAGCATATAGGGCATGATGATGATGATGTTGCATGTTTATGCATATTATGAATGTATGATGTTGCCCTGATGATGATGATGAATGTGTATGAATGTTCCCTATTATGATGTATGCTTATCTTTCTTGTGGCTTTACATGTCATGCTAACGAATGAATGAATGAATGAAGTATTATGTAATGTAAAGTGAAAGATAATGAAAGGGGAACATGAAGTAAGAATGCATGCATTAATGAATGATGAATGAACGAAAGGAAGGCTTGCAAGCATATTTATTGGGGTGAGCGACTTTGTGTTGCAAAAGAGTCGGATGAAGTGCAATCATTAGATTGCCTATGAGGTGAGCAACCTCGCCGTTGCAAAAGACTCGAGTAAGAGCTATCGTGATGTTGCCTTGGGGTGAGCAACCTTGTTGTTGCAAAAGACTCGGATAGCTTGCTATCGTGATGGGCAATTGGGGTGAGCAACCTTAGGGGTGCAAAAGACTCGGATAGCGAGCAATCATTGAGATTGCCATTGAGGTGAGCGACCATGTTGTCGCAAAAGACTCGGAAGACAGAATGAACGAAAAGAATGGAAGATAATGAATGAGATGAAAGATAATAATGAAATTATCTGTGTATACGTATGTTGCATGATCGCATGATAAAGGAATGGTTTTTAATGAAAGTAAAGTATGTTTTATTATTAAAACTAGAACTCACTCAGCAACGCTGACTTTTATTACATTTTCCAGTTGGCAGGTAAATGATTGCTGAGGATGGCACGGCAAGGCTACTCGGCCCTTTTGGGATGGCATCCAATTATATAACTTTTGTGATGTAATGCAAACATGTATTTTGAAATCAGATAATGATGTATTATTTGGCAAAAGTATTTATAATGAAATGTGATGTCATTTTTAAATGTTTCCGCCGCAATGTTTTCTTAATGAAATTGTAATTATATGTTTTATGTGCGATGAATGACCAACTGTAGGCGTCCCGGGAACGGGGCCTTACATTAATCAAACAAGTCAAAGTTAACACAAATCAACAATATGCTGATTTGTTCACCAAAGCTTTTGATGAGTAGAGATTTAAATATCTTGTATCAGCTATTAGGATTATTAACTTTGAATAGCTTTTCTTAAAACTTAATCATATTTAATTCTAAAACCTGTGTGTCCTAAGTTGTCTATTATATCACCTTCATAAGCCCTTGTTTTCTTTGGAAGAAAATCTTTTCAAAAGACTTTTCTAAGATATTTGAAAATCTTGATCTCTTCGGAAGATTCAAAATTACCTTTGGAAGAAGTTTATGTCTTAATAAGCAAATAATTGCTTCAGTGATTTTACCTTCAGAAGAAATTTCTGAAATATCTTCCGAAGCTTAAAATCAACTTAAGTACTTTGTATGTTTTTAAAGAACAAGTTTCTTCCGAAAGCAACTTACCTTCGGAAGTATTTATTCTTCTTAGAATAAAAATCTCTGAGTGTAAAATTCTCTTCCGAAGCAAAATTCTCAAAAACCTTTGAAATCTCTTCCGAAGCCAATTTGCCTTCAGAAGCTTTTTCTTCAGAACTTCCGAAGCAAATAACCTTCGGAAGATGTCTCGACTTCCAGGAAAACTACTTTTTGGGCAAAAGTAAACTACTTTTCAGAGGTGGGACCGACATCCGGATTTCAAAGTTTATCCTCTTTCATTAACTTTGTCTCAAATCCTTTTCAAATAAATGCCCAACGGTTCCCCCCTCTTTCACTATCTTCCTCAATTACATTATTCCTTAAACCTAAATTCTCCCAAAACGCCTCTTGTTCTTCATCTTTCTTCATCCTTAAGCTTCTAAAATGGCCAACCTAAACCTCAGAAAAAACCCAGAATTCTCTATGCAACTTCACAGGCAACATAACCAAGTTGCTCTGTTAAGCTCTGAGAAAGATGAAAGTTTCTCAGAGATTTGCCGTTTCTTAGGAGCAAACCACTCCCATCTCTTCAACAATCAGGGTTGAGGTTCCTCATGCTCACCCTGATGAGCTCACAAGCGCAACTACCTTAAGCCTTCATTCTAAGTCTCAACACTCAAGTGAACAACCTTCAGGGGACAGTTACCATCCCCAGCAATTAGACTTAAATCAACCCATTCCCAACCTCTCATTCTATACTGATGAAGACTTAGGTTTCCGTGGGTACCATGAGTCTCTCTACTCTTCCCCTACTCAAAGAGAGATGAGTACTCCTGAGTCTCCTTTGTCTAGCCCACATCAGTCACCCATAACTGAGGTGGATACTTCTGAACCTGTTCAGGACATCCATATGGAAGAGGCTCTCACTTTTGCAAGTGATTACATCATTAAGACCTCAAGCATGGCAACTCAGCCCATTGACACCTCAGCTGAGGATGTCAATGTGCAGAGGAAATCCAGCAGCCAAGAACCTGAGGCAGGTGGTGAAAGAGAGAACTTTGGTCAAATCATCTCATCCCCCAATGATTCTTCTAATGAAGAAGAGGGGAATCTGAGACTAAAGGTGCAAAAACTGTCAAAAACATGCTCATATTTAGTCTCTAAGGTTAGTCACCTTGAATCTCAGGTGACTATCCTGCATAATAGGGTCAATGATTAGCAACTTGAGATATCTTATCTCAGGGAAAAACTAGCTGGGAGACCTTTAAGAAGAGCTCAACCAGGAACACAAGAACATGTGAATGTGATTGACCTAACCTCTAGCTCACCTATGCAAGAGGGTGATGCTACCAAAAAGGGGGAGAAAGTCATTACTGTCACAGAACCTGGGAGTTCTTCAGGGAGTATGGACATTGAGGATTCACCATCCTCACTTGCAACTGTGCATACTCAGCAACTTCCTCAAGTTCACATTAATGTGGACATTATAGACTCTGTCATTAGGAGTCTCTTTGAGGAAGGCATTCTAAGGGCTGTGTCATCTCCACCTCAAGGAACTTCAAACTACATTATTGGGTGGAGGTATGATGCTGATAGAAGAGCCCTCATTCTTCACAGAGTTCAAGGGCAGCAACAAGTGTTCAATTTTCAGACTTTGGACTACTATGAAGGCCTTGACCTGATCAACATGCCACGTGTCGACCCAAGCAAATCAAGACAAGCTGACAAATTAGCACTCAGGATTCAAGACAGAATTACTAAAGAGTTCAGCCTTAGAAGAAGACAAAGGCAATCAAGTAATGCCATTGGTCAACTGGATGTTGAGGCAGACCCTGAGATTAGCTTCAAAGGGAAAACCTTGGCTGAAGGCTCAGTGATAGAGCCTAAGAGCCCTGTCACACCAACAACTGCTTCAGAAATTCATTCCCTCAGTGAAACACCTGCTGGTGAAGGTGTCTCACAACCTCTCTCTGGCCAGAGCTTGGATGCTACATCAAGCAATGAAGGCCAAACCTCTCTCCACCCTGAGTCACAAAGGTCTGTGGGTGACAAAGGGAAAAGGATTTTGACTCCTGAGGAAATTGAGGAGGAGAAGAGAGAGAGGAAGAGGAAGCTAAGGGGAGGAAGTTCCTCTGGGTCTTCAGGCTTTATGCAAGCTGCAATCAGGGCTGCCCCCAGACCAAACACTCAAGAAGATGAGTTGAGGGCAGTCAGGATTACTTACCTGCAGACCAGGAACTATGACATAGATGAGATTATATTTCTCCCCTTAGAGCAATTAAATGAACTGGCTGACATGGAAGTGTCAAGAGAGATGAAGGAAGCAGAGGATGCAAGATTATTTCTCCAATTCAAAGAGGAGAAGAGACAGAAAAGATTATACAAGCATGCTCCAACTCTCTCCCCAGTTCAGGAAAGTCCTGTGCAAGAGGATGTGGCTGCTACACAAGAACCTCAGGTAGACAAGGAAACAGATGGGCAAAACATGATCAACTACCTGAGTGCCACACGTCTCTACCAGGCATCTGCACTTCTTCCCTTGTCCTTTGAGTACATTGAGTTTGAGTATCTCAAACAGCTTGAACTTTAAGTTCTCAAAGAACAAAAAGCAATAAAAAGAAAGATGAGGGAAGATGCTGCAAAGTCAAGAGCTATCATCCAAAAGAGTATGAAGAAGTCTGCTGACAGACAAAGGATGATGAGCTTCTTGAAGCTGTATGGATTTTCCGGAAGGAGACTTGGACCTATGTCTCTATCCACAATGGATGAGCATATCAGGGTAATTAAGCAGAAGATCAAGAGTGGAGAGCTGATTGACTTATACTCTCCTCCAAGTCAAATCCCACCTGAAGTGGAGATTAAGGTTGAACAACCTAAGACAACATAACCTGGACCTCCTGTTGAGCCTCAGCAAGCTTCATCTTCTGATCCACAACAGGGTCAAACTCCCTCTCCTTCTGAACCTGTGAGGGAGGAACAACCAACTGAGAAAGACAAGGATAATCAACAAGGTGCTGCAGACCAGTCCTCTCAGTTAAATTCTTCTAAGAGGAAGAAGAGGATGGCTTCCAAACCAAAGTCTAAGAAGAAGAAGCCTGAATCATCTACCTCTACACCTCATGCTGAGTCAGATCAACCTAAGGAAGTGCATGAAGAGGCAGCCCAATTAACTCCAATTTAAGTGGCTCCTCTTGCAGCTGAGACACCCATCTTATCCTGGACCTTCACTACTAATCCAGAGAGATGACATGTGATCAGAGAACAAGGTTTTGAGAATTTCTATACATGACAAGACATAATCAACTTACCTCTGCATGATCTCTTTGAGATGAGAAGATATTATGAGAGTTTGAATGATCCTAACCATCTGATGATGAAGAGTATGGTCATGATTGTGCTAAAGACTACAAACATCTGAAGATCTTCTAAGTGTTTTGGTAGCATCAGCCTAGGGGGATTTTGTAAGGATCCGTATAAGTCTGATGCAGCCAAAATATCCAAAGTCTTTTGTAAGCATGCACTAAAGAACAGAAGTAGAAATGCTTCGGAAGTTTTACACCATGCACTAGAAATATTCTTAGTGTAAAATCTTCCAAAGCCAAGACCAACATCTTTCGAAGCCAAAAGTGAAGTCTTCTGAAGCTTCAAAGACAAAGTCTTCCGAAGCCAAAGAGTGAAGACAGATTTCTTCCAAAGACTTTTAGAGATATGCCTTTATCTGATGTACTTTACCATAAAGTTGGACCACCTTTCCGCTGCTACTCTGTAAAGTCACCAACTTACATGAGTTGGTGAAAGGTCCATGCTTTTGGTAACTATACATTGAGGTCTTGAGTCCATGCTTTCTACTTTATGTACTTTTATCCTTTTTGTAATATATTAGGATGTGAGCTATGGCATGTCATAGTCACAAGTCAAAAGGCAGATATGCCTTTTGACTCTACATTTGATTTTGTAGTTGTCTAGTCAATTGTATCCAGCTGGCCTTCAAAGTATGGCCAGCTGTAGGATGTAGTATAAAGTATCTCAAGTACTTGTAACTTTCCATCGATGCTTTGCAACTTGTAATAGAACTTGAGAAGCAATATACAACATTCTTGAAAACCAAATACTTGTGTTGTTTTCCAATCTTGTTTTGTCTCACTTTTACTTGTGTTCTTAGCATCTTTCATTAACAAGTTAACCAGTTCCCTATTTGATCTGTTAAGTGTTCTAAGCAACTCTCCTCATTGTGTTGTTGTGTTGTAAGTGCATACCCTTCACCGGTCCTGCACCACCTTCATCACATACTCCATCATTCTTCTTAACTCAGCCGCAGATCTTCCTTTAAGCTCATGCAGCTTGTAGTTATGATTTTGTAACCAACATGTCATGTTATACATGGTAAATTTGATTGTATCATAATGTCCTAAATCTTTCTTGATTTCTGAATGGCCTGAAATATGGAGAAGGTTTCATAGTTGCAGATAGGTAGCATTAATCTTGCAAGCTCAAATTCTTTAAGCACATTCTTCATTTCCGACATATTCATTTTCTCCACCTTATCATATGGGAAGCCATTGTTGATTAATGTCATAAACATCGCTGATTGTGGTCTCTCTTCAAATATGTCATCAGTAGTCAGCAGTTCATCACCTTTTGATTCTTTTTGATCTTTGGGAGATTCCATCTTGGTTACTTCATCCCATTAAGCATCAATCTCAGTTTCAGCATGAGTCATAGTCTTCAAAGTGGATACATCCACTGAAGGAGTGTGCTCTGTTGATATAGTTTTTGCTTTATTTGGAGAGTCTTAAATTTCTACAACTTCTTTCTTAATCTTCCTAATATATTTTCTTTTCCGGCTGTACTGGATTGTTGGCTTTGAAGTATGAGTGGACTCTTTTGTTACTTTTGTTAATGGTGCATTAGATTCAAGAGCACATATCTTCACTTTCAGCTCATCTATTTCTTCATGTTTCTTTTTCAAGAAAGTAGATTGATAAGAAATATGTTGTTAGCTTTGTTGACTTCAATCATAAGCTGCTCCCTTTTAGATTTCTCATATTCAACAGATTCTTTGAGTTCTTTAACTAACTCATGTAGAGCATCAATCATTTGATTGTTATCTTGAGCATCTTCTCTTAATCTTTTAAGGGAAGCTTCTTGTTTTCTCAATTGATCCTCCTACTCCCTTATCATTCCTTTCAACTCCCTTATTCTCTGCAATGTTTTATTTGACTTGATAGTCAGTTTGTTATACTCAGCAACAAGATAATTTTTACTCACATCAATGTCATCATCATCCAAGTCATCTTCGTGATAAGCTATAACAGCAACATAATTGGCTTCACCCACAGCCTTTTGTTCAACTTCTTGTTCTTGTGCTTTCTCATCATCCAAACACAATTCAATAATTTTCTCTTCTTGCGCAACCTTATTACTTCCTCAATGTTTATCACTTCGGTTGGGGCATAGCTTTCTGTGCTTGAGTTTGATTCAACTGCTGGGGATATTGGTATTTGAGAAGGTATATGTTGAGGGGATTTGTAGGATCGAGTTTGGTCACTCAACACAATTGTTATCTCTCAAACTCACTAAGTCACACTCGTTTTGATGATGCAGAATCTTTTAAGAGTTGGTAATAATATAATAAGTAAACAAAACACAGGAGAAAGGTTTCAAGATACTTGTATATATTACTTCTCAACTCAAAGTAGTACAAGACTCTTACAAGCATGTTTACTAAGTGTACAATGAGAACTATATATACTACTATCTACAGTCGGTTATACTTTGATACCAGCTGGAACTTACGACTAAACAAATATTACATTGCTAGAAGTAAGGTATCTAACATAAAATACTATCTTAGATTTGGTAGTCATGACATGTCCATGACTTACCTTTTGTCACCAACTAAACTTGGTAACCGTACTAACTGATAAGAGATGAACATTGGAATAAAGTATGGTAAACTACATGGGTGTGGGAAAGCACCATGCAGTATCTCAGAGGTTGCAGTGGTTTATCAGAGGAACCATACTTATGTCCACTGGTTCATAGCAGGTTCTTCCGAAGGTTAATTGGCTTCGGAATAACAAGTTCTTCCGAAGCCACTTATACTTCGGAAGAGTCTTCTTCTTCCGAGACATGTGCTAATCTTCAAGACTTCATGCTTCGGAAGTCATTATCTTGAAATCTTCTAGGTGTTGAACTTCGGAATAAGGAATACTTTGTCTTCGGAAGTTAGAGTTCCTCTTCGTAAGTTCTCTCAGTCTTCTTCTTCGGAAGTGCAGCTTTTGCCTTTGGGGGCTCTTTCACAGTTGTACCAAAATTGTTTCTAAGTGTTTGTTTTGGTTGCACTAGCCTTACATGATCCAACAAACTCCTCCTAGGTTGATGCTACCAAAACCTCACTTGTTTCTACTTCTTAAAACCTTCAACACAAGAGAGAGAAAATACTTATCTGTCTCTTTATTTTTACTAGATGTGGTGCTAAGAAGTTTGTACAAGTCATTCATAGATAGAATATCCAGTCTATTACTTTGAAAGACATGCACCCTTTGTTGTGTCCCTCTGAAGAGAGTTAGTTTACGGGAGTTGTAGTCATACTCCCATCAAACTATGAGTTCAAATTCAAGGCCTTTAACCATTTGTAAGAAGGCCTTGCCTTTGGTGGTTGACCCTTCCTTTTCTTCCCTTTCTCTTAGCTTCAACTCCTCTTCAATCTTGGCTTTGTAGTCAGTTCAACCAAATGAAGGCTGCTTTGATGATTTCTGATCTGAGCAACTACTTCAGAGTTAGAGGGATTGGAGAATGGTTTCTCTGCTAACTCAACAATGTCAAAGCTCCTTAACTAAAGCAGAGAAGAGGCATTAACTCTGTTGACTTCACCATTCTCTCTTTCCATAACAAAGTTATGACACCGGATTATCTTTTTTCTAGGCACGAGGGGTTTAGATGGTAGCTTGTCTCCCTTTTTAGAATCCAGTAGAGTCACCAGCCTTCTTCTCAGCTTCCATAAGGAAGTCAGAGTTAGTTGCCAAGAGTCTAAGAGCCTGGTCCAAAGTTCCTCTTGGCAGATTAAGGAATTGTTCTCTTGTGAAGGAACATGAGGAGCCATCAATGAAAAACAACTTGATGAACCCCTCCTAATAAGAGATGTCGCTCAGAGTAGTGCAATTGATTGAGCTTCCTCTTGATCTCCTTATATTATTCTAAGGTCAGAGGTTTGGATGATTAAGAAGATGACATAGGTAGTTGATGAGTGGATGATGGTTGGGTTCTGGTGAGTGTTTTGATTTTAAGGATAGGTAGTGGTGGTGGTTGTTGTGATGCAATAGGTGAGGAAGAGGGTATGGTTGATGGAAGAGGGTACGGTTGATGGTGATGGTTCAGGAGTGTATGGCTCAGTGGTTGGCTCGATTTGATGGGAAAAGGGAAAGGTATTGGTTTAGGTTGAGGTTGTGGTTATGGTGTAGGTTTGGAAGTCATCTTCTGTATAGTTTTGTATACCTCCTTCCTTCTTCCTGAGCGAATGTCAGCCTTGATGTCACTGACATGTCGTTGCTGGGTCTTTTCAGACATGGGGCCCACTTGCCTGCCAGAGAAGCCATGGGCCCTAAGATAAGCCTTCATTTAGGCTTTGTCTCCCATCTTCTTGACAACTGCAAGTTGAGCTTCTTCTTCTTCTTTCTTCTTCTTCTCCATGAGTTTCTCCCTAGATGTCCTCTTTCTCTCCGTGTCCATTTGATCTTGCTCTTTGTGGAAAAGCCACAAGATCGTGTCTTTATCATGGGGAGCTAGTTCTTCAAGGGAGTATCCCCTAGAACTCAGAAGAGCTATCCTTTCATTGCTCAGCTGTTGCTCAGCTTCCTCTTTTTTTCTAAGTTCTTCTAATTCTAAGGCCAACCTTGCTGCTTCCTCTTGTTCTGTTTACAATAGGGTTGCCTTCTCTAAGTCAACCAGCTCCTCATGTGGTAAGAGGAGCGCATCTTCACTAGCTGCTCCAAGATTTACAAGCTTGTCAATGATCTCTACCCTCTTTTGGTTGTTGATAGCCTCTCGGTTGGCTACAGCTGTTTTGCTACTTGCAGCTAATAGCTTTTTCAGTAGGGAGTCTGCCTTTTCTTTTAAGCTTCTCCAACCTTTCCTCCTCTAATTGTTCTTCAGCTGTCAACTTCCTTTTGCCCTTAATTTTTATTGGAAGCTTGAGTCTTTGGAGGTTCTTATGTAGATGATTCAAATTGGTGGGTGGTGGTGTAAGCTTGTTGTGATGAAGATATTTGAGTGAGAGGGGTTTTGAGAAAGTTCTCACTACTTATCTCAGAGGCCAGTTCAAGGATTGCTGTTAGATCTAGGAACAATAGGTCTAGATCCTTTTGTATAGGCTTAGCTCTTTAATCAATTCTTGTAATAAACTCTTGTAATATATTACTTTAATCTATGCATTATGTATCTAGGTTAACCCATATTTGTGTTGATTTATATGTATGATTGCAGGTTCAAACATCATACTTAGTCAATTTCTGAAATTGAGTAAGTGTAAGAAACATCTACGGATGAACATTTATGTTCTTCTGTAGATAATCTTCTCACAAGAAATACATCCGAGGATCTTCTACGGAAGAACACTTCAGTGCAGATGAAGTCAAAGGAGTGTTGTGAGACCAAAGAGCCACGGATGAACAACTTGCACTTCAATGAAGAATACCAAGTGAAGACTCCTACGGATGGGAAAACTCCTACGGAAGACAGAGTTCCTACGAAAGACCAAACACTTGTACTTGCATCATCAAGTAATTCAAGTCAACAAGTCAAACACTGACTCCAAGAGATTCACTGTTTCCTTAACAGAAACCCTGTTCCTGTAAATAGTAGTCCTAGGTTACACATCTAAGGTGACGGAAAAACACCAAAACATCACATCGATCCACACAATCAATCAAACACAAAAACCCTAGCAGCCATCACATCAATACACCAAAATCATCAATATGTTTGAAGCAAACATTGTCATTAGCAATCATTAATTAGTTTTAATGAAATTGTTTTGAATCAAATCTTGTTCTTTCATTTATTTTGTTGAAATCATCCTGTTCTTCATCATTAATATTTATTGTCTTTGATATTTAATAATTAATCAATTAAGCAACGATTAATGATCATTCCACAATCATTAAATCGAATCCAATCTATCACTGATAATTCCTGATTGCGATCCTTGGATTCTCATTGATTTAGATCGATTGATCTATCTGTGTTATAATAGTTTAATTGATTGTTTATTTCATTAGATCTATCAGTTTTCTAATTAGATCTATTGATTTTGAGTAAAATTGTTTTTTTGTGTGAATCAATTATTTATTTAAAAACAATAAAATGGTGATTCATCTATCAACGAGTACTGTTACATTGCCTGTTAACATTGATCTATATTCACATTAATTGAAACATAACATAGTGTTATTGATTGATATTCATCAATTGATCAACTTGACTGAACAAATATATTAACAAAATCCTTGATTTGATATTAATAATCATTAAGAGGATTGACTGATTTGTGACCTTTGTTACTTAATTATTCAATAATTAAGTTCCTGTCATTAATTAGTTCATTACTCAAAAGCAACTCTGTTTTATTTGAACTCTAATACTTTGACTAAAATGAGTAACATTGTCGGTGGATCATTATATCAACCTCCAAAGTTGGAAGCCAAAGCGGATTTTAAATCCTGGAAAATCAAATTCAGGAATTATAAGAATCACACTGATTCTGACTTATGGGTATCAATAACTAAAGGTTTTTATATTCCACCTGCACTTGGGCCGGATTATAATGACAATAATCAACCCATAAGTACAAAAGATATATTACTTGAGGATGTTAAAAAGGTTAAAGTTGATATTAGAGCATACAGTCTGCTTAGTATGGCTTTACCTGAAGAAATACTGATCAGGTGTGAGAACTATAAAACAGTAAATTCCTTGTGGAAGATACTTCATACACTCTGTGAAGGGAGTGATGAAATCAGAAGCATAAGGAAGGATACTCTACGATCCTAATATGAAACTTTTTATCATATTGAGGGTGAATCAATTTCTCAACAACTTCACAAGTTTATGCAATTGGTAACTGAGATGAACATCTTGGAGTTGAAATATACAAATGAGGAATTGAACAAAAAGATGCTCCATACTTTGCCTGAAAGTTGGAAGCAAACTATGTCCATGTTCAAGAACACCCTTGATCTCAAAACCACTGGTTTAGATACATTGGTGGCTAAAGTTGAAGCTCTTGAAATAGATGAAAAGTCAAGAAACAAGAGTGTTAGAACACATGTCACTCCTTATCATTTTAAAGAAACTAAAAGTGTTGTAAGTGCTTTTATTTCTAGCGATGACAATGACAACTCTTGTACTTTGAGTGAAGATGAAGAAGAAGTCAGTTTTTATGCATCAAAGCCTTCAAAGAAATCTTCTCAAAGTAAATCAGAAAAAGAAAAAGGAAGACCTAATGAAAGAAAAAATGCATCTACATCATCCGCAAAGTCTTCATCAAACAACAATCAAGTAGAGCCCATCACTGTGATTTCGGACTCTAAAGAAGAAAAATCAGCATTTGCAGCTTTCATCTCAAGCTTTCAAGCTTACTTGGAGAGCACTTTAACACCTGCCAACATCTGCCAACAAGACCTGGAAGAACTTCATCTAGATGTAGTAGAGGAAATGGATCTTCAGTGGTAAATGGCAATGATTGCATATAGATCCAAGCAGTACCTGAGAAGAAACAAAAATTTGGCTGCAGCAAGTAAAACAACTAAAATTGGTGTTGATAAGTCAAAAGTGAGATGTTTCAAATGCAATCTCTATGGGCACTTCTCAAGAGAATGTAATCAACAATTAACTCCTGCCATGAGACACAATCAGTAACATTAGTCTCATCAACATCAATCTCATCAACCAGCAACATCTCGAAGATCTTTCAGACAACCTCAGCTGACCAACTCATCCACACCTGCCATAAATGCATCCGAAGGGCCTAGTAATTCAAATGAAACTAGGTTGATCATTCTACAAGATGGAACTTGTGACTGGAGCATGTATGAGAAGGAAGTGTTGAAAGAGAATCAAGCTCTAATGGCCAACATGGAGAACAAAGTTCCGCCTATGGCTAGAGAGGTAAGAGATAGAATATTTTCATCATTATGTGTTGAGAAAGTTGAAAGATATTGAGTCCATGCTCAACAACTGGCTGACAAAGTAAAAGAAACATGGTTTAAATGAATCTCATGTAAGAGAGCATAAACTATATCAAATCAAAATTAACTCTTTACAGAAAGATTTAGATAAACTTGTTTCTGAAAATTATAGTTTGAAAGCCCAAGTTGAGCATCTGATCTCATATTGAATCAAAGTACAGGTATGGGTTGGGATACAATGTTGTTGCACCCCCTCTGAATGATAACCATACAACTTTACTCGAAACAATTACAAACAGTTTGTCAAATCATTTTGTGCCATGTACCAAGTTTGAATCAAATCTAATCAACGGGTAAATAACAATGATTCTGAGGCGAGTGAAACTGAGTCTTCTGAATCAGAACAAGTTAAACAAAATGACTCAAAATTTGACTTTGATGAATGTGATGATTTCGATGATTCTGATGAGCATGATGATAAATGTGCGGATGAACTAGATATTGGTAAGAATGTTTCATTTGAACCAATCATTCCCAAAGTCCTTGAAGAAACCAAGCTGCCTTATCCTCCTAAGCAAAGAAACATGTTGAAAACTATTTGCAAGAGAATAGCTCTGTTGAATGAAGGACTTCAAGAACTTCACAAGCAACAAAAACCTTCAAAATAAGTTAATGAGAAGTGCACATCTACAGAAGAAATTAACATCTTCCATAAAAAGGGAAAGCAACCACAATCAGAAGAACTTTTCCAGAAGAAGAAAGTTTTTTCATCAGTAGCAAATCTGTGGAAGAACAAATCTGTTGAGTCAGTAGAAGATCTGCGGAAGCTAAAGGCAGCTACTAACAAGAAAACAAAACAGAAAGTTGTGAATCCTCAGCAACAGAAATCAGCTAATGCTAAACAAGAACCCTTTGATATTATGCCAGGAAAGGGGAAGGATTCAACTATTGCAAAGTTTGGAAAAGGATTGAAGACTCAAAGACAGCAACGGAAGAAGAAAATGCTTGACTCTGAAAATGAATCAGAGGAAAAATATTGAAATGGTGTGATATGAAAAATCACAACACTAAAGACTGTTTCAGCAGTTATTGCTCTATATGCAATATGAACCATCACATAACTTCTGATTGTTATTTCAACAAACATTGTGAAATTTGTAACAAAAATAACCATTCCACTCAGGAATGTTATTTAAAAAAAAAAGAACAAGACAAAGAGCACAAAGAAGCAACAATATGAGAAGGCTGAATCAGACTCCCAATCTAATGATAGTCAAGAATATTCAAAACCAAAGAAGCAACAGCAAAAACAAAAGTTGCCAAAAACAAAGAAGAAAACATCTGCTGATGGTAAACCTTTGAAGACAGAGAAACCATATCAACAACTCAAAACACCTCACAAAAAGGTTGATTTGACATATAAGAAAGCAAATACTGATGATACATTCTTTGATCATTTTGAAAAGGTTACTCACATACCACTTTCAAAATCAAAGGATGGTAAAACATTCTACAATCAAGGTGTTGGGTTTTGTCACATATAAAACAAGGCTAGTTTAACCATTTAAACTATAAAAACGCAGCGGAATATAGGTTTAACATATGGTTTATAATCTGAAAATTTTACCATCTTAAACCACAAACAAAACCCAAGAATAAGGATCAAAATGTATGTGAAATAATATGTTATCAAACAAAACATAAAAACCATAGGGTGTTCATAGAATCAACCTTTCTTGAACGAAATGTGTAGATGAAAAGGTGAAGGTGATGATGTTTTTGAATGTGTAGCCTTCAAAAGGAAGACCTCAAGCTTATATACCCACAAGCCTAAACAAACACCTAATCTTGTTAGGTAGAAGAGCACCAAGATGAACTCCCTTTTAAACAATCAGAATCAGCCAAGAAGATCTTGAAGTGCAGCCAACAAAATCGATATTTCACCCTCTTCTTTCTTCTTGAATCCGAAAATCTTTTGTTCTTTGAGAGAGTTTTTGGCTTTGTGTGTGTAAGAGAAAAGTGTAGGTTATGGTTGAGTGAATGAGTGAGTAATGTCTTGCAAAAACCAAGAAAAAAGGAGGTTCCCTATGCCCATATGGGGCTGCCGAAAATGAAGTTCAAAATGGGTTCCCCTCATTTTGAAACTTTTATAAAATTCACTCTTTCAACCCTTAGTTTATAAAATTAAAACCCCTTTTAATTTTATAACAATAACACACTTTTATTTGTTATTATTTAACCAACTTAAATAATGAAACAAACAATTTCTCATGAACAAATTGTCCACATAATGTTGTTCTTTTACAAAAGCAACGTTTTAGAAAACCCATTTTCTAAATTGGTGTCAATATTTATTTGTTTGATCTTATCAACAAATAAATATTAATTGGTGTTTGTATAGCTTGTTATTGGGTATGACCCGACTTGGATCATAACGTACTAACCACATCAATCTTGTATGTTTCTTGGGCATATAAGATCCAACAATCTCCTACTTGCACAAGATTCATAGAAGATTGATGCAAGCAGTAAATACCGGCTAACAACGGTTTACTATCCTTAATGCGTATGACTAAGTGCCATTCAATAACATCATCCTCTTCAAGTACCATACTTGAAATGTTTTAGGTGAATCAATCATCTATCCTTTTATCGCAGATGTCATGTTAAATCCTAGAGACACAGAGTGATCATTCTCCATTGATTTAACTTTATCAGGCTTTAGACATCTTACTCTCAACGAATAAGAGGGACTAATCCCATCTTGACTACATACGTCTCTCACAATTACCTTATATCATACCTGAACTCAAACTTATGTACTGCCATGTTTCAGAACAGCGAAGAGCTAAGTCAAAGTATAATATTCGGTACATATCAAGACCCAATATGTGTCTCAGGTCAGAGGATACCAAATGATGTTTGCCTTTAATCAAAATTACTTATGATCAATCAGGAAGATTCCATGTAGTAATATTTGAGATACAGGTCAGTCCAATATTTGCATCCCACAAATATCTATGAACTTTGGCAGCAACCTGTTGCTCTATATTCATCCATATGAATATCTACCAATCCAAGTTCATAATAGTATTACCTTCATACTTGTTCCCACAAGCATGAACAACTACGGACATTATGAGTAAACAATTTACTCATGGATTTTAAAATGCAAAATAGAAATATTAGTTGAATCATTATAAATAATTCATTCAAGTAATAAAGAGTTACACTATCTTAATACAAAATTAAAGATCAAATCCAGTCACTAGAATATTGCAGTCCCATGGCACAAGCATGACTTTCATGCTTTGCCTTTTCAAGAAGCTTCGTGAGTGGATCCGCAATGTTTTGATACGTGTGAACTTTGCGAATACATATCTTTCCCTTTTCAACTTCATCCCTTATGTAGTTGAATCTTCGTTCAATGTGCCTAGTCTTTTGATGTGCACGGGTTTCCTTGATTTGAGCAATCGCACCCTCATTATCACAAAGAATTTCTAGGGGGTCCTGAATGGAAGGGACCACCCCTAGGTCGGCAATGAACTTCTTTAACCATGCAGCTTCCTGAGCTGCTAATGAAGCGGCGATGTATTCGGACTCTGTCGTTGATAATGCCACCACATCTTGCTTAGAGCTCTTCCAAGAGATTGCTCCTCCATTCAAGATGAAAATGTACACCGATTATGATCGTGAATCATCCCGATCTGTTTGGAAACTCGCATCCGTGTAACCCTTTACTACGAGTTCCTCCTCACCAGATCCATAGATTAGGAACATATCTTTAGTCCTCCTTAGGTACTTAAGTATGTTCTTAACAGCCATCCAATGACTGTTTCTAGGATTTTGTTGGTATCGGCTTGTCATGCTCAAGGCGCATGACACGTCCGGTCTAGTGCATATCATTGCATACATGATGGATCCTATAGCAGACGCATACGGAATTCCCTTCATTTTGTCTTGCTCATCCTTTGAGCTTGGACATTGAGTCTTACTTAATATTGTTCCTCTTTGAATAGGTACAGTACCTTTCTTAGAGTTTTCCATCTTGAACCTTTTCAAGATCTTATCAATGTATGCACTTTGATTCAAACCTATCAACCGCCTTGATCTATCTCTATAGATCTTTAAACCTAAAATATAGGCGGCTTCACCAAGATCCTTAATGGAGAAACAGCTTCCAAGCCAGGCTTTCACACCTTCCATGGTTGGAATGTCATTTCCAAATAGTAGAATGTCATCGACATACAATACTAGGAAAATGGTGATGCTCCCACTAGCTTTCTTATATACACATGCTTCATCAGCGTTTTTGACGAACCCAAATTTGAATATTTCTTCATCAAAATGGTGATTCCAACTTCTTGATGATTGCTTCAATCCATAGATTGATTTCTTTAACTTGCATACTTTGTTAGGATGTTTTGGATCGACAAAACCTTCGGGCTGAACCATATAGACATCTTCCTCAAGATATCCATCTAGAAAAGCGGTTTTGACATCCATTTGCCAAATCTCATAATCATAATGAGCAGCTATGGCAAATAATATGCTAATAGACTTTAGCATTGCAATCGGTGAGAAAGTCTCATCATAATCAACCCCTTGAGTTTGAGTGAAACCTTTTGCTACAAGTCTAGCTTTATAAGTATCCAAGTTTCCATGCATACCGGTTTTCCTTTTGAAAACCCATTTACTTCCAACTATCTTGGAGTTAAGAGGTGGTTCAACCAAGTCCCACACTTGGTTGTCATATATGGATTGCATCTTAACGTTCATGGCTTCAGCCATTTGTCACAATCCAAATTGGACATTGCATCATGGTAGGTGGTTGGTTCATCGGAATCTACCACATAGCATCCATCTATGAAAAATCCATATCTTTTAGGTGGATTACTAATTCTACCAGATCTGCGAACGTTCTGTGTATATTGATCAACCACTTGATCATTCTCAACATCCTCATGATGAGTGCTAGTGTCAACCAAACGTGTATCGGTTTGTGGTTCTTGATCCTCTTCAAGATCCACAGTTCTACTGCTAGTTCCTTCCGTAAGGAACTTAGCTTCTAAGAACTCAGCCTTCTTGGCAACAAACTCCTTTTGTTCCAATGGATCATAGAAATAATATCCCATAGAATCTCTAGGATATCCAATGAAGATACACTTAGTGGAACGACTTTCTAGTTTGTTTGAGGTGGGAGTCTTAACATAAGCCTCACAACCCCATACTTTTAAATATGACAGTGATGGAACCCTTCCATGCCATATTTCAAAAGGTGTCGTTTCCACTTTCTAGGTTGGGGCCATATTCAAAATACGGGCCGCAGAGAGCAAAGCGAAACCCTAAAATGATAGAGGCAGTGAGCTTCTAGCCATCATAGATCAAACCATATCTAATAGAGTTCGATTTCTCCTCTCGGACACGCCATTATGTTGTGGCGTTCCAGGTGGAGATAGTTGTGAGACAATACCACAACTTCTAAGATGATCTCTAAAAGCATCACTTAGGTATTCACCTCTTCTATCGGTGCGGAGAATTTTTATTTTCTTGTTGAGTTGATTTTCTACTTCATTTTGGAAGATTTTGAACATTTCAAAAGCTTGATCTTTGTGTCTTAACATGTACACATAACCATATCGACTATAGTCGTCGGTGAAGGTAATGAAGTATATTTCATGGTACCTAGTCATTGGCTTAAAAGGACCACATACATCCGAATGTATGATGCCTAATAAATCTTTTGCCCGTTCGGACTTGCCACTAAAAGGTGCCTTAGTCATTTTACCTTGTAAACAAGATTCACATACATCGAATGAATCATATTCATTTGCTTTTAAAAGACCGTTGTTTTGAAATGTTTTTATGCGCTTCTTGTTTATATGACCAAGACGGCAATGCCAAAGATAGGTATCACTCAAATCCAATTTGAGTTTCTTAGTGGTGGTTTGGTACAATGAGCTATCATATAATGTGTTTTCACGAACCAATTCATAAATACCATTAACAGGAATAGCTTTAAAATAAAACGTGCCATTTAAAGAAACATGAATTTCATTCTCAATAAATGACAAAACATAACCGTATTGTCTTAATTGGGCAACATAAATAATGTTCCTAGTCAAACTAGGAGCATACAAAATATTGTTCAAAATTGTTTCCAAACCATTTGGAAGCTTCAAGATGTAGTCCCCTTGGCCTTCAACTTGAACCTTTGCCCCATTCCCCATGTAGAGGCTTACCTCCCCTTTCCAGGCATCCCTCTTAGCTTGCAACTCTTTGAGATGGACTGGGCAATTTCTTGCTCAATGTCCAATCTCCCCACACTTAAAGCATGGGTCATTTGAAGCAACATTTTGCTTCTTCTCCGCTGGTTTTGGTGGAGGCGCTCTTACCACTCCCTTTCCCTTTCCCCTAACGTGCCCTTTACCCTTGGCAACATTTGCCTTGGGTGCGGGGTGAGGCATCTTCTTATTCCCACCTTCATTGATGGTGAGAACGGGTAAAACCCTTTTACCCATGGCCGTCTCGGCAGTTTTGAGCATAGAGTGAAGCTCACTTATGTTCTTGTCCCACCTGTTCATGTTATAGTTCATGACAAAATTGTCAAACCTTTTTGACAAAGAGTTGAGGATCAAATCCGTAGCCAACTCTTTCGAGACGGGACAATTCAGCCTTTCGAGGCGGTCGATGTGGCTTTTCATCTTAAGTACATAAGATGAAACAGATTGGGTGTCGTCCATACGACACGCATGGAGTGCTCAAACCGTTTCGAAGCGCTCAACCCGTGCTTGTTGTTGGAACGTTTCCTTCAACTGGGTTATCATGTCGTATGCTCCATGATATTCATACTCTTTTTGGAGATCTGGAGTCATACTTGCCAACATGAGGCAAGACACTTGGACCGAGTCCTCAGTGTATTTCACCCAATTATTAAAGGCCTCCTCATCATCCTCATTAGGTTGATCGGGAATCAGATCGTCTAAGATGTATGATCGTTTCTCTTGCTTGAGAAAAATTCTCAAGTTTTGAAACCAATCAATAAAGTTATTATGGTGTTGACGCTCCTTTTGGAGAATGGTCCTTAGTGATAGTGAGTGAGCGGACGGGATTTCATTGTTATCATTATTGTTGGTGGCCATCTACAAAATATAACAAAGTTCAATTTTAGTAATTTCGATATTGTTCATATTTTTATAATTAAAACCCCTTTTAAGTGTCTTACACAATTTTAAAACTAGAATACAACGTTACATTTAAATAGTGGTTAGGTGACCTTTATCCCATTATTTAAAATAACAAGGTAGTCAACGTTTTGACAATTGCAACCCTTTGCAACTTCTAGGGTATAGGATCAATGTTAAAACATCATATGTATAGTCGGCATGTTTATCCCATCAACACCTTTGTAAACCATATTGTAGGTGATCCATTTAACATGGTTTGCAAATCAAGATACCCTACTTGCACACACATGTGAGTTTTCCAACATAAGTGGTTAGGTGATCTTTATCCCACAAATATGGTATCCCCACCTCAAGTCACAAGTTCCCTCAAAACGGTTAGGTGACCTTTATCCCATTAAGAGTTTCCAAATGACTCAAGTGTTGTGCAAAAGGATGGTGTTAAACTTGTTTATAAAAGAAATTTAAAGTTTTCATAATCTTAGTTTAGAAAACTCTATGTACCTTATATTTGCATGCTTTCAAATACAAGGTACCCTATGGTTCACTTTTAATAAAACCTCTTTTATTAAAACCATTAATCCTTTTAAAACCTTTTATTAACCACTTAATGATAAAGAACCATCAAATTTTCAGCTTGTAAAGTTTGTGAATGAGTTTGTTATGCATATCCAAATATCAACCAACAACCATACAACAAACATCCAAACAAGCATAAACATACAAACATGAGTGCATAACCATAGCCACTAAGTTGACCACACTTGTTTGCCATCACAAGTGTTGTCATAAGGTCTTTACTAAGGGTAGAGATGACACATCAAAATGTGTCTATGAACTCCCACTTGAATCCACATCCAAAAGCTTCAAGAGTCCATGTCTTTTGTGTCCTTCTTTGAGTCTTCATTTTGTGCATCTTCTTTTATAAAAATCATATCCTAATACAATTTTTCTAATAAAAGAAATGCACCTAATCTATTTATTACATAACCAAATGAATAAATAAATTACAACCCAAAATACAAAACACAAAATTACAACCCTTACAAGAATCAAAACCAACATGACAAATCACAATCAACCAAAACCAAAAACATAAGGCCAAGGCTATGTTATGCACCATAATGAGAACCATATTCAACATACAAGAACAACAATGAATCCCTTATTTCAGCCATAAAATTTCAGCCAACATGAACTCAAATTTTAAGGTTTGTCCAAACAACACAATAAACCATTTGATGTAAATCTTTCAAGGTTTATACTAAAGCACGCAAGAATAAACCATGAAACATAAGGGATTCATATATCCACAACAAAAACAGCCCCTAATGGGTTGAAAAGGTCCATGAAAACTAACTTTTCAACACCTTTTGAAGCACATATTCCACATAACCGGCTCTAGATGCCATTGTTGGGTTTTGTCACATATAAAACAATGCTAGTTTAACCATTTAAACTATAAAAACGCAGCGGAATATAGGTTTAACATATGGTTTATAATCTGAAAATTTTACCATTTAAACCACAAACAAAACCCAAGAATAAGGATCAAAATGTATGTGAAATAATATGCTATCAAATAAGACATAACAACCATAGGGTGTTCATCGAATCAACCTTTCTTGAATGAAATGTGTAGATGAAAGGTGAAGGTGATGATGTTCTTGAATGTGTAGCCTTCAAAAGGAAGACCTCAAGCTTGTATACCCACAAGCCTAAACAAACACCTAATCTTGTTAGGTAGAAGAGCACCAAGATGAACTCCCTTTTAAACAATCCGAATCAGCCAAGAAGATCTTGAAGTGCAGCCAACAAAATCGAAATTTCAGCCTCTTCTTTCTTCTTGAATCCGAAAATCTTTTGTTCTTTGAGAGAGTTTTTGGCTTTGTGTGTGTAAGAGAAAAGTGTAGGTTATGGTTGAGTGAATGAGTGAGTAATGTCTTGCAAAAACCAAAAAAAAGGAGGTTCCCTATGCCCATATGGGGCTGCCGAAAATGAAGTTCAAAATGGGTTCCCCCCATTTTGAAACTTTTATAAAATTCAGTCTTTCAACCCTTAGTTTTATAAAATTAAAACACCTTTTAATTTTATAACAATAACACACTTTTATTTGTTATTATTTAACCAACTTAAATAATGAAACAAACAATTTCTCATGAACAAATTATCCATATAATGTTGTTCTTTTACAAAAGCAACGTTTTAGAAAACCCATTTTCTAAATTGATGTCAAAATTTTATTTGTTTGATCTTATCAACAAATAAACACTAATTGGTGTTTGTATAGCTTGTTATTGGGTATGACCCGACTTGGATCATAACGTACTAACCTCATCAATCTTGTATGTGTCTTGGGCATATAAGATCCAACACAAGGTTCATCATCAAAATCAAAGCAAAAAACAAACAAAGAAAAGGTGAATGAAGAAGAGATTGAGAAACAAGAACAAAGTTCCACAAGCTCATCTTCAACAGAATCATCCTCACCACAAACAACAAATAATGAATCAATTGAGTCTAAAATTAATAATGAAACATCGGAGACTCATTCATGAAAGAGTTACAATTTTAAACACTACTAGAAAACCCAAGATCATAAAGGCTTGGGTTCCCAATTCTAGCTGATTTCTTTATGTGCGCAGGAACAAACATGGAGAGCTGACAACAAGTGGTATGTTGACAGTGGTTGTTCCAGGCATATGATAGGAAACTGTTATCCATGACTTCAAACATAAAAATGCCTCTTATGTGGCATTTGGTGGGGATAAGAAGAGAGGTAAAATTGTTGGTGAAGGAATGGTAACTAAGGGTGTGCTCAAATTTGTGAAAGTAAATTACTATGAAAATTTACAATATAATTTACTAAGTGTGTCTCAAATTTGTGATAAAAATTATACCCATATTATTTGATAACACTAACTGTTACATTCTTAAGGCAGGTTTTTCAATTCCAGAAGATTGGATCCTTTTTAAACCATCAAGAAAAGGAAACACTTATGTTTTAGATATGAACAATACTGCACTCACAAGCAATGAAACATGTCTGCTGTCTAAGTTATCAGAAGATGAATCTTAGTTGTGGCATAGAAGGCTTGTTCATTTCAACATGAAGAATATGAATAAATTTGTGAAAAATGACTTAGTCATTGGACTGCCAAAGAAAGAATTTTATTGTTCAAATCATTGTCCTTCATGTTATAAAGGAAAACAACATAGGGTGTCACGTAAATCCAAAATTATCAATACAAACACAACACCACTCAAATTGCTTCACATGGATCACTTTGGTCCAACCAATATGATGAGCATTGGCAAAAGGTAATAGTGTTTAGTGGTGGTGGATGATTTCACTAGATTCACATGGTCCTTTTCTTAAAACAAAAGAGTGAAACATCAGAAAAATTAATGGAGTTTATCACTAAGATTGAAAATCAACTTGATCTAAAAGTTAAAATTTTCAGGAGTGACAATGGGTCTGAATTTGTTAATACTGTCTTGGATTCTTTTTGCAAGATTAAAGGAATTGCAAGGCAATTCAGTGCACGCAGAACTCAATAACAAAATGCAGTTGCTGAGAGAAGAAACAGAACTCTCACTGAAGCAGCAAGGACAATGCTAGCTGATTCACATTTGCCAATCACCTTTTGGGCTGAAGCAGTGAACACAACATGCAATGTTCAAATCAGGACATTAATTGTCAAAGAACATAACAAAACACCATATGAGCTTTTATTTAAAAGAAAACCTTACATAGGATATCTTAGAGCTTATGGGTGTCATGTGTCTGTTTTAAACACAAAAGAACAATTGGGAAAGTTTTCAGAGAAAGCCTATGATTGTTTCTTTGTTGGGTATTCAGCTTCCGATGATCAACATGATGAATAATTTGATTATTTCATAAATTCCTCGTCTCAGCTGGGTCACTCTTCATCAATGAATATGACTAACTTGGAATCATCTATTCTAGTTGAATCTATTTCAACAAAAAGAGTTCATAAGACTCATCCAATGAACAACATTATTAGCAATCTTAATGAACTAACTACAAGAAGCAAAGGGGGAGCTACAAATATTTGTCTGTTCACTTGTTTTCTTTCATAAGTTGTTCCTCCAAATATCAGAGCTGCAATAAAAGATAATAGCTAGATTGAAGTTATGCAGGAAGAGCTTTAACAATTCTATAAAACAGAAAGTCTAGAATCTAGTTGATCTACCTGAAGGTAAACATCCAATTGGCACAAGGTGGCTTTTCAAAAATAAACTGGATGACAGAGGTATAATTATGAGAAACAAAGCTAGGCTGATTGCAGAAGGGTATATTCAAGAAGAAGGAATAGATTATGATGAAGTTTTTGCACCAGTTGCAAGGATTGAAGCCATAAGAGTATTCCTAGCCTATGCTTCATATAAGAAGTTCACAGTCTATCAAATGGATGTCAAGTATGGTTTTTTATATGTGAAATTGATAAAGAGGTCTATGTAGCTCAACTTCCATGTTTTGAAGATCTTGATTACCCACATAGGGTATACAAGCTTGACAAAGCTTTGTATGGTCTTCATCAAGCTCCAAGAAAGTGGTATGAAACATTATCATCTTTCTTGCTCAAGCATGGATATAAAAGGGGAACTATTGATCAGACTCTTTTTTCTCAAACAAGAACATCAAGACCTCTTAGTTGTTCAAATTTATGTAGATGACATTATATTTGGATTGACAAACAAGAGACTGTGTGTAAGCTTTGAAGAGTTGAGGAAATCTGGATTTCAGATGAGTTCAATGTAAGAATTAATCTTCTTCTTTGGTCTACAAGTTCATCAGAAACCAGATGGCATCTTCATTAATCAAGAGAAGTATATTCATCAAATATTGAAGAAATACAATCTTGCTGATACATCTTTATGCAAAACACTTTTTTCAACAATTGACAAGATTGTACCTGATCCTACAGGAAAATCTATTGATCAAAGATTGTATAGATCTATGATAGGATCTCTCATGTTTTTAACTGCAAGCAGACCTAACATAATGTTTGTTGTGTGTGTTTGTGCTAGGTACCAATCAGATCCAAAAGAGTCTTATCTGAATGTTGTGAAAAGGATCTTTAGATATCTTAAAGGGAAACCAGCCCTTGGTCTTTGGTATCCAAAAGATGGAGACTTCACTCTCTATTCATATTCAGATAGTGACTTTGGAGGATGCAACAACAACAGAAAATCCACAACTGGTGGGTGTGAATTCATAGGACCAAGACTTGTTTCATGGCAGTGCAAACAGTAAACAAATCTATTTGTATCCACAGCTGAGGCTGAGTACATAGCTGCTTCAGCTGGTTGCTCTCAAGTCTATTGGTTGCAAAACCAATTACTTGATTATGGTTACAATTTCCTTCAACTCCAATTCATATTGACAATTTAGCTGCTATGTTCATCATTGCTAATCCAATGTTACATAGTAAAACAAATATTATTGAAATCAGATACCATTTTCTGAGGGATTGCTTAGAAAAAGGTTTAATCAAGTTAGTCAAGGTGGATACAACAAATCAACTTGCTGATTTATTCACTAAAGCCTCTGATTCAGTTAGATTTAAGTTTCTAATTGAGTCTTTAGGCTTGATTAACTTAAATTAATCATCAGAAAAGCATGTGTCTGTCCTTTTATAAAGTCATATATAAAATCCAAAAACATTCATAAAAACATACAAAAATACAAAAATATTGTCCTTATTTATTGTGTCTTTTGATTCAGCATGACATACATTTGGGAAATGATAGTACACTATGCCTTTTCTTGCTTCTTGAGTTCTTAAATTTCATTAAAATCCGATCAAAACTGCTTTGATATGTGAGTAGGTTCATCTTGAGTGGAAACTATACTAAGAGCATGCCTAACATTATGCAAAAGTGACTGTATGTGGGAAGCTCCATTTTGAGGATACAACAAGTGAGTCATATTCTGATGTGACCAAATCACTCATCTAAGCACACTATGTACCAAGACTTTATAATCTCTATCTTTGCAAATCATATCCCTCTGTTTTGTGTAAACAAAGACCTGGATTTATGATCACCTTGGTGTACATTTGTAACCAAGTGGTGAACAGATCATGATCCTTATCATCCCTCTATTTTGTGTAAACAAAGACCTGGGTTAAAGGCACCTCTCTTTTACGGAAGTAAAGATCTGGTGACCTGGTTCAGCTCTCAAAAGAATCCATTATGATCAACTGTATATTAATTTAAGAGCTTTTGCATCAATGTGTCACACCCCGGGCCCAGATAGGGTGGGACGTCACAGACTAGCAACAACATATGGCAGCGGAAACAAACCATTATAAGAGCTCAAAGGAGAGAATATCACATGGCATTAAAGTTTTAAAAAGTAACGGGGCTAGATACACATCAAGCCCCCAATTAAGTTTTACAATCAACTATAAAAATGAAATTGTACTTGTTCAACACAAAAATATAAATTGTTCAAATGTTTCATCAAGGAATAAGCCAATGCCATGTCACGGGGATAAGTCTAGGTCTTCACACTGCTAGGATCTCTTCAAACATTACCTGAAACATGCTCAAAAGAAAATTATGTCAACTATAAAGTTGGTGAATTCAAGTGCTTAAAGTTTAAAAACAAAAGGACTTAATAAATCCTTCTTTGATTAAAAGAAAAATAATCATTGTTTATCATCGTGGGAGAAATAAAATAATAATCAACCCTGCACTCAGTCCCGGTTAGCCTCTTCTAAAGTTGTGTTTTACCGGATATTCCCGAAGGAAGAAACTGAGCCCCATACCAGTGAACCCTACCTGCCCGGATGGTTCACCATAGAATCTTAACAAAACTTGTTACATGCCACAACGATCCCTCAGGATCTCAGTGGGGTAACCTTCCTGGAACGGAAGCCACTGTGTGTGGGGGATTCCCCAATTAGATCTATCCATATAAATCAAGCGGTTCACGAAAGAATTAATGATCATGACATAAGAATTAGCAGGTAACCACAATCCCACATAGTATCATCAAATAAAGCACAATCATAGTTCATAAAAGTAGAGCATGTTCCATCCCAAAACAGTAGTAAAAAGGGGGATCACTAGAACTCACCTTAGGTATCAAGCAAAAAGAAATCCTTCGCGTGCCGGGAATGTCTCAAGTCTAGCACCCTAACATAAGTATATTAAGTGATTAGCTACTGCTCTAAACCTATTTAAGGAGCAACAATAGTGCCTAAGACTTAAATGGACGGGTTCGGCTTTGATTCAGTTAGGGTTTGTATAAAAGGTTCCTTTTATGGAAAGTCATGGTTTTTCATGAAATCAAAGGTTTCTACATTACTAAACCAAGAATATATAGTAATTATGCCATTTAAGGGGGAAAATGAACTTATGGGAGTCGGTTATGAAGTTTTGCAAAATTTACAGTTTTGCCCCTGAAGTTTCAAAATTGACATTTTCTACCCTTAAGATTAGTTTCTTGCATTAAGTGACCTCTATTCTTAAAAATCAGATTCAAGACCTTAATTCAACTTAGTTTTAAGAATTTATAACCAAAATTTCAGTTTATGGACTCGGTTTGTAAATTACGCGTTTAACGTTGCCGGTTACGGTAAAACCGAACGGTTTAAAAATGGTTATCTATGAGTTTTCGCCTTTTTGAGTCTAAAACCAGTAGATAACTTTTTAAAGTCATTTTAATAAGTTTCCAACCTTTTAAATCACAAATTTACCCCTAGTAGTTGAAAGACCCGTTTTTACGTTTAAACCGTTAAAATGCGTTTTTAGTCGGGTTTGACCATTTTAAAAGCTTGTTTGACCAACCATTTTACTTTTGAGGTTATTTTATCTTTTAACCTACTGGAAAATCATGATTTTTATAATTTGTAACATTTAACCCATTTATCGTATATTTTTCCTTAAAAACGCCTCTCGGTTTACGCCCGGTTTCACTTAAAATCCATTTAAAATACCATTTGACCACTAAAAATTCTCATTAGCTCCAGAACACTTTATTAATCCTTAATGAACCTGGAATTCTCTTTAAAAAGTTTATAGTTCAAGATTTCTTTTTTTAAGTCATTTTAACACGTTTTCGGGTCCCGAAAGTGACCAAAATGGGCCTAAACACATTATGTCTTTTGTTCCAGAGGTCAAACTGCACTAAAACTTACTGAAATAACAGTCCCAACACGTTTCCTAAAGGTTCTACACATACAAAGGTTTCAAGAGGTAAAAATAAGCCATAACCGACCATTACACATGTGTGATTCATGGTAACTTAAGTTTATTCATTGCCAAAACTTCATCTAACTTAAAAATCAGATTATTGGGGTGTCTTAAAAGTCATTTTGAGCAGGTTACACGTTTTGTTTTGAAGGGTTACAAGATACACAAGTTTGATAGTGCCAAAAACACCAAAATAGAGTTTTCAAGGGGTAAATCGGGTTCTACCCCTTAGATTGACCATTATATCATGTGATATACCTTCAAGAACGTTGGGAACTCTTCAAGAACAAGGTGAGGGTGAGAGGTTTCTGTTACAACAAGAAAAAGTAAGGTTTTTAGGTGAACAATGAAGTTAAACTTGAGAAATGACCAAAACCGAACATAGTGAGCTTACACTTGATGTATCTCACGGTTTAGAAGGTGTGGATGGTCGTGAATGGATGAAATCTCCTTGGATGAGGCTGGAGAATCTCGAACAAAAGCTGGATCCTCAAGTATTGCACGTTCCAAGCCTCAAAACATCACCAAAAGTCACCTTTCTCGCGGTATGCTGCTGGCCGATGGTTGTATGCTTGTAGTTTGCGATTTTGGAGCTGGAAAGGAGGCTGAAATGGAGAGGATTTTGAGAGGTAGAGATGGGTTCAGCTGATGGTTTTCGAAAATGAGAGAGAGAGAAGAGGAGTAGAAGAAGTGTGTCTTGCAAAATGGAGAGTTGCATGAGAGGGGAGTGGTGGGTGTGTAGGTGGTGTAGAAGAGATTGCATTGGGCAAGGGGGGGGCCGATTTTGTCATTTTGTGAGGGATTTTCTTTTAAATTTTTATTGTAGAATAAATAATATTATGGGGTATTAATTTGAAATGTAGTGTATTGTTAGTTAGTAAATTGTCTTATGCATGATAATGCATGCTAGAACCGAAATTTCAAGTGTGTGGGTGTGTACACATATTTTTAATTGATTCATTTGATATTCTTAATTCTAGCTAGGGTGACTAATCAATATTCCCGGGCACGACTTTTCTAAAAAGGTAGAAACCTAAATTGGTTAAAAATCAAAAGTAAAAATCACATGAAATCATAATTTACATCAAATAGCAAGAATTGATTCCAATTTCATATTAGGGTTGTATAGTTTCAATTATTAGCACTCATAGCATGCATAATGATGCAAGTAATCTAGGGTTAGGGTAACAACCTGGAGGTCGGCTGTCACATTCTCCCACCGTTTAGGAAATTTCGTCCCGAAATTTAACTCTGATTAGGGACCGAACGAGTGGGTTTAAAGAGGTGGGGATAGTTCTTCCTCATTTCATCTTTACGCTCCCAAGTAAATTCAGGTCCTCGCTTGGAGTTCCATCTAACTTTAACCTTGGGTATGCGGCTCCGCCGGAGTTGTTTGACCAAACGATCCGTGATCTCCACAGGTTCTTCCACAAAGTTCAGTTTGTCGCTTATCCTTGCTTCTTTTAATGGTAGTTCCAGGGTTTTGTCTACCATGCTCTTCTTCAAGTTTGACACATGAAAGGTGTCGTGTATGTGACTCAATCCCGGGGGTAGTTTCAACTTATATGCTACTGGGCCAATTCTTGCCATTATCTCAAATGGTCCAATGTATCTTGGGCTTAGTTTTCCTCTTTTTCTGAATCTCACTGTTCCTTTCCACGGTGCTACTTTTAGCATCACTCTGTCGCCCACTTGGAACTCTAGAGGTTTCCGCCTCCTGTCGGCGTACTTCTTCTGTCGGTCTCTAGCTGCTCTTAGTCGTTCCTTTATCTTATAGATCTTATCGGTGGTTTCCAACACTATGTCAGGTCCCATCACTTGGCTGTCACCAATCTCATTCCAACTCAAGGGTGATCGGCATTTCCTGCCATAAAGGGCCTCGTACGGGGCGGCTTTGATACTCGCGTGGTAACTGTTGTTATAGGCGAATTCCACAAAAGGAAGATGGTTATGCCAGTTTCTGCCAAAGTCCATCACGCTAGCTCTCAACATGTCTTCCATCGTTTGAATAGTTCTTTCGCTCTGTCCATCGGTCTGAGGGTGGTAAGCCATGCTAAGATCTAAACGGGTTCCTAAAGCTTGCTGGAACGATTTCCAGAAACGAGAGGTGAAACGGCTATCACGGTCTGAGATGATCGACAGAGGCACTCCATGCCTTGTTACCATCTCGTCGACATAAAGTTGGGCCAGTTTCGTCATGTCGTAGTCTTCTCTAATTGGCAAGAAGTGAGCTGATTTTGTTAATCTATCCACTATTACCCAAATAGCATCGTGACCTTTAAACGTTCTAGGCAGCTTGGTAACGAAATCCATCGTAACATTATCCCATTTCCATTCGGGAATCTCAGGTTGCTGCAACGTTTCCGATGGTTTTTGGTTCTCAGCTTTTACCATGGCACAAGTTAAACATTTCCCCACATAAACAGCGATTAATCTCTTAATTCCTGGCCACCAGAAAAGTGCCTTTAAATCCTGGTACATCTTATCACTTCCAGGATGAATTGAATACCTAGACTTGTGTGCTTCATCGAGGATTACTTCTCGAATTCCTCCGTGTTTTGGCACCCAAGTCCTTCCACCATATCTATATGTACCATCGTCCCCTATCTCCAACTGCTTCTCCATTCCAGTCAATCCTTCTTCTTTCAATTTTTCTTCCTTTAATGCCTCGCCTTGAGCTTCCTTCAATTTTGCTATAAGGTTGGTATACACACTCATTCTTAAGGCTCGTACTCGAAGAGGTTTCTCTCTTTCCTTTCGACTTAACGCATCCGCCACAACATTGGCCTTACCAGGGTGGTAGCGGATCTCGCACTCGTAATCGTTCAATAGCTCAACCCATCTTCTCTGACGCATGTTGAGCATCTTTTGATCAAGGATATGCTGCAAGCTTCTATGGTCAGTGTAGATAATGCACTTTGTGCCATAAAGGTAATGCCTCCACATCTTAAAGGCAAACACCACGGCACCCAACTCCAGATCGTGCGTCGTGTAGTTCTTCTCATGATCATTCAGCAATCTCGATGCGTAAGCAATCACCTTATTGCGTTGCATCAATACACATCCTAGTCCTTGACGCGAAGCGTCACAATAGACCACGAAGTCTTCTACTCCTTCTGGAAGAGCAAGTATAGGCGCACTGCATAATTTCTCTTTAAGCGTTTCAAACGCCTCATTCTGCTCTCGCTCCCACACAAAGGTTGTGTTTTTCTTGGTTAGTGCGGTCAAAGGTTGCACTATACGCGAGAAGTCCTTTATAAATCTTCGGTAATAGCCAGCCAGTCCTAAGAATTGCCTTATCTCCGTAGGAGTCTCAGGAATCTTCCAATTCTTTATGGCCTCAATCTTGGAAAGGTCAACTTGAATCCCATCCTTATTTACCACATGATCTAAGAATTGGATCTGGCGCATCCAGAATTCACATTTCGAGAACTTGGCATATAGTTGCTCATTCTTGAGCAATTCAAGGATTAGCCTGAGATGCTTCTCGTGCTCGTCTTTAGTTTGAGAATAGATCAGTATGTCGTCGATAAACGCGATCACAAACTTGTCGAGGTAAGGGCGGCAAACGCGATTCATGAGGTCCATGAATGCTGCTGGAGCATTAGTCAGTCCAAAGGGCATGACCAAATACTCATAGTGTCCATACCTAGTTCGGAAGGCAGTTTTGGGTATATCTTCTTCTCTTATATTCAGCTGGTGGTATCATGACCTCAAGTCTATTTTGGAGAAGTAACTTGCTCCCTGCAATTGGTCAAATAAGTCGTCTATTCTCGGGAGAGGGTAACGATTCTTTATGGTCAGCTCGTTCAACTCCCTGTAATCAATACACATTCGCAGCGTTCCGTCCTTCTTTTTCACGAATAGCACCGGGGCACCCCATGGAGAGACACTCAGACGTATAAATCCCTTGTCCATTAGTTCTTGAGTTTGTATCATTAGCTCCTTCATCTCAGGTGGGGCGAGCCGGTACGGTGCCTTGGCTACTGGTGCAGCACCAGGCATCAAGTCTATCTGGAATTCCACTTGTCGATTCGGAGGAAGTCCTGGTAGTTCTTCCGGAAACACCTCTGGGTATTCCGAAACTACGGAAATCTCCTCGATTTTCTTCTCCTTTTGGGTTTTCATCACATAGACTATAAAAGCTGGACATCCCCTCTTCAAGCTCTTGGTAGCTTTCAAGTGAGATATCATAGGGTATAGAGTGTTACTCCTTTCTCCTTCTACCACTAACACTTCTTCGACGCTCAATGGTATCTTGAGCAGTCGCTCATCGCATACGATTTTAACTTTATGCTTCGCTAACCAGTCCATACCCACGACCACATCAAATCCTCCTAACTTAATGGGCATCAAGTCAATCTTAAACACATTCCCTTTTAGATTCAGGGGGCAATCCCTAATGATTTCATTAGCTTCTAAAATGTTACCGTCAGCTAATTCTACGGTAAATGTATCAGTCAAGGTGCACGCGTCTAAGTTAATCAATTGCCTAAAGGTACTAGAGATAAAACTAGCAGTCGCTCCAGTATCAAACAGTACAGTAGCGGGATGATTATTTACAAGGAACGTACCATTGACAACGTCGGGTTCCCTACGAGCTCCTGCTGGGTCCATAACGAAAGCTCTTCCCTTAGGCTTATTGGGCTTGGCATCCTTGTCTCTACCCAGCTTAGGACACTTGTTCCTCATATGCCCTGGGTCTCCACACTCGTAGCATTGTTTCCCCGGTACATAAGTACAGTCTTTAATTAGATGGCCTGTTCTCTTGCACCTAAAACAGGGCATCGGGTTACATTCTCCTTGATGATGTAACTTGCACTTGCTGCAGAGTGGGCTTGTCCCCGTATACAATCTCCGGTTTTTGCTTCCTTGATCATCACGTCTCACTCCTTCAGAACTCCTTCTACTCGACCCACTACTACTTCCAATCGCTCTTTTTGCTTCAAACCACTTCCTCTTGTCTCCAACAAACTTCTTCTTCTCATCAGCCCTTCCTTGATCGATCCATCCAGCCCTAATAAGATCGTTAGTCAGACTGCTGGTAAGGTCGACAGCAGCTTGTAGGGTCACAGGCTGAGAGGCACGAACCATACCCCTAACTCTTGGGTGTAGTCCCCAGATGAACCGTGCTACACCTTTGGCTTCTGGCGTCACCAAATGTGGCACAAGTCGGGACAGGGCTAAGAAACGATTGATGTATTCGGTGTAGTTGGGTCCCTTCATCTCCAAGCTTAAAAATTCTGTCTCCAGCTTCTCGAGTTGATTGATGGGGCAATATTTGTTGGTCATTGACTCTCGGAATTCAGTCCAACCCATTCGATTTGCCACGTTTCTTTCACGGCTCTGGGTAATGGACTTCCACCATTCAAGAGCTGATCCCTTGAGAGATTGTGATGCAAATCTCACCATGTGCTCCATCTTGCACTCGCTGATGTCTAAGACGCCTTCCATTTCGTCGATCCACCTGTAAGTCTCTATAGCACCCTTGGTGCCATAGAAGTCCTTGGGCTTGCAGGCCATAAAGGTCTTGTGAGAGCACCCATTCCTTAACTCCTCAGCTTCATCATCGTGGCTCTCATCGTTTATCGGCCGTTCATTCCCAGTAGTGTTATCCCGGTCTGCATTTATCTGTGCAATGATAGTCGGAATGGCGTTGGCCAGTTGCTGAGCTACGAGGTTAGCAATCCTTTCGTCACTCTCTTGATTAGTATCTCCCCGTGGGGAGTCCCTGGTGGAGTAGGTTGGGTTCCAATAGGCCTTGCTCCCTCATGGCGGCCCCTGGTGGCTCCACGTCGACCAAAACGTGTTCCTCTGCGAGTCGGCATTCTGATAGTATCACAAATAGATTCGTTTAGCATCTCATAAATTTTGTTTCGGATAGCCTAGGCATCATCATCCTATCACACCACGCCTCGGAAGAGGAATCATGGCATGCACATACATGTATTTACAACCCACTAAAGAACCTTAAATGTCCAATTCAAACATGATATAATAGTTGGGCAACAATTTAGAAAAGGCACAGATAATCTCAAAGCACAACAAAACATATAGCAGTTTAATACAGACAGTTTAAAAGTTTTTAGCATCTCAAAAGCAGTCAACATAGTATCATCCAAACGAGTAGAATCAGAGTCATGCTCTTACAATTCGGAAGGTGCCATCACCCCCATTATAATAAAATAATAGTCTCAAATAAGAATTCAAATAGTTTCCTTCTACTGTCCACAGACAGATAAATCCCACTGAGTACTCCAGTCCTCACATCCACTTCCTCTTTAACCATCCAAACCACCCTGTACCCTTCTTCCTCTGCTCCTGCTCCAGACGCTTCACTCCCTGTGTAGCCATCATCGCCTGAAATTGAGCCGACTGAGAAGTTCGAGTGGCGTGCTGAACAGTCAGCTCATGACGGCGAACAGTCCTCAAAATCTCATCTAGTGTCGCATCGGAGGGTCCTACATCACTCGCCCCGCGACTCGACTGGGAGTACCTATCACCAGCCAGTACAGTGGGGCCATCATACATACTATGTCTCGGCGGCATCAGGCGCTCTTCGCGAGGGTCAAACAGTGGGGGTACCGATGTCGGAATCCTAACAGGCGGGGGAGGAGGAGGAGGCATCCTAAAGGATACGGAGGATCCTGGTCTAACGCTTTTGCGAGGTCGGGTGACAGTACGCGCACCCCTATTCCCAATAGGTGGGATGGGTGAGAGGGTCGGAGCAGCTACTTGAGGAGAGTGGGACCGCGTTCGGCTTCGGGAAGGTGATGTGGAGGAAGAGTCCTCGGAAGCCTCAATGTCTTCGGACGTGACGGATATCCACCCTGGATGTCCGCATCTCCGGAGGTACGCCTCATACTCCGTCTGGGGTTTCTCTCTCCTTAGGTGTCCGGTAGGAGCGGTCCCAGCGTCGGGGTGAACAGGCGCCTTTCCTTTATCAGCCATTGTCGTTATCCTGTAAGAAATACATCATGAGTAAAATGGTTTCTCATAGCTCATGATTTACATAATAGTACTAATAATAGTAGTGATGGCAATAGTATCTGTTATTCAACATATAGCTGTCTGTTTTGCCCAGATCAATAGTTTCTTCAAGTAGTATCGGATAACATAGTTCATCATAAAAATCATTTAAATCCCCTTTTAAAATTAGTTTCAAATCATCAATATAAACCAGAAAAAAGTCCAACTATAACCTAAAGATCAGTGATGGAAATTACGCGTCCGGTAAATTCATGATTACGTTGATCAAGTGTAATCATCAATTTACCCAACCCGATCATTCCAACACTTCCCACAAGGACACTCCTAGGGTATCAGGGTTGTAGCCTAGGGTCTACTATGGCATTCCCGACTTCTCTACAACCTTTGGCTCTGATACCAATCTGTCACACCCCGGGCCCAGATAAGGTGGGACGTCACAGACTAGCAACAACATATGGCAGCGGAAACAAACCATTATAAGAGCTCAAAGGAGAGAATATCACATGGCATTAAAGTTTTAAAAAGTAACGGGGCTAGATACACATCAAGCCCCCAATTAAGTTTTACAATCAACTATAAAATTGAAAATGTACTTGTTCAACACAAAAATATAAATTGTTCAAATGTTTCATCAAGGAATAAGCCAATGCCATGTCACGGGGATAAGTCTAGGTCTTCACACTGCTAGGATCTCTTCAAACATTACCTGAAACATGCTCAAAAGAAAATTGTGTCAACTATAAAGTTGGTGAATTCAAGTGCTTAAAGTTTAAAAACAAAAGGACTTAATAAATCCTTCTTTGATTAAAAGAAAAATAATCATTGTTTATCATCGTGGGAGAAATAAAATCATAATCAACCCTGCACTCAGTCCCGGTTAGCCTCTTCTAAAGTTGTGTTTTACCGGATATTCCCGAAGGAAGAAACTGAGCCCCATACCAGTGAATCTACCTGCCCGGATGGTTCACCATAGAATCTTAACAAAACTTGTTACATGCCACAACGATCCCTCAGGATCTCAGTGGGGTAACCTTCCTGGAACGGAAGCCACTGTGTGTGGGGGATTCCCCAATTAGATCTATCCATATAAATCAAGCGGTTCACGAAAAAATTAATGATCATGACATAAGAATTAGCAGGTAACCACAATCCCACATAGTATCATCAAATAAAGCACAATCATAGTTCATAAAAGTAGAGCATGTTCCATCCCAAAACAGTAGTAAAAAGGGGGATCACTAGAACTCACCTTAGGTATCAAGCAAAAAGAAATCCTTCGCGTGCCGGGAATGTCTCAAGTCTAGCACCCTAACATAAGTATATTAAGTGATTAGCTACTGCTCTAAACCTATTTAAGGAGCAACAATAGTGCCTAAGACTTAAATGGACGGGTTCGGCTTTGATTCAGTTAGGGTTTGTATAAAAGGTTCCTTTTATGGAAAGTCATGGTTTTTCATGAAATCAAAGGTTTCTACATTACTAAACCAAGAATATATAGTAATTATGCCATTTAAGGGGGCAAATGAACTTATGGGAGTCGGTTATGAAGTTTTGCAAAATTTACAGTTTTGCCCCTGAAGTTTCAAAATTGACATTTTCTACCCTTAAGATTAGTTTCTTGCATTAAGTGACCTCTAGTCTTAAAAATCAGGTTCAAGACCTTAATTCAACTTAGTTTTAAGAATTTATAACCAAAATTTCAGTTTATGGACTCGGTTTGTAAATTACGCGTTTAACGTTGCCGGTTACGGTAAAACCGAACGGTTTAAAAATGGTTATCTATGAGTTTTCGCCTTTTTGAGTCTAAAACCAGTAGATAACTTTTTAAAGTCATTTTAATAAGTTTCCAACCTTTTAAATCACAAATTTTCCCCTAGTAGTTGAAAGACCCGTTTTTACGTTTAAACCGTTAAAATGCGTTTTTAGTCGGGTTTGACCATTTTAAAAGCTTGTTTGACCAACCATTTTACTTTTGAGGTTATTTTATCTTTTAACCTACTGGAAAATCATGATTTTTATAATTTGTAACATTTAACCCATTTATCGTATATTTTTCCTTAAAAACGCCTCTCGGTTTACACCCGGTTTCACTTAAAATCCATTTAAAATACCATTTGACCACTAAAAATTCTCATTAGCTCCAGAACACTTTATTAATCCTTAATGAACCTGGAATTCTCTTTAAAAAGTTTATAGTTCAAGATTTCTTGTTTTTAAGTCATTTTAACACGTTTTCGGGTCCCGAAAGTGACCAAAATGGGCCTAAACACATTATGTCTTTTGTTCCAGAGGTCAAACCATGTTACTAAACTTAATATGCACTAAAACTTACTGAAATAACAGTCCCAACACGTTTCCTAATGGTTCTACACATACAAAGGTTTCAAGAGGTAAAAATAAGCCATAACCGACCATTACACATGTGTGATTCATGGTAACTTAAGTTTATTCATTGCCAAAACTTCATCTAACTTAAAAATCAGATTATTGGGTGTCTTAAAAGTCATTTTGAGCAGGTTACACGTTTTGTTTTGAAGGGTTACAAGATACACAAGTTTGATAGTGCCAAAAACACCAAAATAGGGTTTTCAAGGGGTAAATCGGGTTCTACCCCTTAGATTGACCATTATATCATGTGATATACCTTCAAGAACGTTGGGAACTCTTCAAGAACAAGGTGAGGGTGAGAGGTTTCTGTTACAACAAGAAAAAGTAAGGTTTTTAGGTGAACAATGAAGTTAAACTTGAGAAATGACCAAAACCGAACATAGTGAGCTTACACTTGATGTATCTCACGGTTTAGAAGGTGTGGATGGTCGTGAATGGATGAAATCTCCTTGGATGAGGCTGGAGAATCTCGAACAAAAGCTGGAACCTCAAGTATTGCACGTTCCAAGTGTGACATCTCGTAATTTTGTTAACTTGGAAGTTAATTTTATTAAATTCTAAAAGGGCTTCTATGTCAATTTTGAAAGTTTTGAGGACTTAATAATTGATTTGGTGATGAACAAATTAAAACAATAATAATAACATTATACGTGTTATAATGTTTGCTTATTATTATAAAATTTAAGATGTTAATAATCTTAAATAAAATAATAACTATTATTATTATTATAATAATGACACTAATAATAATAATATTAGTGATAACAATATTAGTAACAATAACAATCATAATACTAAGCTTAATAATAATAGTTATAAAAGCTTAAAAACTAGAAAATTTATAAGTTAGTTAACATCTAAATCTTAATTTAAGTTTGGGGGGTTAGTTTTGAAAAATTATAAAACCTTAAAATGAACTTTTAGCATAAAATAGTAAAGCTCAAAACCGCAGGGACCAATTCTGTAAACATTGAAACTCAAACCTCCCACCCCTTTTCTCTTTCCCCGTTCTCCCGGTGCCGGCTCCGGCGGCACTCCGGCGAGTATCAGACACCCCAAAACGTCCATTTAAATGCAATTAAACCGCGAATTAACCCTTGAGCATCGGTTTCTAATCAATTACTCACATTAATTTCGATTAAACGTTCGTTAAAACAAAGCTAACTCGAAACCGAAGTCGGTTATCAATCGTAAGCCGTTCAACTGATAAAACCTGATAATTAACAAAATAAATGATCCTGTACGATCTTCTACCTATTCCTAAACGCGTACCACTTTCAAATCCACCTGAAACCCACACAGAACTCATACCCGATTCCCTTTGAATCCACGACCTGCAACTTAGTCGAAAGCCGTTTTCTGAGCTTTATTACACCAAATTGGGAGAGGGCTATTGCTTATCATCGATTTGCGAATCTATCTGCAAAATTAATTGGAATAACAACAACGTTTGAATAACGAATCGACATCAAGGCAGTCGCGATTTCCTTTCTTCTCGTACTCATCATTGCTGAATCAATTCAGGTAATTAAGCACGTATACATACTCGGTTTTACATGAGAATCAAAAGCCCTAAGATTGATTTTATCAACATCAACGAATTCGGGTTTAATTTGGAGAAGATCAATTCAAGGGTTTATGTTAAATTTGGGGGATTTCAGTAATTAATGGTTAAAACATTTTTAAACGATTTCTAAACAGATTCGGGCTTAGGCTCAACTGGTTCCCACTCTAACACTCTATACCGGAGGTCTTGGGTTCGAACCCAGCCTCCGGCATTCATTTTTTTAAGCTATTTTTTTAATATTTTAAACTCCATATTATACTAATATATTATTGAAAAGTAAAAATTAATTTGTGAATTAAAACATTTCAGAAATAATTAAATTATTTTTAAGATTACAGAAACATTATTAATTATTTTCTTATGTAATTTAAATGTTATAAACTTATTATGGTTTAAATGTAGATTAATCTAAAACATTATAAATCTATTTGTCAAAATTATAATTATTCAAATAGTTATTTAAATAATTATTTAAATAATTAGTTATTCATCTACTCATTTAACCATGTTATATATAAATAGATAACAAATTTATTCTCTAAACGTTTATTTAAATTCTTAAAACTTATAAAACAATATAATTTGTTATTATACATTATTCTCATTTTTTTTAAGGTTTTGTATTATAAGTCCTTCATAATAAATCACTTAAAGGTTCAAAACTTTATTAATTATTTCTTTTCACACTTCGTATTTACTTTTTCTTAAATTAATAAATTAAATCATTGAATCATTCAATATCATTATTGGTTTTTTATAATTTCTTAAAACCAAAACATAAACAATGGTATAATTATATTTTTATTAAATGTAATTATTAAAAACCCCAAATCCCAACTGAAACCCTAGTTCGCATTGAAACGTAAATCTTATTATTTAAACTTAAACTTGTAAAATATATATATTTAGGTAACTTGTGAAAGACTACGTTGGAGCGTTGCTTATCTCTTATTAATCATCATTCTTTATTTATTTGAACAATGTGAGTTTTCCTTGTCCCCTTTTTACCTTATTTCACACTATTTTGGGGTGAAACATGATACTTATACATGATACACGTTTAAACATTTGAGACTTGTAATGCACATGCAATTCTACTTATTATTTGGTCATGGTTATTTGTGTATTGTAAGTGTTTATATGAGATACATAGTTTGTTTACAATCATTAACTATTGCTAGTCTGGCGACGTCTTAGATCTTTGGGTCTGACAAGCCTATTTGGTGCTAAAGTCGAGGTATTGCCGACTCCTAGGGGCCGTACGCTTGTGCACTAGGGAACCAAATACACTTAGCCAATCTTTTATACTTGAAATCAAGTCGAGGTTTGGTTGTAACGATATGTGTTCTATAACCTTACTAGCTTATAACCTATGACATGAATTGCTACTTGCAATCTTTTCATATTATGTATGAAAACCTTGGAAACTCACCAACTATTTATAGTTGACCTTTTATTTTTATCATGTTTCAGGAAAACCCCCAAGTTTTGAAGTGAACTTATGTTGCTGGCATATCCTAGGACTTGGACCTAGTTAATAAACAAAATGATTATGTTTGTTAATTCATGTTGAAATTTATTTCATTATTGAGACTTATGCTTGTAATGTAATTTTGAAACTTATGTATAATATATTTGGATTTAATAATAGCGTTATGTGGCTGTGAACAATCTTAACCCTCACATCTCGACGTTTCCGTCGTCAAGGTTGGGGTGTGACAGATTGGTATCAGAGCCCATAACTATAGGGATTTAGGTTATTAGAAATGGTGACCTAGACTATAGTTGCATGAACCTCATAGAAGGATTCTTATACCTTTGTGCTTACATGTTGTTTGCATGCTACATGATGCTATGCCTTTTGTGCAACTTGATGCCTTAGCATAGGATTGCCTTATGTGTGCTTAAACTTAGTTACTTGTCTCCCTAAACTTAACTTTGACTCTCCCCGACAAATGAACTCCCTAAACTTATTCTCAACGACATGTGGAATCTACACTTATCATCTGGGTTCAATTCCTTAGACTCTATGTCTAATCTATGAAAATCTCATCAAGGTTTTGATTTCATAAACCAAAGAAATTTGTGTGACACATAGACACCTGTATTCTGGATTTCCTGGCAAAAGGCCTTCGGGCTAAGGCAAGCATATCGTATAAATCTCATTGTGAGACCAGTTATGCTTACCTGGGGATTTCTGGGATGAGTGATAAACTATGGTCAACATACACAAGTCTCTATGGCAAATGGGTCAATTTACCTTGACGTGTCAACGATTCCAAATGGTAATGCGTTACCAAATGGAACCATCCTTTTCGTATCTTAAAATCTTTGACTCCTTGAACTGGTATCACTTCATTCTCATCATACATAATGTTCGTGTTAATATTGAACTTAACCGACATTTCAACTTTTACGTTTAAACATCGTTACATGTCGAGCGTTTCATGTAACTATTCCTATATCTTGACCAACGTGAACATGAATCTTAATATACCCAAAGATATTGGGAATCTAAACCGAATGGTCATCAAAAACTTTAAACCGTTACTTATGGTTCTCGAGTCTTCTCAAAGATGTGTCCCATAACTAAAGAACATGCAATTCTATAGGTGGAATTCTTACATCTCGAGATACTTTGTCTAGGCAAAGTGTGAATGGTGATTTGACTCGATTATTGAATCCATTCATTTGACCCGAAACCCTTGAGATGAGTGATCACTTATAAGTACGTGTGTCTTCAATAAGGTTATGTTTGACCTCACATCTTGAGAAGTTCGTGTAATTCCTTCAATTGTGAATCGAATGTTCACATCTCGTCGTGGTGTTGAATCACTCTTGTCATTGATTTAGTCTTCCCGATTTAAACCATTCAAGATTTGAACACCATCATAACTAATTCTGTTACCTCGAACCTTGACCTTAAATTTTGTAAGCATGAATTTTCCTTTTTGTTACAATGATGTAACTTGAAATTTTTCGAATTTCCAATTGATATTATTTTCCTCTCGTCGTTAAGTCAAACTCCGTACCGTCTGCACCGTGAGAGATGCAAGTGTTTGCAAGTCAGCTTATGACTAAGAACACACGTATCTCCTAAATGATTCTAACTCATCAAAACAGGGGTGATTCCCTTACTTTGATGATTTTCTATTCGTTTTGATAAATGGTTTCCAATTGTGATTTATAAAATTTCAACCTCTGGATCGGGGTGATTTCCTTATCCCGAGGATTGAATTCAATTATTTTCTTTGAAATGGCATTTCACAAATGACATGATCTCACCAAAATAGGATTGAAACCCGTACTTTGGTGACAAATGTTAATCTTCGATTGTTACCTTGCTATTATGAAATTCAATCATCAAGATAGGCGTGAATTCCATACTTTGATGATAATAGCATCTTTATGAATTGTAATTGTTCAAATGAGACGACTTCATCAAAGTAGGAGTGAAATCTGGATTTTTACGAAGAAGTTCATCTCGTTATATTTTGTTTTTGTAAAACTTCACCGTTAAGATAGGAGTGATTTCCCTTACCTTAATGGTGAGTTACCTCGTCTTACTTTTGTGGGTCCTCACAAGGAGTTGGGATCGAACTTTTTAATTGTTAAGTTAGTGTTCATACCTTGGGAATACACCATCAAGTTAGGAGTGAAAACCGCACCTTGATGACTATTCTCATTTCTTGATCTCCAACTTACCACGGTTTTAATCAAGTGACAAGAAACATGTAGTAACTTGAAGGGTGAACCAACGTTAGTGTTTGGACCTATCAAGTCAAAGCATGATTTCTGAACTTGAAAGGAGACTCGATCACTCTAGGTTGATTTTGATTCCGAGCTTGGCATTTGAATTCTTATCGATTTCTTTCCCTTTATCTTCATGTTTTGACTCGATCTAGCTATATCGAACCATTTATTCCCTACTCATCAACTTTCATTTTGAGATATCATCAGCACATGATTGTGTGATGGTAGCCTTCTCAAACAATCTTGCTACTAAATAAAGACATTATCAACTTGTGGTTATGTCTTTCTAGTCATACGAATGTTCTCGACTGTACATATGGGTTTGATGAATTACGTATGCAATCTATATTTGAAAATTTGTTGCCTTGCAAGACATGGTTACAAATGCATGTCTTATTGTTTGCGTTACTTCTTGAATCGCTTTTGAATCCTTAACCTTGGAGATCTTTAAAACTTTATCTTGACTTCGATCAACGAGACTCGTTATTATATACATTGTGACGTGGATATAAAGGTTCATAAACCTTCGTAACTTGTAGTCATGGGTTTGGCATAAAGGAAAAGACGTAACTTGGTATGTATCCAAGTGTCTTACCTTCATATATGACAAGACCTAACATTCGTGATCCTATGGATCTTCTGTTTAACTTTTCATTCACTAAGTGTCTCTTATTTTAGCCGTCATGATAAAATTGGTGCATTATAGACCAATTGACTAATCTCATATTGACTTATGTGAGATAATGGGTCGATAAATTGACTTGTATCTAACTCAAGAATTCGTATACCGTGGTATGGCGTTAAAACATCGATCGTTATTTTGAATGAACGATTCATTTTCTGCTTTTAATAATGTTCCCAACCATCTTATTTCAAGATCTTCGCATATCGTATTACTCTTAGACCGATGATTGGTCAAAGGAGAGATACATATTCACAAGATATGCGTTAAGACCGTTTTATATAGTGATGTTTGGGATTCTTAAACCCTGACGGTTAACATTTCTTACCATTGTTGGTCTTTTTATTGATTTCTAGACATCAATTTACTACGAAATTACATTCTAGAAGTTGTGACTTATGAATCTAAGGTACCACGGTAGCTCGTTATCGTTTTTCAACGTTTTATCTCAAAACGTCTCGCGTTCGTTATGTTAAGGATCTTGTAAGATTACATAAAGTGAAGCATTCCACCTGTAATCAAACGTCAAACACTGTTCGTTGAACACTTACCTTTCATTATAAATCCTTTGTTCTTCTAAGTTCATTTTTAATTTCGGGACGAAATTCTTTTAAGTTGGGGAGACTGTGACATCTCGTAATTTTGTTAACTTGGAAGTTAATTTTATTAAATTCTAAAAGGGCTTCTATGTCAATTTTGAAAGTTTTGAGGACTTAATAATTGATTTGGTGATGAACAAATTAAAACAATAATAATAACATTATACGTGTTATAATGTTTGCTTATTATTATAAAATTTAAGATGTTAATAATCTTAAATAAAATAATAACTATTATTATTATTATAATAATGACACTGATAATAATAATATTAGTGATAACAATATTAGTAACAATAACAATCATAATACTAAGCTTAATAATAATAGTTATAAAAGCTTAAAAACTAGAAAATTTATAAGTTAGTTAACATCTAAATCTTAATTTAAGTTTGGGGGGTTAGTTTTGATAAATTATAAAACCTTAAAATGAACTTTTAGCATAAAATAGTAAAGCTCAAAACCACAGGGACCAATTCTGTAAACATTGAAACTCAAACCTCCCACCCCTTTTCTCTTTCCCCGTTCTCCCGGTGCCGGCTCCGGCGGCACTCCGGCGAGTATCAGACACCCCAAAACGTCCATTTAAATGCAATTAAACCGCGAATTAACCCTTGAGCATCGGTTTCTAATCAATCACTCACATTAATTTCGATTAAACGTTCGTTAAAACAAAGCTAACTCGAAACCGAAGTCGGTTATCAATCGTGAGCCGTTCAACTGATAAAACCTGATAATTAACAAAATAAATGATCCTGTACGATCTTCTACCTATTCCTAAACGCGTACCACTTTCAAATCCACCTGAAACCCACACAGAACTCATACCCGATTCCCTTTGAATCCACGACCTGCAACTTAGTCGAAAGCCGTTTTCTGAGCTTTATTACACCAAATTGGGAGAGGGCTATTGCTTATCATCGATTTGCGAATCTATCTGCAAAATTAATTGGAATAACAACAACGTTTGAATAACGAATCGACATCAAGGCAGTCGCGATTTCCTTTCTTCTCGTACTCATCATTGCTGAATCAATTCAGGTAATTAAGCACGTATACATACTCGGTTTTACATGAGAATCAAAAGCCCTAAGATTGATTTTATCAACATCAACGAATTCGGGTTTAATTTGGAGAAGATCAATTCTAGGGTTTATGTTAAATTTGGGGGATTTCAGTAATTAATGGTTAAAACATTTTAAAACGATTTCTAAACAGATTCGGGCTTAGGCTCAACTGGTTCCCACTCTAACACTCTATACCGGAGGTCTTGGGTTCGAACCCAGCCTCCGGCATTCATTTTTTTTAAGCTATTTTTTTAATATTTTAAACTCCATATTATACTAATATATTATTGAAAAGTAAAAATTAATTTGTGAATTAAAACATTTCAGAAATAATTAAATTATTTTTAAGATTACAGAAACATTATTAATTATTTTCTTATGTAATTTAAATGTTATAAACTTATTATGGTTTAAATGTAGATTAATCTAAAACATTATAAATCTATTTGTCAAATTTATAATTATTCAAATAGTTATTTAAATAATTATTTAAATAATTAGTTATTCATCTACTCATTTAACCATGTTATATATAAATAGATAACAAATTTATTCTCTAAACGTTTATTTAAATTCTTAAAACTTATAAAACAATATAATTTGTTATTATACATTATTCTCATTTTTTTTAAGGTTTTGTATTATAAGTCCTTCATAATAAATCACTTAAAGGTTCAAAACTTTATTAATTATTTCTTTTCACACTTCGTATTTACTTTTTCTTAAATTAATAAATTAAATCATTGAATCATTCAATATCATTATTGGTTTTTTATAATTTCTTAAAAACCAAAACATAAACGATGGTATAATTATATTTTTATTAAATGTAATTATTAAAAACCCCAAATCCCAACTGAAACCCTAGTTCGCATTGAAACGTAAATCTTATTATTTAAACTTAAACTTGTAAAATATATATATTTAGGTAACTTGTGAAAGACTACGTTGGAGCGTTGCTTATCTCTTATTAATCGTCATTCTTTACTTATTTGAACAATGTGAGTTTTCCTTGTCCCCTTTTTACCTTATTTCACACTATTTTGGGGTGAAACATGATACTTATACATGATACACGTTTAAACATTTGAGACTTGTAATGCACATGCAATTCTACTTATTATTTGGTCATGGTTATTTGTGTATTGTAAGTGTTTATATGAGATACATAGTTTGTTTACAATCATTAACTATTGCTAGCCTGGCGACGTCTTAGATCTTTGGGCCTGACAAGCCTATTTGGTGCTAAAGTCGAGGTATTGCCGACTCCTAGGGGCCGTACGCTTGTGCACTAGGGAACCAAATACACTTAGCCAATCTTTTATACTTGTAATCAAGTCGAGGTTTGGTTGTAACGATATGTGTTCTATAACCTTACTAGCTTATAACCTATGACATGAATTGCTACTTGCAATCTTTTCATATTATGTATGAAAACCTTGGAAACTCACCAACTATTTATAGTTGACCTTTTATTTTTATCATGTTTCAGGAAAACCCCCAAGTTTTGAAGTGAACTTATGTTGCTGGCATATCCTAGGACTTGGACCTAGTTAATAAACAAAATGATTATGTTTGTTAATTCATGTTGAAATTTATTTCATTATTGAGACTTATGCTTGTAATGTAATTTTGAAACTTATGTATAATATATTTGGATTTAATAATAGCGTTATGTGGCTGTGAACAATCTTAACCCTCACATCTCGACGTTTCCGCCGTCAAGGTTGGGGTGTGACACCAAGCCTCAAAACATCACCAAAAGTCACCTTTCTTGCGGTATGCTGCTGGCCGATGGTTGTATGCTTGTAGTTTGCGATTTTGGAGCTGGAAAGGAGGCTGAAATGGAGAGGATTTTGAGAGGTAGAGATGGGTTCAGCTGATGGTTTTCGAAAATGAGAGAGAGAGAAGAGGAGTAGAAGAAGTGTGTCTTGCAAAATGGAGAGTTGCATGAGAGGGGAGTGGTGGGTGTGTAGGTGGTGTAGAAGAGATTGCATTGGGCAAGGGGGGGGCCGATTTTGTCATTTTGTGAGGGATTTTCTTTTAAATTTTTATTGTAGAATAAATAATATTATGGGGTATTAATTTGAAATGTAGTGTAGTATTTAAAATTGTTAGTTAGTAAATTGTCTTATGCATGATAATGCATGCTAGAACCGAAATTTCAAGTGTGTGGGTGTGTACACATATTTTTAATTGATTCATTTGATATTCTTAATTCTAGCTAGGGTGACTAATCAATAAAGGTAGAAACCTAAATTGGTTAAAAATCAAAAGTAAAAATCACATGAAATCATAATTTACATCAAATAGCAAGAATTGATTCCAATTTCATATTAGGGTTGTATAGTTTCAATTATTAGCACTCATAGCATGGATAATGATGCAAGTAATCTAGGGTTAGGGTAACAACCTGGAGGTCGGTTGTCACACAATGCATTAATGAGATGTCAAATACATCTCAAGATAGGACTTATAACTTAAGTACATAGTTTCTAAGTGTGAAAAAATGATTATTTTACTCATAAATGGAGCTCAAACTCTAATGTGAATTGAATGTGGAGCCCATAACTATTTCTCTTTAATAAACATCAAAAAATGATAAACAACATGCCTAGTTGACACCATACTCTTGATTGAATTTAAGTGGAAAATCATACTTGCAATTAGGACTAGAGTCAGGTCTTATTTCATCAAATCAATTAAACAAGAAGATGCTTAGTGTTATAGTATGATCCCATTATATGTTTATAAATGCTTATACATAGCTTTTAATTCAATTTTGTTTCTTTTAGCTTATTTATTTTTAAGTTCTTTTGGACAATCATATGCCTTTCATGATATTCTTCTACAATGATAAATGCCTCAGTTCCACATTGATCACAAATTTAGGGGGAGTAGTTAATTCATGAAAGTTTGAAATCAGAATTGTCAAATAAATTGTCAAATGAAGGAATTGGAACTTTAATACTAACTTAGCTGTAGGATACATGGAGTTTTTCAAGTTATAATTCTTCTTGTGCACCAATTGTCATGTAAACGAAGTCAAAAGGGTCCAAAAGCAACAAATGGTTCTATCATTTGAATAGAACCATACAATCAAATAACTTTCAAACTTTACATTTCAGCATCAGCAGAAGCTATAGTGCATTTCACTTATCAGCAGATGCTACAATGCGAAACTTAATCCAAAACATGAGAATCCGTAGATTGGTAACCTACGGATGTGGTGATATTTCAAAAGTATAATACATTTCCATGGAAGTGTAATAAGGAGAGTGGGACCCACTTCATTATATAAATGAAATTAATGTGTCCGAGGGAGTATAAATGATGTTTTTGACTTGGTATTCATTATTCACTTTTACAGAGCATTTTTTGACCTAGAAACACCTTAGTCAAAAGCATCATCCTTCCTTCATCCAATTTCAAATTACCCAAATCATAACATCCAACAAATCTTAAACTTGATTTCTGGTCTTTGTTTTTAAGGTAAAACATATCATAATCATAAATAATGAACTGATTGATTCACTATTATCGTCTAAACTCTTCGTATTCTTAGGTGTGATGACTTTGTTCTAACCTAATCTTCTTCATTCTTATGAACAGATGGCTAATCGCTTCGCAAGAGAGCACAATGTATGTGCATTCTTAAATCCCGACAACCCTGTATATGAAGGATGTCGAGATATCATCAGTTTCTTACAACAATCCAGGCTCTTCTATGCTTTAATAGCGGAGCCTGTGATTCATAAGCACACATCATTGATTTCTAGAATTCGGCTCAAATATAAGAAGAAGGAGAATCTGATGTGATATTTGCTGATATTAAGAATGAACGGCTGAGAGTTGATGAACAGACTATCAGAAGAGTACTTGAGCTGGGAGAACAAGAAGCGGGTCATCCTGATGTGTTTGAGAACGAATACATTGAGAAGATATTCTATCTTATGGGTTATGATGGTGACTTTTAGAAGGGAGAGATAAAGAAAAGGATACTGTGCAAGCCCTATCGATATCTATGTCACACTTATCTCAAGTGCATCTCTAACATGAAATCCGGATTGGATAGGTTCTCAAGGCACATTTCATCTAGAATCATTGGAATATTCAAGGGGAGGACCTACAAGATGTACATGTTTCCGAGGTTCCTACAACTGATCATTGGAATAGACAGAGATGGTGATGAGTTTGTTAAAGCTCATTTAGGAATATTTGTCCTGAACAAGATCAATGGAAAATCTCAAGGTGTAGACATGCCCATGTTTGCACATATGGCTGATCCTAATGCCAATATTCCACCAGAGCTGGTGTGGGAAGACCAGTAAGATAGTTCTCCTGCTGATACTGAGCAAGCCTCACATTCTCCTCCTCAATCACCTGTCACACCCCAACCTTGACGGCGGAAATGTCGAGATGTGAGGGTTAAGATTGTTCACAGCCACATAACGCTAAATTTAAATGCAAATATTAATATTATAAGTTTCAAATGGAATACAATCATATGTCTCAAAACATGAAATAGTTCCAAACAAAACAAAGCATAACATAATCATTTTATTCATTTAACTAGGTCCAAATCCTAGTTTATTGCAAGCTTCAAATGATGACTTCAAACTTGGGCATTTCCTGAAACATGTTAAAAATAAAAGGTCAACAATAAAGTTGGTATGTTTCCAAGGGTCTTACATACATAATATATCAAAGATTACAAGTAGCAATTCATGTCATAGGTTATGAGTTAGCAAGTTTATAGAACACATATCGCTACAACCAAACCTCGACTTGATTACAAGTATATATGATTCGCTAAGTGTACTTGGTTCCCATGATGAACAAGTCATACGTCATCAGGAGCCGGCAATACATCGGCTTTAGCACCAAATAGGCTTGTCAGGCCCAAAGATCTAAGACGTCGCCAGGCTAGCAATAGTTAATGATTGTAAACAAAATATGTATCTCATATAAGACTTACAACAACACAAATAACCATGAAAAATGAAAGTGTGAATTGCAAGTGCTTTACAAGTTTAAACGTTTACAAGTGTATGTTGATAAGATAACATGTTTCACCCCAAAATAGTGTGAAATAATATAAAAAGGGGCAAGGAAACTCACATGGCAATTAAGTATGTAATGAAGATTAATAAAAATAACAACATCGTTCCAAGATGAATCGTCACAAAGCACCAAAATATATATATTCACAATGTTAAAGTTTAATAATAAGTTTAACGAATTATCGTGGACTAGAGTTCAATATATTTAACAAGGAAAATCAATTATATTTCCTTGGAAACAATATATTTATATTTTACATAAAAATATGGAATAAGAATAACATTTATAAAAATTGTGTTAATAATTCAAAAAGTTTAAATAAGGTTTTGTAACTAAATAAAACGAACACGTTTTAATCAATAATTTAAAAGCAATGTTTGAGCTAATAACTCGTATCAATTAAACTAGTGTTTACAATCTAAATTTCTATAAAAATACATACTAACTATATCTTTAGTTTAAAAATAAAATGTAAGGGTATTTTTATAAATAACTTATTGGAAATAATTAAATGTGTTAGAGACCGTGTGCGGACGGAGTACTAACTGATTCTGCGTTTATACCGGATCAAATAGTGCGGAATCCTATTTGATTGGCGATCCAATCAGTGAGAACGATAACCCGATCGATATAAGATTGAAACAAACGTTAAGAACGAGTAGGAATCGATCAGGAACAAACTATGAACTTGGACAGGCTGTTTGGGACGTTCTTGACGGCTAGGGTTTATGTGTATTCGCAATATCTCTTCAAGTGTTTAGTTATTCCACGAATTAGGTGGTATTTATAGGTTAGGGTTTTTCATTCGTATTACTGAACCATTCGCATGGTTCAGTCGTGCGACTGAATCATGCGATTGAGTCATACGCACGACTAAAGGTTCAGTCGTGCGACTGAGTCAATCTTATGTCTCAATCGTACCACTGATCCAGTCTCCTGGTTCAGTCGTGCGACTGGTCCATAAGCATTTAGCATGAATAATCACCCGACTAGGTTGTACATAATACTCAATCATTATTGACTTAGAATTGTGTACAACAACCTCAAACCTATATAAGAAGATCATACATATGAATCAAAGATAAATAAACATCAAATCATATTTCTATTTCATTTAACCATTTCATTACATATGTGTAAGACATGAAAGACTTTTACATTTAAGCTTATAAACTAGGAACAACATGTATCTACAAACTCCCCCTTTGTCCTAGTTTACCCTATCGTCTAACATTCTTCACATGTTCGTGGAATTTCTTGTACTTCTCATCTTTTGTGACTCCTGCATGTATATAAAATGCAAAACAGAGTCTTATGACATGTTGGAACCGGAGAGCTTGTACAATATCCTGAGTGTCATAGAACAGTGGCCACTTGTATAATATGTAGACATCTTCAGCCGACAAGTTTGTAAGCCACATTGGGTCAAATACCCGGATAGTATCAATCTTTCCATCTCTATTCAATACTATGAAAGCTTTGCCCGTCCTCCAATCGTAATACCACCATTTGAAGTATGGAGTGAAGTCCTGAGGCATTTCCTGTAAGGGAATCTTGGACATTGTGCCCGGGGGACTCCACTTCAGCACCACCTTCGGTCTTCCAGAAATAGGATCAACTTCAGACTTATGAATTAACCTCTTAGGTTGTTGAGGTCTAAAGTTTACCCACCTGGTGTGGTATTCCCTCTTTAATGCAGCCTCGAACCATCCTGACATCTTCCTCGGATTAGCATACAGAAGATCTAAACATGCCAGACGGTTGAGCTCAAAACCAGGAAGAGTCTTCAGATCATGAGGATATCTGAAGTACTCGATTCCTTTCTCCCTCTTAACAGCATAGACTTCCAAGTCTTCAAAATATGCCCACGCTATAATCTTTCTTGACACTTTCTGATGTATTTTGACTTTGTACAGCTTTATGTAGACATTATGCTTTGGTGGCACGCGTTGGGCTTTCATTTCTGCAAAACAATCTGCCCATTCAGCTTTCCTCAAGTCGACATTAGCGTCCGAAGCTTGGGCTGAGCTTTCTTCTTTCTCATTTTCTTTCTCCACTTCATCCAGCTTTTCAAATGTAGCACTGCCAAAAGTATCACTAAAGTTGGGTATAACATTACCTTCGTGGTCAATGTACTATGGATATGTTCAGCAGTGACGTCCTCGATCTCAATTTCATCAACATCGTTCAACTCATCGTCACTAGCCACATCAACTTTTGGAGCATCTTTTACTAGCTCATCAGGATTCAGCCTGGATATTTCAGCAAGCTGTTCATCTGTTAAGTCATGTATGATCTCTCACTCTTTTGGAGTGTAGCTCACAGATCTCCTGACTATCCCTTGCAAGTCAAGAATCACGGTTAATTGAGACTTGACCTGCTGAAGGGGTTGGACATCATACTCATCTACCTGTTGAGCTTCATCTGTTTAGTTAAACATTAATCACATCACACATAAGTCTTTATATAAAGCATTTAAACATAAACATACATAGATGACGGTTAATTACATTAATGTAATATATAATTCAAGTACAAAAATTTTTAAATACAAAAACATCTAATCATTACTTTGTCTTGAATAGTGGGTTCTTCAGTTGGAGGAGCGGAGGATGAGGCTCCTTGATCTTGGTTTCTTTTAGTTCACCTTTCTTAAGCTTGAGGATGTGAGGCTGTTGCAGATGCACCACCTTCCTGATCATCATCATCCTCTTGATCTTTTCCGCTCGATCCTCCCTCCTCAACATTTTCTTCAGAATTATCTTCATCCTCCTCCTCCTCATCATCATCATCATCATCACCATCACCATCCTTGATCTTTAGAGGCTCGCTCTTTGACCCTTTTGGCTTTAGCAGTATGTTCTTATTTTTCTTCTCAAGCTCCTCAATTCTCTTCACCGAAGCCAACACCAGCTCATTTTGACTAGTCAGCGCATGGTGAGCTCGACCTAAAGCCCTCTCATACTGAGTACTCTTCTCAGTTAGCTGATCGATTTGCTTGCCTTGGGTGTTGTTGATCGCTATCAGCTGGTCAATCTGATTTGCTCTCGTGTGATCTGTAGCTAACAGCTTTAGCACCAACCTGTTAAGGTTTGCTAGTTGTTCCTCTAACCCAACAGTGGGTAGAGTGGAATCATGGGTCATTGGGGCTTGGGTGGATGTCCCGGCTTGGTGGGTGGTGGTAGTGGTGGTAGATGTGGTGAATATGGGAGGTGAAATGTGAGTGGGATGTGGTTGAGTGGCTGTGGTAGTGGTAGTGGGAGGAGTGATAGTGGTAGTGGGAGTAGCTATGGTAGTGGTGGTGGAAGTGGTAGTGGTGGTGGCTGTGGCACAGGCAGGAGATGTGATTACTGTAATCCTCGGCCTCTTGCTCTTCTTCCCGTGGGGATGAGCCATCCTCTTCTTCCTAGAGCCCTTAGCAATAGGCGCTCCCCCTTGGCTGCTGGACTGGTCAGGGGTGTATGTAGGATCAGTAACATCATCAGCAGCACCCCTAGACTCAGCCTGGCGTCCCCCTACCGCCTCTATGCCTTTCCCTGTGGCCACGACCCTACTTCCAACACTCCTCACCAGAGGCTCTTCATCTGAGTCCTCATCTTTATCAACCAAGAAGTCTTGGTGGAAGGCAGCCCCTTCAGTTTCAACAGGTGCATCACCACCTTGACCTTTGGGTATCATCATCGTCGTCGTCGTCTTCTTCAGTGGGTGCCATGATGGGCTCGACGTCGGAGTCACTATCCTCGTGACGCCACTTCCTTCGAGAGGGCGCCACATAGTCTTCTCTTGCTAGGTCCCCAAATAGTCTCCTCACCGGGGGTTTCACTTGCTTACCCCGGTAGACCTTCATTCTACCCAAAGTAGTATAATCCATTACCTTGAGCACCACTGCATCATCTTTCTCTTTTGGCAGCATAGGAAGCTTCTCATCAATAATCATCTGCAGAAATTTTGGGTACATGCAGAAGCGTTCCTTTCCCTTGGCCTCGAGGTTCTCCATGAAGTAGGAGAGAATCATGCTGGAAAAACTGAACGGATGGTTCAGTACCAGTGCAACATATGCATTCTGGATTTGGTCGAACATTTCGTCGAATCCTCCCCGCTTGGAGGCTATACACTTGATGATCACATATGCCAACTATTTGAATTGCGGGCACATGTTGCTCTTGTTCAGTACACCGGCATTTATGTCACCGGCGTACTTAATTCTCAGAAAGCATCCCCGGACTGTGAGGAGATGTAGCTTAGTTGGGTGGGCTTTGTCCTCACCCAGATCTAAGACCCGTCTCAAGTCATCCACATTAATCTCTATCTCTTGACTGAACATAGAGCTCCGTATACAGTGTGGCTCAACTGATCTGTCAACCCTGGCACTTTCCCACAATGCCTGCTGTATGGATCTGTACGGTGTGCATGGTGTCGAAATGGCTTTGAAGATCCTCGATCTCCGAAGAATTGCAATGAACCTAGCAAACTTGGAAGCATTCCGAGTGGTGGCATCCAAGTGAGCACAGATGTTGTGCTTTGGGGTCATGGTCCATCTATCAGCCATGGTTCTGTAACACAATAAACATATACATTAGAGATGTGTATTAGAGAAGACACTTGAAGTTTAAACTGTTTTAGATCAAACTGGTTCAATCATGCGATTGAACCATACGACTGAGTTCAGTCGTGCGATTGAGCATGCGGCTGAGTTTAGTCGTGCGATTGAGCTTGCGACTGAACTTAGTCGTGTGTTAAGCCATGTGGTTGAGTCAGTCGTGCGACTGAGTCACTGAATGATTCAGTCGGCGAATGAATCTTGTGCCTGGCTCAATCGTGCGACTGAAGTTCATTCGGAGTGTCCATTCGCAGAAGGCTCTGTGCGACACTCCGACCCTGAATATTGGTCAAATCTTGATGTTGGACTCATTAGATTCGCAGGAACTCTAATTATCACTTAATATCCTTTAAATCAACTTTAATGTCTATTTTTAGGGTTTAACTGATTTCTTGATTTTAGGCAATTTGGTCATTTTGGGTTTGATTTCACCGGTCATTTTGATCGATTTCAGTCCCACAATTACTTGTAGATGAACAATAGATCGGTTAGTAACACAATCGGCAAAAAATCAAGGTGAGATGAAATTTTGGCAGGGTGTCTACGTATGAGCAGGTTTTGAACAATTTGAGGGGTGGTGAGAAATGCGACCGACTCACCCCTCTTTTTATACTGTCTTAATGTTCAATCGTACGACTAGACCCATACGTATGCTCCAGTCGTGCGACTGAGCCCATACTCATGCTTTAGTCGTGCGACTGGGGTTCAGTCGTGCGACTTGCTCATACTCCTTGATCCATTCGTGCAATTGGTTCAGTGTAGTCCAGTCGCATGGTTGTTCCATACTCATGGTCCAATCGTATGACTGGCTCATACTTATGGTTCAATCGTGCGATTGGCTCATACTTCTGATCCAATCGTGCGAATGGCTCATACTTATGATCCAATCGTGCGATTGGCTCATACTTATGAGCTTGAGCCATTTACACTTTCAACCCTTTAAAATTTTAACATTTGATAAACATTATGACCTTTTAACACCATTTGATCACCTCAGACGTGATCCTTTAATTTGAAACTTATTTGTCACCTCAGACGTGACCCATTTAATTTAGACTGATTTGTCACCTCAGATGTGATCCTTTTACTTTGAAAACTTTTGATCACCTCAGACGTGATTCTTTTACTTTGAAAACATTTGATCACCTCAGACGTGATCCTTTTTAGTGAGTGATTCACAAAATTCATCTAGTTATATAGTCCAACGTCTACACTACAAAAGACTAGAAAAATAGAAAAACAACTTGAGATTAAAAACAAAACAAGACATTTATTTTTTTTATTAGAGATGGATTGAAATCTTTTAGAAAACCGTCTAGCAGATTTTTCTTCCTGAACAGCACAGCTTCGAGTTAGTTTGATCATTCCTGGAACGATTCATTTTTGAATCATACAGGTATATCAGAATCATTTGGGACATTTTAATAAAACATTTTGATGCTAGATTCTTGTTTTGACCGAGAGTTGATAGCAATTTTAGGAAATCATACTAGAGCTATAAGATGCACACAATGATTTTGACTGTCAAGAATTGCAGCCACGATGAATGTCAATATATTTGTCCTCTTAAATCCATACACAGATTTTTGACTCACTTTGGTGATGAGTTAGGTTTGATTATTTCAACAAGCTTTTATGGATCCCACACTTATATGGTAATCAACATTCCTCAGGAGATTTTTGAGCGGACTACGGGTATTTGACAAGAAGAAACTATTTTAAGAGCTTTCAAAGAGATGCCAAGCCTCAGGTCAGTGCCATCGCACAGCAGAGAGGCGCAACACAACCTATCTTCTTGTGAGAGCATTTTTCTTTTCTTTTTGCACGTAATGCACCAACAACATTAGTCATTAGCTTGATTGTGCTTAACTTTTTTCATGTGCTTTGCTCATTTTTATGGTTATCCGTACACATTTGTGGCGTTTATTTTGCTCATCACCCCTTATTGGAAATATGTTGATTGTGTTAACCAGGGATAAGATGGGAACCCACAGCAGGTTGAACAATTTAGTTTGAATTTAAATCACCAATGAGGTCTACTCATCTATTGTGTTGAATATACCAACACATCATACAATGGACTAGCAACCTCTAGGTCTACTTTCTCTATGTTACCTCAGTAGCAGACTAGTTTTACTATCATTTTTCCTTTTATTTTTCTTAGACTTCTCAGACTTATATTTTAAATTTTGCATCTTAATTATTTAAGTGCTTTTGAGGTCCCAAACAATTTGTTCCCTATGTACTATCATTTTCCATAAGCGTTGATCAGAATCACAGTCTTGATTTCATTTCTTTATGCTAAGCTGCCCTCCTCCCTCGTTTTTTTAAGTAAATAAATACTACACGAATTAAATACTAAACTAACCTATTCTCCTCCTAAAATTCTAAAACCGAAAATCTTTTTGTGTTTTTGGATTTTAATAGACAGGAAATTAAAATAAATAAAAGAAAATAAAAAGAAACAAAGAAACTTGTCGGACTACGCACTTTCTTCTTCTAGAATCACATCACTTTTCTTTTTCACGCCATTAACCTCTAAAAGATATAAAAACCGCGGTTTATCAAATGCTTTTGTGTAGGGGTCGGCGCGTTGAAAATCCGTATTAATTTTAACAACATCAATTAATTGATTTTCAAAACAGTCACGTATAAAGTGATATTTAATACGATGTGTTTAGTTTTTGGATGTTGGACCGGATTTTTGGTGACAGCAATAGAAGCAGAATTATCAACACAAATAGGGGTGTTAGAAAATTGCAAACCGTAGTCGCGCATTTGCTGTTGAATCCAAATGATTTGAGAACAGCAACTTGCAGCAGCAACATATTCAGCTTCACAAGTTGACAAAGCAACTGATGTCTGCTTCTTACACTGCCAGGTGACTAACCGTCTACCAAAGAACTGATATCCCGCAGATGTTGATTTGAAATTCATCTTGCAACCACCATAGTCCGAGTCACTATACGCTGTAAGCTCAAAGTCATCATCATGAGGATACCACAACCCGAGTGTTGGAGTACCCTTCAGATAACGAAAGATCGATTTAACTCCGATGAGATGATTCACTTTTGGTTTTGCCTGATATCTGGAACAAAGACACGTTGCGTACATAATATCAGGACGAGAGGCTGTGAGGTACGTTAGGGATTCGATCAATCCTCTGTACATTGTAGCATCAACCAGATCACCATTTTCGTTGGGTGCCACATCGTGGTTAGTGGCAAGTGGAGTTCCAGCAACTGAAGCATTTTCCATGTCGAACCGACTGAGGATATCACGGATTTCAGTTTGTAAACTCTATCCCGATGATAAGGATCCTCGAATCCTTCGGGTTGACTGACGTAGACTATCTCACGGACTTCACCACGAAGGAATGCACTTTTTACATCTAGTTGATAGACTTTAATCTTCATGTAGGATGTATAGGCTAGAAAGATACGGATTGCTTCCATTCGATCCATAGGTGCAAACACTTTATTGTAGTCAATGCCTTCAACTTGTCTGAACCCTTGAACCACAAGCCTAGCCATGTTTCTGATTATGACTCCTTTTCTTACACTTCAAGACCCATTTCGTGCCAATTACCTTAGCACCTTTTGGTCTGTCCACAAGGGTCCATACTCCTAACTTCTTGAACTGTAGGAGTTCTTCTACATTGCACTGACCCATGCCTTATCATTTTGGGCTTCACTCACATATTTTGGCTCAAATTGAGATACAAAACCTCGATATGCACCATCGTGAAGATATCCTTTTTCCATGATTGAGGCATAATCAGTCGAGTATAGCTGATTTCTTGTTTGTACTCCTGATTGAACATCTCAAATGACGTTGTCCAAGGGATGATAAACATTAATCCGGGATCCAGGAGTGGTAGGAACAACTACGTCATTATCCAGATTATGAAACCCAGGTTCAGTATCTGAAGCTGTTGGAGCATGAGGTTCCGAAGTGTCAGAGGCAGCAGGATGTGATGCTTGTGTACTTTCATTAGCGGGAACCTGTTCCTCCTGTTCTATATTTGCAGTCTCAACTGCTTCATCATCAAAGGAAGAATCACTTACTTCGAGCTCTCTCTCTGAAGGGCTAGAAGTATTATCTAATGGATCCGTTGATGGTGAGTCTATTAGTGGAGTGTTCAAAACATCGTCCATCATCCTAGCAGAAAGCTCATCATCAGTGGGAGAAGGCGGTAGATTGAAGGATTTAAAAAATCCATCATAGTTGAAGAAGAAGGAGGGTCCTTTTCCAGCAAGGGGGTGGTGTGTCTTTGAACATCAACGTTGCACCACACTTCTACCTGACCCGTTGAGTTGTTATAAACTCTCTTGTCTAGTATGCTGTATCCGAGAAAAATACCTTCTTCTGCCTTCTCACTAAACTTCCCAGTCTGAGTTTTCTTCAACAACATACACGGTTCACCAAACGGTTCTAGATACTCCAAGTTGGGTTTACGTCGCTGGAGCAGTTCATAACATGTTTTCCCATGTCGTTTGACCACTAAGACTCGATTGAGCGTGTAACAAGCATTAGCCAATGCCTTATTCCAGAATTGAATCGGCAGTTTCGAGTCAGCTAGCATTGTCCTGGCAGTCTCTATCAGGCTCCAATTTTTCCTTTCAGCAACGCCATTCATCTGTGGAGTGTAGGCAGATGTAAATTGATGTACAATTCCTTTCTCTCTACAGAATGCCTCCATCCACTGATTCTTGAACTCTGTTTTCGTTGTTTGATCGAATCTGCCTTACTTTCAGCTTGTAGAGTGATTCCAAAGTAGTAACTAGGTGTTTGCATGATTCAAAAGTTTCTGATTTGGCTTTCAGAAACATCACCCAAGAGAATCTTTAGTAATCATCCGTTACTACAAAGCAATACAGATCTCCAATAATGCTCTTTGTACTGATAGGACCAAACATATCCATGTGTAGAAGCTCAAGAGCAAGATCAATTGAATGAACTTTCTTTGACTTGTGAGACTTCTTGGTCTGTTTCCCTTTCTTACATGCTACACAAAAATCCAGGAGTTGGAAGTTCTTGAGAGTTACTCCGTTTACTAAATCATTTTGAACTAAATGATTCATCTTCCTTGGATTAATGTGTCCATTCTCCTATGCCAGGAGATTGAATCCCTCTCAGTTGCCTTTGACAGGAAGCATTTAACAGTGTGATCAGTTGTGGAGGCTTTTGATAGATCCAAGACATACAAGTCGTTATATCTTGAAGCTGACATAAGAACTTTATCCTCCTCAATCACATAGTCCCTCTTCAACATGTAGCACTAACTTTAAATCCTTTATCACAGATCTGGGAGACTGAAAGTAAGTTGTTCTGTAGTTGTTGAACGTAGTTGACCTTGTCAAACTTCACTTTCTTGTTTCCCACTTCGCCTTGAGCGGTGATGTAACCTCCTTTATTCCCAGCGAATGAAACATGTCCCCCTTTAATTTGTTTGACGTTGAAAAAAAGAGACGAATTCCCTGTCATGTGCCTGGACGCCCCACTATCAATAATCCAGGTATTAGTGATAGCGCTGTAGCGGACACCCTGCACATACAAAGGAAATGATTAGTTCAGGTTTGGGACACAAGCCTTAATTGGCTTGGGTGACCCAGAGGAATCACACATCATAAACTCAGCCCATTGTCCTTTAGAGGATGAGGGCATATCTATCTTCTTAATCTCCTCACTATCAAACACTATACTTGATTTTTCTTTCCATAAACCAGTTTTGTGTAAGGCATGTTTGTGATAAACAGACAACTGGCTTATTGTTTGAACTTTAGGTTCACTAATACTCTTAGGTGGAGTATTAGATCTCGATTTAGAAAAACTTGGTTTTGCATCAAAATGTTCAATTTTCTTTTTGGGTGTCCGATAATATGGACAATTAGGAGAAATATGTCCTTGTTTTCCATAATTGTAGCAAGATATCCCTTCTACGGATTGAGGAAAATATTTATGTGGGTTTGAGTTTGGTAAAGGTGTGATCTTTGTCAGGTTAGGTTTTCTCACTTCTCTTTTAGATGTTTCAGCTTCTTTAACAAAATTCATTGTTTTGACATTTTGAACATCTTTAACTTTTAGTTTACTTGGACTTTCATGATTAACACGTTTTTGGTTAACTGAGTTAGTCAATTTGGGTTCTGAAGTAGACATTTGTGACCCAGACCTTACATTACCCCTTTTAGTTTCATCATCCAAATTCTCAACAGGCATCTTTCCTTAAGATTTTAAAGTAGGCTCCTTTTGTTTAGTGATAGAGTTCACATGTTTACTGGTAGAATCGGGATCACTAACCAAAGGAGTGGACACCACATGATCCTTTACTAGGTTGTTATTGATAGGTCTACATTTTGTGTTCAAAAGGATTTCATGTGGTGGTGGAACTACTTTGTAACCAAAAACCTTCCCCATTGTTTCGTTCTTTCACTAAGTTTTGAACTATGTGAGAAGAACTAGCCCAACTATGCAGTTTTTGTTTTAAAGAATTAACCTCGACTTCCGAAACTGCTTTTTCCTTTTTGGTTTCTTCTAAAGAATTTAAATAGAACGTTATATCATTTGATTGATTTAAGGCAACAACCTCGGTTTCCCATAGTTGTTTCCCCAAAAGTTCCATCTTCTCTTTAGAACTGCACTCATTTTGTTTTAATATACGATTAGCTTCAGTGCATAGTTGTAAATAATTTACTAAGTTATCATTGTGTTCTAATAACCTAGACAATTTCAAATCAATGCTTTCTCTAAATTTGTCACGTTCATTGCAATCATGTTTTTCAAACAGTTGGTCTTTAGAACTTACCTGTGAGGAATCGGTTGAATCAGCCATCAAAGCAGATTTAGACTCTTCGGAGGCTGGAGATTCTCAACTTGTTGCTCTGAGCTCTTCCTCAACCAAGTGATTTACCACGTTTGCAGCTTGTTTGGTATCTGACATTGCTTGCTCAGTTGCACTCTCACCTTCACTAGCAGACCCATCATCTACTATTTCAACAAAGGCAATATTTGATTCTCCAGGAGAAACAAATCAGAAGGACCAGTCTTGTCCTTCATCACCTTGAGCAGTTAGAGCCTTTGTCTCTTTGCTTCAAGAAGCAGTTCCAATCATGTCCTTGTCTTGACGGTTGAATGTGGGAAATGGGTTTCCATTTCCAGTTTTCTTGGGCTTTACACATTCACATTTAAAGTGCCTTTTTTCACAACAGTTGAAGCATGTGACTTTGGTTTTGTCAAAACCAAATGCTGTATCCTTAGTGGCTACTAGAATCTGTCCCGTCTTCTTGACATACTTTTTAGCTCTTCTGACTGTACATGCTAAGGCCCACATGATGTCCATCCTGTCTAGCTCATTCTCATCAACTTGCTCGTAATCTTTATCTGCAAGATGACAATTTCCGATCTTCCCGGCAACTAACCCATCATTGGATTGGACAACAGCTGCTAGAAGATCCATGTGCTCCTTTGTAACTTCCACTATGATATTACCGAGATTCTTGGTCTTCAACTTTGTAGTGTTGGCTTTAGGCACTATGTAGTGGGTCCCTGATGACCCTGACGTTTCTGGTCATGAAGCAGTGGTTTGGGAAGCAGCAGAAGAACTAGACACGAATGTTGTTTGTAATGGTGCTCCTGCAACAGTTGGAGAGGAAACTGAGTTGTAGAGTGAAGGATTCTGAACGTAGAATCCTTTCTTTGACTTGTACTTCATTCTCAGTTCTTCCTCTCTTAGCTTCAAGATGAATTCATTTATGCCTAATGTCACAAGAATGTCGTTTTGTCTCAGATTAGACACAAATGAATCCCATTTCTCAGGCAACCCATCAGCAAAACTTGAAACTTTATCTTCCATTGATGTGGTTACACTATAAGTGTGCAGCTCACTCATGAGATGATAGAATCTGTCACTAACATCATCTAAGCTCTCATTCCCTATCGAAGAGAAATTATCAAACTCCTTATTGAGAGCCTTTGCCTTCAGTGCCTTTAACGTTGCATTTCCTTCGTATCTCTTCTCCAATGCATCCCACAACTTCTTAGCCTGCTTGTTCTCAGAGAACTGATGAAAGATGTCTTTCGGTATTGACTGAGTCAACAGGGCATAAACTTTCTTCTGAACATTGTATAGAATCTCCTGAGCTTCACTCATCCCTCCCAAGGTTAACTTGACTCTATTAGCACTAACTGGCACTGTATAAACAATCTCGATGGATGTCCAAATATTGCGATCAACTCCATTTAAGTAAATCTCAAACCGTAGTTTCCACAGAGGATAATCAGCTAACGTTATCAGCTTCGGCGGTTTATTGTGATTTCCTACCTCATTCTCCAGAAGTAGTAGATTCTGGATGCGTGAGTACTTCCCGGCAGTAAACACAGCAAATTGATCTTCCATTTTATAAACTTGGTACTTGGAGAACAAAACAGGTTCAATCGTACGAATGGACTATGAGTATGGATCACTCGTGCGAATGAAGGGTGCGAATGAATTCAATCGTGTGATTGGATTCAGTCGTGCGTATGAACAAGACGAATGGACTCAGGCGACTGGAGTTGTTCAGTCGTGCGAATGAGGAATGCGACTGAGTTTAGTCGTGCGAATGGAGTGTACGTCGTGCAACAGAAGGCTGCTGTTTTTGCAAAATCGAAGATTTTGACACTTTGACACAAAATACGATTATTCTAAGAACCCCAATCTGCCGTATAGTGAAAAAACGAAACTTTAATGCCAGAAAACGTTGAAAACACCCTTAGAAGCAAAGTGGTGACTCTTTTGATTAAAAACGTAGGTTTTGACACCAAACCTAATTGAATCAAACGCAAAATCAAGAGCCAAGGCTCTGATACCACTTGTTAGGGACCGTGTACAGACGGAGTACTAACTGATTCTGCGTTTATACTGGATCAAATAGTGCGGAATCCTATTTGATTGGCGATCCAATTCGTGAGAATGATAACCTGATCGATATAAGATTGAAACAAACGTTAAGAACGAGTAGAAATCGATGAGGAACGAACTATGAACTTGGACAGGCTTTTTGGGACGTTCTGGACGGCTAGGGTTTATGTGTATTCGCAATATCTCTTCATGTGTTTAGTTTTTCCACGAATTAGGTGGTATTTATAGGTTAGGGTTTTTCATTCGTACGACTGAACCATTCGCATGCTTCAGTCGTGCAAAAGAATCATGCGATTGAGTCATACGCATGACTGAAGGTTCACTCGTGCGACTGAGTCAATCTTATGTCTCAATCGTACGACTGATCCAATCTCTTGGTTCAGTCGTGCGACTGGTCCATAAGTATAGTCCATTAGCATGAATCCCGACTAGGTTGTACATAATACTCAATCATTATTGACTTAGAATTATGTACAACAACCTCAAACCTATATAAGAAGATCATACATATGAATCAAAGAGAAATAAACATCAAATTATATTTCATATTTCATTGAACCAATTCATTACATATATGTAAGACATGAAAGACTTTTAGAGTACACAAAGTTTATAAAGTGATTTTTGATAATTTTTATTTTTTTATATATTTTTAAAAGTTGCAAAACACCCTAAAAAAATATTGGAGTCGCCGGGTTCAAACCCGGGACCTCTAAGATGGAATGTGAGCATAGAACCAGTAAACTAAAGGCCTCAGCCGCGATGTGTCTCTGTTTTTAATCCTTAAATGCAAAACTTAAACAAATCCCCAATTCTCCAAGAACCCTAGTTTCGATTGATTCGAAATTGAACCACCAATCGATGTTGTTAAACAAATTATGGTTTGGGATTTCGTTCCTTGACTAAAATCGAGTATGTACATATGTTTGATTACCTGTGTTTAAGACTAGTTTGTTAAGAATAGATAAAGATCAAGCCGTGACCACAACAGTGTCCGATTGTTATGCAAACAATGATGAAAACCGAATTAAATTCGTGTGATGTTCCGGTAGACAGCCAAGACTCGAACCCCTCTATCAATTTGGGATGAAAATATGGAGAAGAAGGGTTCGGTTGAGTAGGAGAAGCCGTGAATGCAAGCAATCGATTGTGATGTTTTCAGGTGTTCAGACCGGAATTGTACTTAGTAATCGATTAGAAACGGTTAGGCAATCGTATGGGTTCAATTAATTTGATTATCATTGATCTTAAATGTGCAAACTGCTCGATAATTGAAGGTAACAGTAAATCGGATGTTTCATGTTCGTAACTGTTGCGTTAACCCGATTAACATACATCACCAGGTTAGAATCAGTCCCACGAACCGATCGAAACGGTTTAAATCCATAATTGCAACGTTTTGGTGCGTTTTGGAGGCGGCCGGAGTTCGGCCGGACCTCCCGCCGGAAATGCGGGTTAAGGGGGTGGGTGGTTTGTGTTCTTTTAATAAATTACACTAATAGCCCTTATAGTTTAGGGTTTGTCATTTTATGGTAGAAACTTTAAATTCAAGTTTTGAAAATTACATAACTACCCCCTGAACTTAATTTAAGTTTAAATTTTAACTAATTTACTAATTTCCAAGCTTTTATAATTATTATTTTTCAGTATTATTATTATTATTATTATTATTATTATTATTATTATTATTATTATTATTATTATTATTATTATTATTATTATTATTATTATTTTTGTTGATACATATGTACCTAGATCCTGATATGAATGTAATATGTCTTGTTTGTCTTACACTTATGTGATATGATCCAAGTCGGGTCATACCCAATAACAAGCCAAACAAACACCGAAAAATATTTATTTGTTGATTAGATCAAACAAATAAATATAAACACCAATTTAGAAACCGGGTTTTCTAAATCATTGCTTTTGCAAATGAACAAGTTTATATATATATATATATATATATATATATATATATATATATATATATATATATATATATATATATATATATATATATATATATATATATATTTGTTCATATGGGATTATTTGTTTATTTTTTTAAATTAGTTAGACAATGACAAATAATAGTGTGTGTGTTAGTGATGTAAAATTAAAATGGTTTAATTTTACATAATAAGGGTGCAAGAGTGTATATATATTTTTTTTTAAAAAAAATTGAAACAAGAGGGAGACAAAGGGAGCCAAAAATCGGCCGCCCCTTTTGTCTTGGATGGCCCCCCTTTTAGTTCCAAGGCCATGCAATAACTCAACCCACTTGAACACTCTTGCATTCCTCTCTTTCTCTCTCACACACACAAGAGAAGCTCTCTCCTTTCTCACTCTAAAATCTCGTTTTTTAGAAAAAGAATCAGGATTTTCAGCTTTGCAAAGAAGGGTTCTTGGCTGAAAAGATTCAACAAGGAGAGCTCTACAAGTTGGTGTTGCAAGCCCTAGCAAAGGAAGGTGTTTGTACAAGCTTGGGGTATCACTCCTTGAGGTTTTCTTGGTTGAAAACTCAGCCACAAAGTCATCTTTCACAGCTCACAACTTTGGGTTTTAGGAAGCTACAAAGGTTGTATATACTTCTAAGTATCTTATGTTCTTTATTGTATGCATTTGTATAATGATCCATGGCTTGGGGTTCTTTATTAAATGGGTTTAATAATCATCTTATTAACATGTTTTAAAATATAAAATCCGCTGCGTTTTCATATAAACAAGATTATATGAGCTTTGATTAACATGTTAAAACCCCAACAATGGCATCAGAGCCACTTATACATATGCATACATGTTTTTCACTCACTAGTTCACGGTTTTGTGGTGCTAGACACTAAAAATCCGTGAGTTAGAGGGCTGGATTTTGCCCCCCTTTTTAGTGTTTTAAAGATGCTACTTTATGCATATAAGGATCTTTAAAACTCTAGATTATTAGATGTTTGTTTATATGTTCTAAACCCATTTGTTCTTGGTTTATGTTGGCCAAGAACATGGGCTATAAGGGGCTGCCAAAATCGATTATCTTGTGTATGTTTGATCATGTTGTTGTTGATTATGCATAACAAAGCCTAGACCATTTGGATTGAATGATTGGTTGTCATGTTATATTCATTTGGGCATGTAAAAATTTAATTTTGTTTCAAGTCTTGTTTTGTAATCTATTCATTCATATGGTTTGTAATAAATAGATTAGGAGTTTATCTTTACTAGAAAAATGTATTAGGATACATATTTTGTAAGGATGCTCAAGATCAAGACTTGAAGAAAAGATGGACTAAGAGGATGCTTGAAGATGTGGATTCAAGTGGGAGTTCCTTTTGTCAACCATGGGTCATGTTCTTAACCCTTAGGACAAGACCTTTTGACACACTTGTTTTGGCTAAACAAGTGTGCTCAACTTAGTATGCTTTGTTATGCATATATGAATTGTTTGGTTATGCTTGGTTGAATGCTTATGATGTTGTTTTGTTTTGAATATTTGGATGTGATTAAAAAACCATCAACTAGAACAAGCTATAACAAGAAATTGGTTCACAAATCATTAAGCAAAATAGAATGGTTCTATAAAAGGAGTTAATGGTTTGCAAAATAAAATGGGTTTTATTTAAAAGAACCAAATGGGTACCATATGGTTGAATGCATACAATCATATGGTACATGGTCTTTTCTAAAACAAGAATTGTGAAATTATAAATCCCTTTTGAAAACAAGTTAAACACCATCCTTTTACACAACACTTAGGTTACTTGCAAACTCTTAGTGGGATAAAGGTCACCTAACCACTTTGAGGGAACTTGTAACTTGAGGTGAGAATGCCATGTTTGTGGGATAAAAGTCACCTAACCACTTATGTAGTAAACTCACACGTGTGTGTAAGTAGGACGACTTGATTTATAAAATATATTGAATGGATCACCTAAAATGTGTTTTATAAAAGGTGTTGATGGGGTAAACATGGCGTTATAAACATAAGATGATCAAACGATCCCATACCACTAGAAGTTGCAATGGGTTGCAATTGTCATTTATGACTACCTTGTTTATTTAAATAATGGGATAAAGGTCACCTAACCAATATTTAAATATAACGTTGGATTCTAAAACTTTTTTTTATTAATAGTCTATGAGACGTAAAGGGTATTAATAAATGAAATATATAATTATATCAACGATTACTAAAATGGAACTTTGTAAAATCTTGTAGATGGCCGACAACAACAACGCTAATAACGATGTACCAAACCAAAACCACCAATCCCTTAGGGCGATCCTTCAAAGGGATCGCCTAACACCTAACAACTTCATGGATTGGTACCGCAACTTGAGAATTGTTCTCAAGCAAGAAAAGCGGGCCTACATTCTTGATGATCCCATCCCCGATGAACCTAACGAGGAAGATGTGGAGGCCTATAATGATTGGGTTAAATATGTGGAAGACTCCATCCAAGTCTCTTGCTTAATGTTAGCAAGTATGACACCCGAACTCCAAAAGGAGTATGAGCTCCATGGAGCCTATGACATGATCACTCAGTTGCGGGAAACGTTCCAGCAACAAGCTAGAGTGGAGCGCTTCGAAACGGTTCGAGTGCTTCCTGCATGTCGGATGGAAGAATCCCAATCAGTTTCATCTTATGTTCTTAAGATGAAAAGCCACATCGACCGCCTTCAAAGGCTAAATTGTCCTGTCTCAAAGGAGTTGACCACGGATTTGATCCTTAATGGCCTAACTAAAAGGTTTGAGGCATTCGTCATGAATTACAACATGAACGGATGGGACAAGAGCATAAATGAACTTCATTCGATGCTCAAATCAGCTGAGGCGGGAATGGGTAAAAGGGTTTTACCCGTTCTCACCATTAATGAAGGTGGGAGAAGGAAGAGGTCTCTACCCCCTCCTAAGGCAAATGTTGCCAAAGGAAAGAGGCACGTTGGAGGAAAGGGGAAGATGGTTGTTAGGGCGGAACCTCCGAAGCCCAAGGAGAAGAAGCAAAAGGTTGCTGTAAACGACCCATGCTTCAAATGTGGTGAGATAGGGCATTGGATGAGAAATTGTCCAGTCTATCTCAAAGAGTTGAGAGAAAAGAGGGATGCAAGGCAAACCTCAGGTATAATTTACATGATACATGTTGAGCTAAATGTTATTTCTTCTAACACATGGGTATTAGATACCGGATGTGGAACTCACATTTGCAATTTATTGCAGGGGTTCAAAAGAAATGAGCGTTATGCAAAAGGGGAAATAAGTCTATTCATGGGCAATGGTGCAAAGGTTCACGTTGAAGCCCAAGGAGACTACATTTTGAAGCTTCCAAGTGGTTTGGAAGTCATTTTATATAATGTATTATATGCTCCTAGTTTGACTAGGAACATAATTTCTGTTTCCCGTTTAAGACAATATGATTATGATTTCAAGTTTGTTGACAATGATATTCATGTTTCTTTAAATCATGTATTTTATTTTAAGGCTATACCTTGTAATGGTATTTATGAATTGGTTCATGAAAACGTAACATATGATAGCTCAATATACCAAGCAACCACCAAAAGACTCAAATTAGATTTGAGTGATACCTACCTTTGGCATTGCCGTCTTGGTCATATAAACAAGAAACGTATACAAACACTTCAAAAGAATGGTCTCTTAAAAACAAATGAATGTGATTCATTTGATGTATGTGAATCTTGTTTACAAGGGAAAATGACTAAGGCACCCTTTAGTGGAACTAACGAAAGGGCAAAAGATTTATTAGGTATCATACATTCGGATGTATGTGGTCCTTTTAAGCCAATGACTAGGAATAATGAAAGATACTTCATTACCTTTACCGACGATTATAGTCGCTATGGGTACGTGTACTTATTAAGGCACAAAGATGAAGCTTTTGAAATGTTCAAAATCTTCAAGAATGAAGTGGAAAATCAACTTAACAAGTCAATTAAAATTCTCCGCACCGATAGAGGTGGCGAATACCTAAGTGATGTTTTTCAAGATCATCTTAGGAGTTGTGGGATTGTCTCACAACTCACTCCACCTGGAACACCACAACATAATGGTGTGTCTGAGAGGAGGAATCGAACCTTATTGGATATGGTTCGATCTATGATGGCTAGAAGCACATTACCTCTATCATTTTGGGGTTTCGATTTGCTTTCCGATGGCCCCAACCAAAAAGGTGGAAAAGACACCTTTTGAGATATGGCATGGAAGAGTTCCATCCCTATCGTACTTAAGGGTCTGGGGTTGTGAGGCTTATGTTAAGACTCCCACCCCAAACAAATTAGATGTCCGATCCACCAAGTATATCTTTGTTGGATATCCTAGAGATTCTATGGGATATTATTTCTATGATCCACTGGAACAAAAAGTGTTTGTTGCCAGAAAGGGTGAGTTCTTAGAAATAAAGTTCCTTATGGAAGGAACTAGCAGTAGAACAGTGGATCTTGAGGAGGATCAAGAAACACAGCCCGATGCACGTTTGGTTGAAACTAGCACTCAACGTGAGGATGTTGAGGATGATCAAGCGGTTGATCAATACACACAAAACGTTCGCAGAAGTGGTAGAACTAGTAATCCACCTGAAAGATACGGATTTTTCATGGATGGATGCTATGTGGTGGATTCAGATGAACCTACCACATATCATGATGCAGTGTCCAATTTGGATTGTGACAAATGGCTTGAGGCCATGAACGTTGAGATGCAATCCATGTATGACAATCAAGTTTGGGAACTTGTTGTGCCGCCTCTTAATTCCAAAGTAGTTGGAAGTAAGTGGGTTTTCAAGAAGAAAACCGATATGCATGGAAACTTGGATACTTACAAAGCTAGACTTGTAGCAAAGGGTTTCACTCAAACACAAAGGGTTGATTATGATGAAACCTTCTCACCTGTTGCAATGCTTAAGTCTATAAGGATATTGTTTGCCATAGCAGCTCATTATGATTATGAGATTTGGAAAATGGATGTCAAAACCGCTTTCCTAAATGGATATCTTGAGGAAGATGTCTATATGGTTCAGCCTGAAGGTTTTGTCGATCCAAAATATCCTAATAAAGTATGCAAGTTAATGAAATCAATCTATGGATTGAAACAAGCATCAAGAAGTTGGAATCACCGTTTTGATGATGAAGTAAAGAAATTTGGCTTCATCAAAAACGCTGATGAGGCTTGCGTGTATAATAAGGCTAGTGGGAGCACAATAACCTTTCTAAAATTGTATGTTGATGACATACTACTGTTTGGAAATGACATTCCAACCATGGAAGGTGTAAAAACCTGGCTTGGAAGTTGTTTTTCCATCAAGGATCTTGGTGAAGCCGCCTATATTCTGGGAATAAAGATCTATAGGGATAGATCAAGACGGCTAATTGGTTTGAATCAAAGTGCATACATTGACAAAATCTTGAAAAGGTTCAAGATGGAAAACTCTAAGAAAGGTACTGTACCTATTCAAAGAGGGACAATATTGAGTACAACTCAATGTCCAAGCTCCAAGGAGGAGCAAAATAGAATGAAGGCAATCCCATATGCATCTGCTATAGGATCCATCATGTATGCAATGATATGCACTAGACCAGACGTGTCATGCGCTTTAAGCATGACAAGTAGATACCAGCAAAATCCTGGTGATAGTCATTGGATGGCTGTCAAGAACATTCTGAAGTACCTAAGGAGGACTAAGGACATGTTCTTGATCTACGGGTCTGGTGAAGAGGAACTCGTTGTAAAAGGTTACACGGATGCGAGTTTCCAAACCGATCGAGATGATTCACGATCTCAATCGGGGTACATCTTTATTCTGAATGGGGGAGCTGTTTCTTGGAAAAGCTCAAAGCAAGAAGTCGTAGCGTTATCCACTACAGAGTCAGAATACGTCGCCGCTTCAATGGCAGCACAGGAAGCTGCATGGCTGAAGAAATTCATAGCCGATCTAGGGGTAGTCCCTTCCATTCAGGATCCCCTAGAGATCTTTTGTGACAACGAGGGTGCGATTGCTCAAATCAAGGAACCTCGTGCTCATCAAAAGACTCGGCACATTGAACGGAGATTCAACTACATAAGGGATGAAGTTGAAAAAGGAAAGATATGTATTCGCAAAGTCCACACTGATAAAAACGTTGCGGATCCACTCACAAAGCTCCTTGAAAAGGCAAAGCATGAAGGTCATGTTTGTGCCATGGGACTTAGATATTCAAGTGACTGGGTTTGATGTTGTATTTTGTATTTGGATATTGGAACTAATGTTATTTGACTTAATTATATGGTTATAATTTCATTTGTTCTTCTATTTTAGCATGTTTAAATCCGTGAATAAATGAATTATTCTCAACGTCCGTAGTCGATCATACTTGTGGGAACAACTATGAATGTAAGACTATAATGAACTTGGATTTGTTGATATTCATAAGGTATGAATATAGAGCAAGAGGTTGCTACCAAGGTTCATTGATATCTATGGGATATAGATATTGGACTGACCCGCTCTCTATTATTTCTGCATGGAATCTTTCTGATTAGTCATAAGAGATTTTGAGTAAAGGCGAATATCATTGTATCCTCAGACCTGAGATACATATTGGGTCTTGATATTCACCAAGTATTGTACTTTGACTTAGTCCTTTGCTGTTCTGAAAAGGCAGTACATAAGGCTGAGTTCAGGTATGACATGAGGTGATTGTGAGAGACGTATGTAGTCAAGATGGAATTTGTTCCTCTTATTCGTTGAGAGTTAGATGTCTAAGGCCTGTTAAAGTTAAATCATCAGAGAATGACAATTCTGTGTCTCTTGGATTTAACATGACATCTGCAACTAAAGGATAGATGATTAATTCACCTAAAACATATTCAAGTAAGGTACTTGAAAAGGATGATGTTATTGAATGGCACTTAGTCATATACATTAGGGGTAGCAAACCGTTGCTAGGCGTTATTTGCATCTTGCATCAATCTTCTATAAATCTTGTGCAAGTGGGAGATTGAAGGATTTGATCTGCCCAAGATTCATATTAAATTGATGTGGCTAGTGTGATATGATCCAAGTCGGGTCATACCCAATAACAAGCAAAACAAACACCGACAAATATTTATTTGTTGATTAGATCAAACAAATAAATATAAACACCAATTTAGAAACCGGGTTTTCTAAATCATTGCTTTTGCAAATGAACAAGTTTATATATATATATATATATATATATATATATATATATATATATATATATATATATATATATTTGTTCATATGGGATTATTTGTTCATTTTTTTAAATTAGTTAGACAATGACAAATAATAGTGTGTGTGTTAGTGATGTAAAATTAAAATGGTTTAATTTTACATAATAAGGGTGCAAGAGTGTATATATATTTTTTTAAAAAAATTTGAAACAAGAGGGAGACAAAGGGAGCCAAAAATCGGCCGCCCCTTTTGTCTTGGATGGCCCCCCTTTTAGTTCCAAGGCCATGCAATAACTCAACCCACTTGAACACTCTTGCATTCCTCTCTTTCTCTCACACACACACAAGAGAAGCTCTCTCCTTTCTCACTCTAAAATCTCGTTTTTTAGAAAAAGAATCAGGATTTTCAGCTTTGCAAAGAAGGGTTCTTGGCTGAAAAGATTCAACAAGGAGAGCTCTACAAGTTGGTGTTGCAAGCCCTAGCAAAGGAAGGTGTTTGTACAAGCTTGGGGTATCACTCCTTGAGGTTTTCTTGGTTGAAAACTCAGACACAAAGTCATCTTTCACAGCTCACAACTTTGGGTTTTAGGAAGCTACAAAGGTTGTATATACTTCTAAGTATCTTATGTTCTTTATTGTATGCATTTGTATAATGATCCATGGCTTGGGGTTCTTTATTAAATGGGTTTAATAATCATCTTATTAACATGTTTTAAAATATAAAATCCGCTGCGTTTTCATATAAACAAGATTATATGAGCTTTGATTAACATGTTAAAACCCCAACATGTTTGACGTTTGATAAGAGTGCCCTGTTCCCAGTCATGTGCCTGGATGCTCCGCTATCAACAATCCACGTGTTGGTTTCAGCACTATAGCGAACACCCTGCACATTCAATTGAAAACATTAGTTCAGGTTAGGAACCCAAGCCTTTACTGGCTTGGGTTTCCCAGAGGCATCATACATCATAAATTCAACCCATTGACCTTTAGATGGTGAGGGAAGCTCAGGTGTCTTCTTGTCCTCATTATTAGACACTGAGGTTGACTTTTCTTTCCATAAACCAGCTTTGTGTAAGGCCTGTTTGTGATAAACAGACGACTGGCTAATGGGTTGAACTTTAGGTTCACTAGCTCTTCTAGGTGGAGTCAATGAGCTCCTCTTAGAAGATCTAGGTTTTGATTCCTGAAGTTCAACTTTCATCCTAGGTGTCTGATAGTAAGGACACTTAGACGCAATGTGTCCACACTCTCCACAGTTGTAGCATGGTCTGCTATCAACTTTATGATTTAACTGTCTTTATGGAGACGTGTGTGACACCCGAGTGACATTGTTCTATTTGGGTTTTGACTCTACATCTTTATATGTTTTATCTTGTTTAACAAATTTAATTGTTTTAACATTTTTAACTTCCTTTCCATTTTGTTTATCTGGACTTTGACATGAAACACGTGATTGGTTAATAGTAATAGTCAATTTAGGTTCAGATTTGACTTGGTTTGACCCAGACTTTATATTAACCTTTTCAAACTCTTTTTCCAGAGTAACACAAGGCATTTTACCTTTTGCCTTTGAAGTGGCCTCCTTTTGTTTAGTTCCAGATTCATTTGATGTACATGTGGAATCTGGATCACTGACAAGAGGAGTGGACACCACATGATCCTTGATTGGGTTGTTATTGATTGGTTTACTTTTAGTGTTCATCAAGGTCTCAGGTGGTGGTGGAACCACTTTATATCCCAAACCCTCCCCATTATTACGCTCTCTCACTAAGTGTTGGACAATATGAGATGAACTTGTCCAACTATGCAGTTTTTGCTTTAATGAATTAACTTCTACTTCTAAAACTGCTTTTTGTTTCTTAGTGTCTTCTAGGGAGTTAAGATAGTACCTAATGTCATTAGCTTGGTTAAAGGCTACTACTTCTGTTTCCCTAAGCTGTTTGTTCAGTAGGTCTATCTTTTCTTTGTAATTGTGCTCATTTTGTTTTAGAACTCTGTTAGCTTCGGTGCACAGTTGCAAGTCCTTTACTAAGCTATCATTATGATCTAATAACCTAGCAAATTTCAAATCTATGATTTCCCTATATTTATTACAATCAGAACAAGCATGATTATTAGAAAGTTGGTCAGTAGTACTTACCTGAGAAGGTTCTGATGAATCAGCCATCAAGGCAGAGTTTGGTGTTTCTGGTTCTGGTGATTCTGATGTTGTTGTAGTTGTCCCTTCTTCAGACAGGTAATTGACCTCAGTTGCAGTCTCTTCAATGTTTGACATCGCGAGTCCCACTGCAATATCTCCTTCACTAGCTGAATCATCATCTAAGTCCTCAACACTAGCAATGTTGGATCTCCCGGAGAGACAAACCGAAAGCTCTAGTCCTGTCCCTCGTCATCATGGGCAGTCAAGGCCTTAGGATCCTTGCTTGATGAAGTAGGACTGCTAGTTGGCATATCTTGACGAGTGAAGGACGAGAATGGATTCCCATTTCCAGTTTTCTTTGGCTTCACACACTCTCGTTTGAAGTGCCCCTTTTCTTCACAGTTGAAACAGGTCACCTTGCTCTTGTCGAAACCAAAGGTAGTGTCCTTAGGTGCAACCAAGTTTTGTCCGGTCTTCTTGACAAACTTCTTAGCTCTCCGAACAGCACTTGCTAAGGCCCACATTATATCCATCCTTTCCAGCTCTGTCTCATCTACCTGCTCATAGTCCTCATCTGCCAGATGGCAGTTCCCAATTCTCCCAGCAACTAGTCCATCATAGGAGTGGACTACAGCTGCTAAGAGATCCATGTGCTCTCTTGCTACTTCTACTGTCACATTACCAAGATTCTCGGTCTTCAGCTTTGTAGCATTTGCTTCAGATGCAATGTATTGGGTACCAGACGACCCTGACGTTTCTGACCCTGAAGTAGAGGCTTGAGAAGGACCAGCGGAACTTGACACAAAAGCTGTCTGAAGTGGTGCTCCAGACGTTTTGGCTTGTGGAGTCGCGTTGTACAGTGCCGGATTCTGAGTATAAGAAGACTTTTGAGCTCTGTATTTCATCCTTAATGCTTCCTCTCTCAGCTTCAGAATGAAATCATTTATATCCAACTTCGCCAGCATACCATTCTGTTTGAGATTGGAGACAAAAAAAGCCCACTTCTCTGGCAACCCATCTGTAAAGTTTGACACTTTGTCCTCCATGGTCGTTGTAACTCCATGAGTGTGCAGCTCACTCATCAAGTGGTAGAACCGATCAATGACGTCATCCAAGCTCTCATTACCCATCGACGAGAACTTGTCGAACTCCTTCTTCAACTCTTTAGCCTTTATAGCTTTTAATGACGCATTCCCATCATACCGTTTTCCAATTCATCCCACAGCTTCTTTGCTTGCTTGTTCTCAGAAAATTGATGGAAGATGTCCTTAGGAATTGACTGAGTAAGCAAAGCATAAACTCTCTTTTCAGCATTGTACTTGACCTTTTGTAGATCTTGAAACGTTGCTTCCAGTGTGGGAATTCATCTAACATGATTAGCTTAGGGGGTTTGTTGTGATTCCCTACTTCACTCTCCGGTAGTAGTAAATTCTGAATACGTGAGTCTCTCCCTGCTGTGAATGATGAGTATTGGTCCTCCATTGCGATTAACTTTAGTCTTTGGAACAAACTGTTTCACTTGTGCGAATGAAGGTGTGCGATTGGGCTATTCGTGCGATTGAACGATGCGAATGGTTCAATTGTGCGGCTGAACTAATGCGGATGGTTCAGTCGGGCGAATGAACTGATGCGGTTGAACAATGCGAATAGACTGCTTAGTCGTACGAATGGAGGTACGAATGAGTCCAACCGTGCGTATGAGGGATGCGAATGTATCCAGTCGTGCGATTGAGTCAATCGTGCGACTGAAGCTGCTGGATTTTGAAAATTCATAGGTTTAAGGTGTTTAGGCTGCAAAAACACAAATTTTCACTAACCCTAATTGCTGTATGCCGGAAAAACTAAACTTTACGAGCAGGAGACGTCTAAGACACCGTTTGACACGAAAAGATTGCATTTTTAGTGAAAAAACACAATTTTTGTATCAAAAACGATTGAATCACACGTTAATCAAGAGCCAAAGCTCTCATACCACTTGTTAGGATCGTGTATTGGACGAAATACTAACTGATTAACGTGTATACCGAATCAAATAGTGCGGAATCCTATTTGATTGGCGATCCAATTAGTGAGAACGCACGTAGAATCAATTATGTATTGAATCTAAACGTTAAGAACGATATGGAATCGATCTAGTGCGATCTATGAACTTGGAACAGGTTCTTAGAGGTCTCTGGACGGCTAGGGTACGTCTGTAGTCGAAGTGATCTGAATTCTTACGTTTTTCCACGAATTAAGTGGTATTTATAGGTTAGGGTTTCTCATTCGGGCGACTGAACCATTAGCATGGTTCAGTCGTGTGATTGAGCCATGCGGTTGATCCATTCACACGTCTGAGTGTTCAATCGTGCGACTGAGTCAATCTCATGTTACACTCGTGCGACTGATACAGTCTCCTGGTTCAGTCGTGCGAATGAGTCATTCACATGAAGTTGTTCATGCGTATGGTCCATTCGCATGGGCCATTCGCATGAGAACTTCATATTACTAAGTTTGAATATGTTTATTAATCATTACATTATCAAGATTCATTCAAACAACCACAAATCTATATAATCAGTTCAATAAGCGTTAAACTACTAAACAATGAAATAATAAACATTATAAGCACAACCACATTTGTATTTCATTAAGTACCCATTGAATTACATATGTGTAAGACAATAAAGACATATTACATTAAGCTCAGAAACTAGGTACACATGTATCTACAGACTGGATGAGTCTTATGGATTCTCATTGATGGAGTTGATTCAACTGGCATAATGATTCCAGGTTAGTCATTTCCATTGCCTCATACTGATCCAACCCAGGTTGAGAGTTTAGAAAATAGTCAAAATGTTCAACATGAGGTGAAGGATCATGAGTATCTTCTGTATGGGCTGTAGGAGCATCTCCAGTTTCGGTATGCTCTTCCGTAGGAACTTCTCCGGAATCATTTTGCTCTTCCGTAGGAACTTCTTCAGAATCATTTTGTTCTTCCGTAGGAGTTACAGGAACTCCTTCAGAATCATTTTGCTCTTTCGTAGGAGTTACAGGAACTTCTCCGGATGATAAGTGAGGACTTGAAACATTTACAATGTTTGTTGTATTCACTTGAGAGCATGGATCTGTTGAAGGGACAACATTCACATCTCTGAATGCACCATGTTCATTTCCACATGTAGTGTCTACAGCTGCTGCTGATGTGTTTCCACCCGATGATGTGTGTATCCTTGGAGGATCAGCAGATAATGTTACTTCAGTCATATGAGGTGGAACAAATGGATAACATACTTCATCAGATCCTGCAGTGTTCAAATGATCATAGTTAAATGATTTAGTTAGAGCATCTATGTCAAACAACCATGATGAACCTTTAACTGACTTAGTAAATACAGATTCATCAAAGGATACATTAGGAGTTTCTTCCACAATGTTATGTTGTGGAATATAAATCCTATAAGATTTAGATGTTGAAGAGTATCCAACAAAAGAAACCATCATATGCTTTTTCTGAAATTTTCCCAATGACTCTTTTATGTTTAAAACAGATACATGACATCAAAAGACATTAAGATATCCTATGTATGATTTTCTTTTAAACAAGAGTTCATAAGAAGTTTTGTTATGTTCTTTTATATCATTATTTGTAAGGAGGATGGTTCATCACCTAAGGTGGGAATCATACTCCATCACCAACATCATCATTATTATTATTTTGGCATCTAATCATTCAAGTTTTGTTATTATCAATATGAATCCTAAGATCCAAGCTCAACGATCCCGTTCATAACGAGAACACCCAATTGGTATCAGAGCGGGAGTTGATGGATTCATATTGATTTTGATGAGATTTCATGGTTAGATTGCTAAAATTATCAAAGATCTAAAGAAAACTTGGAGAAAAAGTTAGTGTGTTCTTCATAAGAAATCCAATGATTTGAGATGAATCTGATGGATTTGGATCGAATCTAATGTTGTTCGATCATCATCTATGATCAAATCAACTTTTGGAAGCAAAAAATCAAAGTTTGGAGCAGAATCTATGAGATCTGGGATTTTCATATTCATGTTCGTCATTTCACACACTAGTGTGTGTGTTCTTGGTGTTTTTAGAAATTCTCGGATCTAGATCATGGAAATGGAGTTTGGATTGATTTGGATTCATCAACATAATGCTACAATAGCAATTTCATCAACAAATAAGCAACAACATCATGTTTGGATCAAAATCAAAATTTCAAGTAAGTGGATTTTTGGTGTTCTTGGTGTTTTTAACAAATTCTCTGATTTGGAGAATGGAATTGGATAAACCAGTGTTTTGGATTCTGATATAAGTTATTACTACACCAATTCAACAATCAATTCAACAATATAAGGTGAATTTGAAGCTAATCATAGTATTAGTTTTTGAGTTTTGATGTTCATGAGGTGATAATTATGATTCTAATTCAGATCTGATTTGGAATCAAAATTTGTATTAAATTGATATACAAACAAGTTACAAATCAATTTTATACAAGTTTTCATCAATATACAACAATATGGTTGAGTTCTACATGGTTCTAAGAGGTGATGCAATGGATTATTTGCTGAATTTTTTATTCAGCTAATGTACAAGGTTTACAGCAGATTGTACAACTCATTTGTGCATCAAAAATATCAGCAAATTGTTATCTGAGTGCATTGAGGTTGTTTAAATCCGTAGATGGGAGTCACAATGATCTATAGACAGCAAGTGGAGTGAATTTGTTGATGTGTTCATTCCTTCATCAACGGATATCAAAACCAAAAACAAACAATCCTAAGCTTGCAGCTTATGAGCATGTCATAACCTCATTCAAACTAACCCAAATCAACCCAAAACCTCACCACAAACATAATCCGCAGCCCCTGTCATTAACCTTAGCTTTCCGCAACCTTGAACATATCAAAACAACCATGTTTGTGTAGCTTTGTGTAGCCCTAAACAGTATGCGAAACCATCTGTGTGCAGCTGCAAACCAAGCCTCAAACCTCAGCAACATATCAACCCACAAACAAGGATACAACCCTTGCACCTCTGAAGCTTTGTGCAGCCCTAAACCACCATCTAAACATCATCAAACATTGCCCAAGTAGCACATTTGTGCAGCCTCTCAGCAATCAAACTTGTGCAGCCCCAAACTCATCAAAATCAACCTAAAACAGCCCACTTATGCTCTTAACCATTAATTACTTTAGTGCAGTCCCAAACAAAACAAAACTAGCATCAAACCTTACCAAAATCCGACCCAAAACAGTCCAGATTTGCCCATATAGCAGCAGCCCTCACCTTTAACCAAAACCACATTTTTGTGCAGCCTCTAAGCTCACAAAAGTCAATTTCTACAACTTGATAGCAGCCTTTGCACTTCTCACTTTAGTGTAGCCCCTAATCTCAACTCAAACCAAACAACATCCTCACTAAAACACACCAAAAACAGCCCTGTACTTAACCAAATGAAGCAGCCCTCAAACCACATCAACATCAACAAATTGGTGCCTTTGTGCAGCTGCAACCAATACCTCAATCAGCACCAATTTAAACAACATTTTTGCTGTTTTTCAGAAGCTAAATCAGCAACCAATTAGCAGCTCATGTGCAGCTATTGCAGCCCCAAACCAGCCCCCTGCTGCACATTCTCACCATAACCCGCAGCCCACAAACAACCCTTCAAGCAGCCTTATCAATAGCAGCCTGCATCGGCTTACCACCACCAAAACAAAAACAAATCAGTCTCTAAACTTCATCAACATCGATGTCAACATCATGTGTGTTTCCCCTGCCCAAAATCTAAACAGAGCAACCAACTGAAAATACAAGTTCGCTGAACATGTGCGGACAAGTAATTTCATGCCTTGGTGGATTTCAATATTTTCATTCTTCCGTATATGATCTACGGACGAGAACATCAATATCTAATAAAAGCATACCTGGACATCTACGGATGTACAAATTTGGGATGTGCGGATATGTTCTTTGCCTTAATTTCTCAATTGATGACTTTAGACATTAATCGAACATCTGCGGAATTGAAAATCCACATCTGCGGATGTCCAATTCTAACATCTACAGAAATGATTTTTGGGAGACGAACAAAAATCGAATTTGGTAGGTGTTCATCGATTTCATGAAGGGCAATTGAAGCAGGAGCAATTTGATTGTTGTGTTTGTGAATTTGGTTTGAGCAATCGGGAACAGTGAACAAGAACAAAGAAGAAACCGATAACGAGATGGGTTTTGTTTTTGAAGTGTTTGGACTTTGGCTATGGATTTGTGATTGTGTTCATGGGTTGTGGGCTCGGATTAGTGGATTGGGTTGTGTGGACAACAACAAAAGGCTTGAGACTTGGGTTTTGAAATAATCAAATTGAGCTTGGTGCGTGTGCTACCAACAAAAAAAATGTGGACTTGGGTTTGTGTGTTTGACTCGAGTCACAAAACAACATAATAGTTGTTCCAAAGTTTGAAAACCTCGCTTCCGCAACAACTAAAATTCTTGACTTTGGATAGCTATTCATCAAGAAACAAAAACAAGATCAAGCTTTATGTTTCAAATCGGAAATCTACAATTTAGGGGGAGTATTGTTGGGTCAATCACCTTGGAAGAAATTGAAGATTTCCAATTATTATTGAAGTTGAAGACTTGAAGAACAAAGCAACAAAAGTATTAGTCTAGGGTTTATTTTGTAATTACTGTCAATACAAGATTAGTATAAATAGCAATACTTATCATCATTTGTGGGTGAATGGTTCTCCACAAATATGTGAGAATTAGTTCCATCACCAACAACATCATATCATCATTCTTCATGGATGATGATTTCATCATCAAATCAATAAACATCAATCACTAAACACATTGTGTTCATCATGCTCTTCATCATCATTATTATTATTTTGGCATCTAATCATTCAAGTTTTGTTATTATCAATATGAATCCTAAGATCCAAGCTCAACGATCCCGTTCATTACGGTACCACCTGTGAATCCAAGGATCGCAATCAGGAATTATCAGTGTTGGTTGAAGGCAAGTCAACCTTTGCGGAATCAACGTTAGCTTGGTTTAATTGTTTTGTTGTAAATTTCAATATCAATAAAGATTCAAGAACACACTAAAAGAAACACAATTAATGAATAATATGTATTTCATTAAAACATGTTAATGATTACAAATAATGAATGAATGATATTAAATTTTGTGATGAATGATGCGACAGCTGCTAGGGTTTGATTGTGAGATTTGATGTGATGTTTGCTGTTTGTGGAATTGTCGTATTGTTATTGCTGTTGCTGTGGAAGTTGCCCATGATTCGAAACCTAGGATTCATTTATATAGATAATGATGTATCTATTATAGGAAACACCGGATCTCTTGGGATTTGAATTGTTTCTGTTAAGGAATCATCGGATTTCCTGGGATTCGCATAACTGCCTTGTTGACTTGTTGACATGTAACACTTGTATTATACAAGTGTTTGGACTCAGCAGGAATATTGTCTTCCGCAAGTGTCTTGTTCTTTCGAAGATACATTGTTCTTCCGAAGCAATCTTGTTCTTCCAACCTGTGTGATTGTTCATCCGCAGAAGATCTTTGGATGCATTTTACTTGTAAGAAACATATCTACGGAAGAACAAAATGTTCATCCGTAGATGTTTCTTACACTTGGTCAATTTCAGAAATTGACCAAGTATAATGTTTGTACCTGCAACCATACATAAATCAACACACATATAAATGGGTTAACCTATATATATAATGCATACACAATAATGAATAACAACCATTCATTATAGATATTAATTTAAGTACTAAGTCTATACAAAATGGACTAGATCTACTGATCCTAGACCTAACACCCTTTGACTTTTGTGTTGACCACGTAAGCCAAGAAAGCCATATAGTTCTTGCTTAGGCAATTTCGAGCTTGGGTGCACGACATGAGTTTGAGCGCTTTGGAGGATTTTTCACCGAACACTTTCAATGTATCTGCAGAAGGTAACGGTATACGAATGCACTTCTTTAAACAAATGATCTCGGCATGGTGTTTGGCTAACCAATCCATACCAACGATGACGTCAAAGCTTCCAAGTTTCATAGGAATAAGATCGATAAGGAAATCGTGCGTGTCAAGACTTAAGATACAATCACGAATAATGACATCAACGGTGATCGGTTCTCCATCAGCGACTTCAACGATGAGAGGTCTTTCTAGTTTTGTATGTGGCTAAGCAAGAACGGATTCAAACTCTAATGATACAAAAACTCTTATCGGCTCCAGAATCAAATAGGACGTAGGCATAAGTGTTATTAATAAGGAACATACCTGGGGAGTTTTAAAGGTATTTAACGATACAGGTAACGCATGAAAAGACTTAGATAATAATAGTTAATGTAACACCCAGAAAATTCCTTTGAAGCCGACGAAAGAAGAAAAGGAAATAAAGTCCAAAGTCGAGGGACCAAACTCGCCAACGAGAGAAACTTCGATGCACGGGAGTATAAAAGGGGGAAGACACCCCATTCTTCCCATTTTCAGCCAAGAGAGGAGAAGAGAAGAGAAGGAGAAAAAGAGGAGAAAAGTTGGTTCGGGTGGATTCGAGCGTGGAAATCGACGTGGAGCGAGTCAAATCGAAGCTCTACTCGACGGCATCGTTAAGGTGAGTTCTAGGACCCCTCTTTTACATGCTTACAACTGATTTTGGGGCTGGAACACATCTGAAAACCTATTTTCGAGTTTTTGGGCGAAGACCCGTTTTTATGCATGTATGTATGTGTATGATGCGTTTGAGGCTCGATTTCTTGCTTGGTTATGCTTGAATGAGGTCGTGGTATGTTTCCCTAAGGTTTAGAATGGTTGATTTGAGCTTAAAAGAGGTTTGGAAGAGGTTGGAGGCCAAAAACCCGCGGCTGCAGACGGGTTGAACAGCATTCTGCATCAGCTAGGGCTAGGCGATCGACTGGAGGGCGATTGGAGGCCATTCGGCCGATTGGAGTACGACTGAGGTCCATGCGCACTCTTGCCATGCGACTGAGGTCCATACGCACGATGGTCATGCGACTGAAGTTCATGTGCTGGGGAGTCATGCGATTGAAAGATTGTGCGACTGAGGTTCATTCGCACGAAGGTTATGCGACTGAAGTCCATGCGCCTGGAGGCCATGCGACTGAGGTTCATTCGCACGAAGGGTATGCGACTAAAGCCCATACGCCTGAAGTCATGCTACTGAAGGCCATACGCATGAAAGCTATGCGACTGAGAGTCCATACGCATAGATGTCCATTCGCCCATAGTCCATTCGCATAGGGTCCATTCGCATAGATGCCCATTCGCCTAAGTGTTCAGTCGCCCTGAAGGCCATTCGACTGGAGGGTGTCCATACGCCCGAATAGGGTTTATGCGCACAGGAGTTTTGAGGGACTTTGAGAGATGATGGTCGAGATGGATTTCCTTGATGATGTTGATGATAATTGTATGTATGACGTTATGTGTGATGTTAGGCATGGTGGTGCGTGTGATGCATAGTATGTATGATGTGTGTGATGTGATGTATGATTGATGCGTATGTTTGATGATGTTGTATGTTTAGATTTATGTTATGTTCCTTATTATGCATGATTATCTTTCTATGGTTTTGCGTTAAATGTTAATGAATGAAATGAAAGTATTATGTAACGTAAAGTTAAAGATAAGGAAAAGTGGAACGTAATGAATAAATGCATGCAATAATGAATGAATGAATGAACGAATGAAAGGCTTGCAAGCATATGTATGAGGAGAGCGACTCTGTGTCGCAATAGACTCGAAAGAGGTCCTTGTCGCGTACTCCGGTACTGTGTCAGTCTTCGGACATGAGTCGGGGGTTTGTGAGCAGGCCCCGGCACAGTATCAGTCTTCGAACATGAGTCGGGAGTATTGCATATGATGAAAGTGACGGACGATGAGATTCGTGTCGCGTATCCCGGTACTGTGTCAGTCTTCGAACATGAGTCGGGGGTTTGTTTATCAGGCCCCGACACAGTATCAGTCTTCGGACTTGAGTCAGGGATATTGCATGAGACGAGATAATGAGGTGAGTGACTTTGTGTTGCAACAGACTCGGATAGAGTTCAATTCCTGTGATTGACTCATATGGGATCTTTGTCGCGTATCCCGGTGTTGTGTCAGTCTTCGGACATGAGTCGGGGGCTTGTGAGCAGGTCCCGGCACAGCATCAGCTTTCGAGCATGAGTCGGGGATATTGCATGAGACAAGATTCGAGTAATAAAGAGTAATGAGCAAAGAGATGAATGAAAGAATGAATGTATGAAATGAACGTTAACGAAACATCCTAAAATGTATGAAATGGGATCCTTGTCATTCGACCTCAGTAATCGTGGTTGAGTGCCATGAAGAGGGTAAAGCCTGACAGGATCTAGAAAGAAGTGAAAGATAATGATGTATGATAAATTATGAATGTAACGAACGTAATGATGAAGATAATAATGATATTATCTGTATGTACGTATGATGTGTGAACGCATGTATGTAACGAATGTTTTTATAAAGAAAGTAAAGAACGGTTTTACGAAAGAAAAGTAAGTTTTAATATAAAACTAGAACTCACTCAGCAACGCTGACTTTGATGTGTTTCCAGTTGGCAGGTATGTTGCTGAGGATGGCACGGGGCGGCTACTCAGTGTATTTTGGATGGCATCTTTATGTTTAATGCTTTTGTAATAAATGTAAAATGATATTGTTAAAGGAACGATTGTACTATTGTGGAAAAGTATTTTGATGGAATGAAATTGTGTTTTATAATGTTTCCGCTGCAACGATTTACGAAAGGAAAAATGTAATTATATGTTTTAAGTGCGATGAATGACCAACTGTAGGCGTCCCGGGAACGGGGCCTTACAAGTTGGTATCAGAGCCAAAGTTTAAGTGAAATGGGTAAATTTTCAAAATAAACCTTAACTTAAACTGAGAATGGGACGAAAGGGGAATGTGATGCCAAACTGAGTAGCTGCGTGCCATCAGGTATTTTCTTAAAGATAACCGGTTTTATGTGCGCATGGTATGTGGTTATGTGTTGTATGTAGATTTAAATACTGATGTAGTCAGGACAGGTAATACTTGGGGTATGAAGAGTAAAGTAAGTGGCTAATCACAACTGGCCACTGTAATTAGGGACTTACTATACTTGACATAAACTGAGTTGTTTCCTTGAATGACCGTGTTGGTGTTTGAATCTTTCAGTGTGATAGAGAATGGCTGGTGGTAGATCCTCTAGAGCTTCTAGGGGTGGAGGCCGTGGTGGTCCTGATGCGGAACCGCGACCTAAAAGAGGAAGGCCAAGAGCTGAGAAGGAGGTTCATGAAGAACCTGAGACCCCTCATCTGGAGGCTGGGGATGAGAGTGCAAACCTGAGGGCCTCGGTAAAGGAGGCTGTTGTTGAAGAAGTACATCAAGTCATGCAGACAATCTTACCGTCTGTGGTGACCGAAGTCATCAAGGTTGTGAAATAGGGAGAAAGAAAGGAGAGGAAAGAAAGGGGTAGACCTTCGGGCGAAAGGAGACGGTCTGAGACTGAAACGGTTCTCTCCGATGACGAAGAGGAAGAAGAAGAGGAAGAGCCTACGCCAGAGGTGGCACGAGGCTGTAACTATGGGGAGTTTCCACGATGCAAGCCCCCTACTTTTGATGGTAATGGCACTGCTGCTGCTGCTCACCGATGGGTGAGAGAAATGGAAGCCGTTTTAAATATCAGCGAGTGCCGGGAAGATCAGAAAGTAAAATTTGCTACCCACTCTTTCGTAGACTCAGCTTTGTGCTGGTGGGACAACATAGTCCAAGTTGAGGGAAGCAGGGCTATCGGAAGGATGAGATGGTCAGAGTTGAAGAGGCTGGTGATTGAGGAGTTCTGTCCTCACCGTTAGAAGGATAAAGTTGAAAGAGAGTTCCTGATGCTGGAAGCGGGAACAATGACGCATCAGCAATACACTACCAAGTTTAATGAAATGGCGCGACTGGTGCCGGATCAGGTGACACCTCTTTTGCGAAAGATCAAGAGGTATATTCAGGGCTTGCCGACGGACATCCGTAGGCACATGATCGCTGCCCGACCGAGCACGTTTAGGTCGGCAATTGACCTGGCGGGAAGATTGTACGACGAGCGGGCGATGGCGATGACAAACGAAGGGGAGGAGCGAGCCTATGTTAAGAAGGGGAAAGGAAGGCGAGACAATGATTATGGATTTGTGTATGAAGGTACGACGTTGAGGAACGATGATCGGAAGAGAACAGAAAGGAAAGGAGAAGCATGCAGAAAGTGTGGTAGGGACCATGAGGGGTAATGCAAGTGGGGACTGAACGTCTGTTTCCAGTGTGGGAAGGAAGGCCACAGGGCGAGGGATTGCCGCACGGCTAAGTGCTACGACTGTGGCGAGACTGGACACCTGAGCAGGGATTGTAAGAAGCAGAAGGTAGGAGGCTCCGGTGCGAGGAAAGGGAACAGAGGGTGAAGGTTAGAGCTTTTGCCATGACCAAGAGGAGGCTAGAGCGGACTTTGACTCGATGTCAGGTACGTTTCTAGTAATTTAAAATTTGTGCATCTATGATTTGAATACGATGCTAGTAGTAGTCTCGTTCCTACTGCTTTCTGTTGTATGTGGCATGTTAGGAGAAGGAACATCGATGAGCCCTTCGATGTAGAGATTGCTATTAATTAATCCTCTAGGTTACCTAGATGCCCTAGAGGATTGCGGGATAGAATTAAGGAAGCGTTTGTTCTTGCTAGACCGTTCAGGACAGACTTGGGTGGATAGGCGTACATCATAAGGTGAAGGGGTTAGCGATCCATGAGGCGTGGACGTATCGCCTATTTGGCCGATGTAAGGTGTGTGGATATACCAATATCTCAGCCGTCAGATGAATCGAGACGCGAGTAAGGATTATTGGTGGCCAGGTATAAAGCGTGATATGATGGAGTAAGTGAGTAAATGCTTCACTTGTCTACGAGTGAAGGCTGAGCATCAAATGACGTATGGGGAATATTGAGGTGACTGAGGCAACGACTGAGAAGCTAAAAAGGATCAAAGCCCTGGGGAAAGTAGTCAGAGATAAACCAGAAGTCGTATGTTGATAAACGACGTAAAGCGATTGAATCCCAAGTGAGAGACTGGAAAAGAGATGAGACAGAATTGCCAGCAATGGTTCAAGGAACAATAGGTTTCGGGGACGAAACCTATTTAAGGGAGGTGGACTTGTAACACCCGGAAATTTCCTTTGAAGCCGACGAAAGAAGAAAAAGAAATAAAGTCCAAAGTCGAGGGACCAAACTCGCCAACGAGAGAAACATCGATGCAAGGGAGTATAAAAGGGGGAAGACACCCCCATTCTTCCCATTTTCAGCCAAGAGAGGAGAAGAGAAGAGAAGGAGAAAAAGAGGAGAAAAGTTGGTTCGGGTGGATTCGAGCGTGGAAATCGACGTAGAGCGAGTCAAATCGAAGCTCTACTCGACGGGATCATTAAGGTGAGTTCTAGGACCCCTCTTTTACATGTTTACAACTGATTTTGGGGCTGGAACACATCTGAAAACCTATTTTCGAGTTTTTGGGCGAAGACCCGTTTTTATGCATGTATGTATGTGTATGATGTGTTTGAGGCTCGATTTCTTGCTTGGTTATGCTTGAATGAGGTCGTGGTATGTTTCCCTAAGCTTTAGAATGGTTGATTTGAGCTTAAAAGAGGTTTGGAAGAGGTTGAAGGCCAAAAACCCGCGGCTGCAGACGGGTTGAACAGCATTCTGCATCAGCTAGGGCTAGGCGACCGACTGGAGGGCGATTGGAGGCCATTCGGCCGATTGGAGTGCGACTGAGGTCCATGCGCATGCTTGCCATGCGACCGAGGTCCATACGCACGATGGTCATGCGATTGAAGTTCATGTGCTGGGGAGTCATGCGATTGAAAGATTGTGCGACTGAGGTTCATTCGCACGAAGGTTATGCGACTGAAGTCCATGCGCCTGGAGGCCATGCGACTGAGGTTCATTCGCACGAAGGGTATGCGACTGAAGCCCATACGCCTGAGGTCATGCGACTGAAGGCCATACGCATGAAAGCTATGCGACTGAGAGTCCATACGCATAGATGTCCATTCGCCCATAGTCCATTCGCATAGGGTCCATTCGCATAGATGCCCATTCGCCTAAGTGTTCAGTCGCCCTGAAGGCCATGCGACTGGAGGGTGTCCATACGCCCGAATAGGGTTTATGCGTACAGGAGTTTTGAGGGACTTTAAGAGATGATGGTCGAGATGGATTTCCTTGATGATGTTGATGATAATTGTATGTATGACGTTATGTGTGATGTTAGGCATGGCGGTGCGTGTGATGCATAGTATGTATGATGTGTGTGATGTGATGTATGATTGATGCGTATGTTTGATGATGCTGTATGTTTAGATTTATGTTATGTTCCTTATTATGCATGATTATCTTTCTATGGCTTTGCGTTAAATGTTAATGAATGAAATGAAAGTATTATGTAAAGTAAAGTTAAAGATAAGGAAAAGTGGAACGTAATGAATAAATGCATGCATTAATGAATGAATGAATGAACGAATGAAAGGCTTGCAAGCATATGTATGAGGTGAGCGACTCTGCGTCGCAATAGACTCGAAAGTGGTCCTTGTCGCGTACTCCAGTACTGTGTCAGTCTTCGGACATGAGTCGGGGGTTTGTGAGCAGGCCCCGGCACAGTATCAGTCTTCGGACATGAGTCGGGAGTATTGCATATGATGAAAGTGACGGACGATGAGATCCGTGTCGCGTATCCCGGTACTGTGTCAGTCTTCGGACATGAGTCGGGGGTTTGTTTATCAGGCCCCGGCACAGTATCAGTCTTCGGACATGAGTCGGGGATATTGCATGAGATGAGATAATGAGGTGAGTGACTTTGTGTTGCAACAGACTCGGATAGAGTTCAATTCCTGTGATTGACTCATATGGGATCTTTGTCGCGTATCCCGGTGTTGTGTCAGTCTTCGGACATGAGTCGGGGGCTTGGGAGCAGGTCGCGGCACAACATCAGCTTTCGAGCATGAGTCGGGGATATTGCATGAGACAAGATTCGAGTAATAAAGAGTGATGAGCAAAGAGATAAATGAAAGAATGAATGTAAGAAATGAACGTTAACGAAACATCCTAAAATGTACGAAATGGGATCCTTGTCATTCGACCTCAGTAATCGTGGTTGAGTGCCATGAAGAGGGTAAAGCCTGACAGGATCTAGAAAGAAGTGAAGATAATGATGTATGATAAATGATGAATGTAACGAACGTAATGATGAAGATAATAATGATATTATTTGTATGTTCGTATGATGTGTGAACGCATTTATGTAACGAATGTTTTTATAAAGAAAGTAAAGAACGGTTTTACGAAAGAAAAGTAAGTTTTAATATAAAACTAGAACTCACTCAGCAACGCTGACTTTGATGTGTTTCCAGTTGGCAGGTATGTTGCTGAGGATGGCACGGGGCGGCTACTCAGTGTATTTTAGATGGCATCTTTATGTTTAATGCTTTTGTAATAAATGTAAAATGATATTGTTAAAGGAACGATTGTACTATTGTGGAAAAGTATTTTGATGGAATGAAATTGTATTTTTAATGTTTCTGCTGCAACGATTTACGAAACGAAAAATGTAATTATATGTTTTAAGTGCGATGAATGACCAACTGTAGGCGTCCCGGGAACGGGGCCTTACAGTTAAGGGTAAGTTAACATACCATTCACCACATCGTTGTTTGCTTGTGCTTGATTTGCATTGATGTTGAAAGCACGTCCTCGGGCTTGTGGAACATTACCCACAAGACGAGGGCATTGTGGGCGGAAATGACCAGGTTCCCCACAGTTGTAGCAAACACGGTTCGTGACCATCACGGCGTTATTAGGTGCTCGGTGACAAGTCGCCACCAAGTGATCATATTTACCGCATAAGGTATAGATGCGGGACGGTTGGTTTCCCAGATGATGGTACCTACAAGTGTTGCACATAGGTTGAGGACCAGCATAGGCTCTAGCCCCATGCACTTGTGCCACAGGTGCAGCCGCATGTACAAGTTGTCTTTAAGATTGTTTGGGTGCAGCCAAGGCATAGTTGCGCGCCGGTGTGAACTTGTGCTTCTTGTTGTTGTTGTTATTGTAAGACGGTTCGGCTTTGGTCTCCTTATCAGCCTCGGTAGCCGTCTTTTCCACCTTCTTTGCATCCTACACAGACATGGTGCCCGCTCGTATATGATTCTCGGTGAGTTGAGCGGTGATAGTGATGGCTTCCTCCAAGGTTGTGGGTCGGCTACCCACCACAGCATCTTGAATTTGGGGTGGTACACTCTTGATGAACTTCTCGATGTTGCGAGGGACAGTGTCGACCATATGGGGCAATAGTATACTCAACTCATGATGCCTAGTTGAGTAGGCCAAATGGTCACCACCATCTTGTTTCAGGTTCCAAAATTCCTCCTCCAGTTTTTGTAGTTCACTCCTTGGGCAGAACTTCGCGATGGCGATGATCTTGAACTCCTCCCAGGTGAGTGCTAACACAACTTCAGCACCACGATTCCTCTTCTTGCTATTCCACCAACTAAGTGCCCTTTGTTAGAGCATACTAGTGGCATAACAAACTTTGATGCCTCGGGACACTCACAATTGACGAAAGCATTCTCCATGCTCTCGAACCACTCAAGAAGACCAGTGGCTCTTTCCTTGCCACTAAAACTTGTAACATATCGAATTTTTGCTAATTATAAAAGTTAGTTTCGTTTATTCTTTCAAGGGCCATTGTGGTCAAACTTGAAATTTATGGTGGAATTAAGCTTATTTTTCCTAGTTGTTATTAAAATGTAGTGTATGAAAGCTAATAATTAAAATATTACAATGAAAATGATTATGATAATACTAATAATGGTAACAATAATAATAAGGTATAATAATGATAAGAATATTAAGAGAATTAGTAATAACTAAGATAATGTTATAACATTAATAATAATAAGATTGCTTATAATAATAACTTACAAGGGTTATTAAATTTATAATATTTAAAACATAAAATTAAATTAAGTTTGGGTTTTAATTGATGAATATTAAAAGCACAGGGACTAAAATTGTCAACATTAATAAAATCAAGTTGGAGCCCCTCACCCCCCCCCCCCCCCCCCCCCCGTTTTTCCGGCGACTCGCCGGCCGGCCTCCGGCCAAGTCCGGCGAGGCTTCAAACCGCACCAAAACCTCTCGAATTCGACCCAAAACGTTACCAATCGATTCACGAGCCTAACTCAATTCCTTTAATACACATTAATTCGGGTTTAAGCCGGTTATGGTGGTGATTCAACTTGGTAACCGTCGACTTTAAGTTCACAATCATTCGACAATTAAACCTCAATTATAATCAAATTAAACGAATACACACAACCTTCTAACTAATCCTAATCGAACTCAACTCTCAATTTCACCTGGAATCCACACGAACATCCCATTTGATTATCCATATTCGACGCACCAGCAACCTAATCGAATACCACACTCGGGAGTTCAAAGACCGCAATCTATTGAGGGCTTTTCATCATTTTGATCGCCTGAAGCTTTCTGCAAGACGGATTTGTGTATCAACCTTGTTTCAATTCGAATCATTCACGACATAGCCGCGCATTGTTCTTGAGCTTGTTCTTCATCGATTTATACACAATACGGGTAATTAGATACACCATTTTGTGCGTATTTACAAGGGGAATCAAAGCCCCATGTTTAATTTCGTTAACACAATCGATCTGGCCTTCAATTTGTGGTCCAATCGATTTAGGGTTCATGGGTTTGGGGATTTACTGGAGTCTGTGTTTTTAAAGTTTAAAAACTGAGTTATAAACGCGGCTGGAGCCTTGGTTCACTGGTTAGAGCTTACCCCTACATACATGAGGTCCCGGGTTCGAAACCAGGCACCTCCATGTATTTTTTTTTAAAGGCTTTTTGCCTTAAAATTAATTCTAGAAAAATTTTAAAATGTATAAAAATTACTTTTATAAATTCCAAATATTTTCAAAAGATTCCAAATATTTTCTGTAAATTTTTCTAAGTTTATATAAAAATGTTTTATTTATAAAACATTTTAGCAAAGCTTGTTTGAATAATTTTCTTAAAAAAAAGATAGATTTTAATAATAATTAGTAAAGTATTGTTGGTCTAAAAAGTTTCTTTCGCATAATATTGTTTAAATCATGATTATTTCAAGTAATCACTTAAATATTATATTTAAACTTTAAAAATCATTATAAACAATTTAATTCTTTTGTTCTATATTTAAACATATAAATAATGTAACTTGTACATAAAATATTTATTAAAATTCCCCAAATTCCCAAATTGAACTTTAGACCTCGTTAATTTATTTACACTTGATATTAAATTTAACCTTGTAAATATATATATATATATATATATATATATATATATATATATATATATATATATATATATATAGGTGCCTTGTGACGTGTTATCTTGGAACGACGCCTATCATTTATCTTATTAATCGTCATTTTTATACTTATTGCCATGTGAGTTTTCCTTGTCCCCTTTTTATAATTTCACACTTATTTGGGGTGAAACATGATGCTTATATTACATACACGTTTAAATATTTGAGACTTGTAATGCACATGCAATTCTACTTATTATTTGGTCATGGTTATTTGTGTTTTGTAAGTGTTTATATGAGATACATAGTTTGTTTACAATCATTAACTATTGCTAGCCTGGCGACGTCTTAGATCTTTGGGCCTGACAAGCCTATTTGGTGCTAAAGTCGAGGTATTGCCGACTCCCAGGGGCCGTACGCTTGTGCACTAGGGAACCAAATACACTTAGCCAATCTTTTATACTTGTAATCAAGTCGAGGTTTGATTGTAACGATATGTGTTCTATAACCTTACTAGCTTATAATCCATGACATGAATTGCTACTTGTAATCTTATTATGTATGAAAACTTGGAAACTCACCAACTATTTTTAGTTGACTCTTTATTTTCATCATGTTTCAGGGAATCCCCAAGTTTAAAGTGGACATTTGAAGCTTGCAATAAAACTAGGACTTGGACCTAGTTAAATAAACAAAACGTTATGTTATGTTTGAGTTATGTTGAACTTATTTCTTTTTGTGACTTATGGTTGTACTTCATGTTTAAGACTTATGATTATAATATTTGAAATTTAAATATAGCGTTATGTGGCTGTGAACAATCTTAACCCTCACATCTCGACGTTTCCGCCGTCAAGGTTGGGGTGTGACAGATTGGTATCAGAGCCCATAACTATAGGGATTTAGGTTATTAGAAATGGTGACCTAGACTATAGCTTATGCATGAACCTCTTAGAATAATATTTATATTCTTGGTAATATATATATTGTTACATGCTACATAATGCTATACCTTACTTATGTGCAACTTGATGCCTTAGCATAGGTTTGCCTTGTAATTGTTTAAACTTAGTTACTTGTCTCCCTAAACTTACCTTTTGACACTTTGACTCTCCCCGAAAAATGAAACTTCTTAATCTTATTCTCGACGACACGTGGAATTGTATACTTATGCTTATGACTTGGATCCTTAGACTTATGTCTAATCTATGTAAAATCTCATCAAGGTTTTGATTTCATGAACCTAAGATATTTGTGTGACACATAGACACCTGTATTCTGGATTTCCTGGCAAAAGGCCCTCGGGCTAAGGCAAGCATATCGCATAAATCCTACGGGACTAGTTATGCTTACCTGGGGATTTCTGGGATGAGTGATAAACTATGGTCAACATACACAAATTTCTAAGGCAAGTGGGTCAACTTACCTTGACGTGTCAACGTTTCCAAATGGTAATGCGTTACCAAATGGAACCATTCCATGTGCCTTACAACTTTTTCCTTATCCTTGTTGAACTATGATCCTTGTTATTCCAATTCTCGTATCTAACTCATTTTGTATATTCCAGCATGTCTCGTCATCATGGAAAGCGTGGAAGTTCCGATCGTAAACTAGCCGCCATGATTGCTCGTCAAATGGCTGCTGTCATCCCGACCATGGTTGCTGAACTTAATAGCACCTTACTGACCAATGGTAGCAATAATGGTAATGGTCATGGAGAGAACAGCAACAACCAAAATGGGAACAACCAAAACGGGAACAATCGAACTTGCACCTTCAAACACTTTAGCTCTTGCAAGCCCACTAGTTTTAGTGGCAAGGAAGGATCCACTGGCCTTCTTGAATGGTTTGAAAGCATGGAGAATACCTTTATCAATTGTGAGTGTCCCGAGACGCTCAAGGTTCGTTATGCCACTAGTGTGCTCCAACAAAGGGCACTTACCTGGTGGAATAGCGAGAAGAGAAACCGTGGACCTGAAGCTGTGCAAGCACTTACCTGGGAGGAGTTCAAGAACATCGCCATCGTGAAGTTCTGCCCACGAAGTGAGTTGCAAAAGTTGGAGGAAGAGTTTTGGAACTTGAAGCAAAATGATGGTGATCATTTAGCCTACTCAACTAGGCATCATGAGTTGAGTTTACTGCTGCCTCACATGGTCGACACTGTCCCCCGCAACATCGAGAAGTTCATTAAGGGTGTACCACCCCAAATTCAAGATGCTGTGGTGGGTAGCCGACCCACAACTTTGGAAGAAGCCATTACTATCACCGCTCAACTCACCGAGAACCATATACGAGCGGGCACCATGTCTGTGAAAGGTGCAAAGAAGGTAGAGAAGACGGCTACCGAGGCTGTTAAGGAGACCAAAGCTGAACCGTCTTACAACAACAACAACAACAACAAGAAGCGCAAGTTCACACCGGCGTGCAACTATGCTGTGGCTGCACCTAAACACCCTCAAAGACAACTTGTTCCTGCGGCTGCACCTGTGGCACAAGTGCCTGGGGCTAGGGCTTATGCTGGTCCTCAGCCTATGTGCAACATTTGTAGGTACCATCACCCGGGAATTGAAATCAACCATGCCGTATCTGTACATTATGCGGTAAATATGGTCACTTGGTGGCGACTTGTCACCGTGCACCTAACAACAACGCCGCCGTGGTCACAAATCGTGTTTGCTACAACTGTGGGGAACCTGGTCATTTCCGCCCACAATGCCCCCGTCTTGTGGGTAATGTTCCACAAGCCCGAGGACGTGCTTTCAACATCAACGCTAACCAAGCACAAGCAAACAACGATGTGGTGAATGGTATGTTCCTTATTAATAAAACTTATGCCTATGTCCTATTTGATTCTGGAGCCGATAAGAGTTTTGTTTCGTTAGAGTTTGAACCCATACTTGCTAAGCCACATACGAAACTAGGAAGACCTCTTACCGTTGAAGTTGCCGATGGAGAACCGATCACCGTTGATGTCGTTATTCGTGATTGCATCTTAAGTCTTGACTCGCATGATTTTCTTATTGATCTTATCCCTATGAAACTTGGAAGCTTTGACGTCATCATTGGTATGGATTGGTTAGCCAAACACCATGCCGAGATCATTTGTTTCGAGAAGTGCATTCGTATACCGTTACCCTCTGGAGATACGTTGAAAGTATTTGGTGAAAAATCTTCCAAAGGGCTTAAACTCATGTCTTGCACTCAAGCCCGAAAGTGCTTAAGCAAGAAGTATATGGCCTTCTTGGCTTACGTGGTCAACACGAAAGTCAAAGGGAAAGAACTTAAGGATGTCCCTATCGTACGAGACTTTCCTGAAGTATTTCCCGATGACCTTAGTGGTTTACCTCCCGTGCGTGAAGTTGAGTTTAAAATTGATTTGATACCGGGAGCAAACCCCGTGGCTAAGTCACCATATCGACTTGCACCATCGGAAATGCAAGAACTCTCTAGTCAACTTCAAGAGCTATCCGAGAAGGGCTTCATCCGTCCTAGTTCTTCGCCTTGGGGTGCACCTGTTCTATTCGTGAAGAAGAAAGATGGAACGTTTCGTATGTGCATTGATTATCGTGAGCTTAACAAGCTTACCATCAAGAACCGTTATCCTCTTCCTCGTATCGATGATTTGTTTGACCAACTTCAAGGAGCTGCTATTTTCTCGAAGATCGACTTACGTTCTGGCTATCATCAATTACGAGTCCATGATGATGATATCCCAAAGACCGCTTTTCGTACTCGTTATGGGCACTACGAGTTTATGGTGATGCCTTTTGGTTTAACCAATGCTCCTGCTGTCTTCATGGATCTCATGAACCGAGTATGCAAGCCTTATCTAGACAAGTTTGTGATCGTCTTCATTGATGATATACTTATCTATTCCAAGTCCAACACCGATCATGAACAGCATTTGAGATTGGTTCTTGAGTTGTTAAAGAAAGAGCAATTGTACGCGAAGTTCTCGAAGTGTGATTTCTGGCTCGAGGAAGTTCAATTTCTAGGACACGTGGTGAATAGCCAAGGAATTCATGTTGATCCTGCAAAGGTGGAAGCTGTGAAGAATTGGTGTGTTCCTACAACTCCTACCGAAGTTCGTTCTTTTCTTGGTCTTGCTGGTTATTATGGGCGATTCATTGCCAACTTCTCGAGGATCGCGAAACCGCTCACTACTTTGACACAAAAGAATAAACCATTCGAGTGGGGTCCCGAGCAAGAAGAAGCTTTTGAAGCGTTAAAGCACAAGTTGTGCAATGCTCCTATCTTGACCCTACCCGATGGAAACGACGATTTCACCGTGTATTGTGATGCATCTAAACAAGGCCTTGGTTGTGTTCTCATGCAACGCGGGAAGGTCATAGCTTATGCATCGAGACAATTGAAGGTTCACGAGGTGAATTACACAACACACGATCTCGAGCTTGGTGCTGTTGTCTTTGCTTTGAAGATTTGGAGACACTACTTGTATGGTACGCAATGTATAGTCTACACCGATCACAAAAGCCTTCAACACGTTTTCAATCAAAAAGATCTCAATATGAGACAACGTCGTTGGGTGGAGTTGATTAGTGATTACGATTGTGACATTCGTTACCATCCTGGTAAAGCAAACGTTGTAGCCGATGCACTAAGCCGAAAGATTCACAACAAGATGATCTCATTCCAAGAAATTCGCGATCGACGTCAATGGTTTGACACTTTGGGTGAGTTCGATACTGAGATCCGACTTGATGTCAACGAGACCACCGTATTGCTACAAAACCTGAGGATAGATAGTGACATCGAGTCTAGTATCATGGAGGCTCAACAAATGGTACAACGAGAAGGAAGAATGAAGGATGAATTGGAGCATAATCTTCTAACCCGATTGGAAACGAAACCCAATGGGTTGATGTACTTCGCCAATCGAATTTGGATTCCCAATCGAGATAACCTCCGTACCTTCATCATGAACGAAGCTCATCAAACTCGTTATTCTATTCATCCTGGCTCCGATAAGATGTATATGGACCTACGTGGTCAATATTGGTGGCCTGGAATGAAAAAAGACATAGCGACTTATGTAGCTAAGTGCCTCACATGTACGAAGGTTAAAGCCGAACATCAACGTCCAAGTGGATTACTTGAGCAACCCGAGATCCCTATGTGGAAGTGGGAACACATATCCATGGACTTCATAACTAAGTTACCCCGAACCTCCTGAGGACATGATAGCATATGGGTGATCGTTGACCGATTGACCAAGTCGGCACATTTTATACCCATACGTGACACTTACAAGACATCAAAGTTAGCTCGTATTTACGTTGATGAGATTGTAAGTCGTCATGGGGTACCTCTGCACATCATATCCGACCGAGATGCTCGTTTCACTTCACATTTTTGGTCGTCTATGCAAGAACCCTTGGGTACTCAATTGGACCTAAGCACGGCTTATCATCCTCAAACTGATGGTCAAACCGAGCGAACAATCCAAACCTTGGAGGATTTGCTACGCCTTTGTGTCCTTGATTTTGGTGGCGATTGGGATACGCATCTACCGCTCGCGAAATTTTCGTATAACAATAGTTACCACTCGAGTATCAAGATGGCACCGTTCGAAGCACTTTATGGTCGAAAATGTCGTTCACCGATCTGTTGGACCGACATTGGTGAAAACTTCATTACTGGTCCTGAACTTATACAAGAGACGACCGATAAAGTTTCTATCATTCGCAAGAACCTTGAAGTGGCGAGAAGTCGTCAAAAGAGCTATGCTGACAAGCGACGTAAGCCATTGGAATTCCAAGTTGGGGAGATGGTTCTTCTCAAGGTTTCACCGTGGAAAGGTGTGGTTCGCTTTGGGAAGAAGGGCAAACTAGCTCCAAGATTTGTAGGACCTTTCAAAATCCTGAAAAGGATTGGGAAAGTGGCTTATAAACTAGAGCTACCTTCCGACCTTAGTGGAGTTCATCCTGTATTTCACGTCTCAAATTTGAGAAAGTGCCTGGCTGACGAAAGTCTGCATGTTCCGTTGGAAGACATCCAGATTGACGAGTCATTGCATTTTGTCGAGAAGCCTGTTGAGATCATGGATCGCATTATGAAGAAGACTAGAACCACAACAACCCCAATTGTCAAGGTTCGTTGGGAAAATAAACGTGGAGCCGAATTTACTTGGGAACGTGAGGAGCACATGAAGAAGAAATACCCGTTCTTATTTGTATAGTTTCATTTCTTTTAATTTCGGGACGAAATTCTTTTAAGTTGGGGAGACTGTAACATATCGAATTTTTGCTAATTATAAAAGTTAGTTTCGTTTATTCTTTCAAGGGCCATTGTGGTCAAACTTGAAATTTATGGTGGAATTAAGCTTATTTTTCCTAGTTGTTATTAAAATGTAGTGTATGAAAGCTAATAATTAAAATATTACAATGAAAATGATTATGATAATACTAATAATGGTAACAATAATAATAAGGTATAATAATGATAAGAATATTAAGAGAATTAGTAATAACTAAGATAATGTTATAACATTAATAATAATAAGATTGCTTATAATAATAACTTACAAGGGTTATTAAATTTATAATATTTAAAACATAAAATTAAATTAAGTTTGGGTTTTAATTGATGAATATTAAAAGCACAGGGACTAAAATTGTCAAAATTAATAAAATCAAGTTGGAGCCCCTCACCCCCCCCCCCCCCCGTTTTTCCGGCGACTCGCCGGCCGGCCTCCGGCCAAGTCCGGCGAGGCTTCAAACCGCACCAAAACCTCTCGAATTCGACCCAAAACGTTACCAATCGATTCACGAGCCTAACTCAATTCCTTTAATACACATTAATTCGGGTTTAAGCCGGTTATGGTGGTGATTCAACTTGGTAACCGTCGACTTTAAGTTCACAATCATTCGACAATTAAACCTCAATTATAATCAAATTAAACGAATACACACAACCTTCTAACTAATCCTAATCGAACTCAACTCTCAATTTCACCTGGAATCCACACGAACATCCCATTTGATTATCCATATTCGACGCACCAGCAACCTAATCGAATACCACACTCGGGAGTTCAAAGACCGCAATCTATTGAGGGCTTTTCATCATTTTGATCGCCTGAAGCTTTCTGCAAGACGGATTTGTGTATCAACCTTGTTTCAATTTGAATCATTCACGACATAGCCGCGCATTGTTCTTGAGCTTGTTCTTCATCGATTTATACACAATACGGGTAATTAGATACACCATTTTGTGCGTATTTACAAGGGGAATCAAAGCCCCATGTTTAATTTCGTTAACACAATCGATCTGGCCTTCAATTTGTGGTCCAATCGATTTAGGGTTCATGGGTTTGGGGATTTACTGGAGTCTGTGTTTTTAAAGTTTAAAAACTGAGTTATAAACGCGGCTGGAGCCTTGGTTCACTGGTTAGAGCTTACCCCTACATACATGAGGTCCCGGGTTCGAAACCGGGCACCTCCATGTATTTTTTTTAAAGGCTTTTTGCCTTAAAATCTATTTTAGAAAAATTTTAAAATGTATAAAAATTACTTTTATAAATTCCAAATATTTTCAAAAGATTCCAAATATTTTCTGTAAATTTTTCTAAGTTTATATAAAAATGTTTTATTTATAAAACATTTTAGCAAAGCTTGTTTGAATAATTTTCTTAAAAAAAAGATAGATTTTAATAATAATTAGTAAAGTATTGTTGGTCTAAAAAGTTTCGTTCGCATAATATTGTTTAAATCATGATTATTTCAAGTAATCACTTAAATATTATACTTAAACTTTAAAAATCATTATAAACGATTTAATTCTTTTGTTCTATATTTAAACATATAAATAATGTAACTTGTACATAAAATATTTATTAAAATTCCCCAAATTCCCAAATTGAACTTTAGACCTCGTTAATTTATTTACACTTGATATTAAATTTAACCTTGTAAATATATATATATATATATATATATATATATATATATATATATATATATATATAGGTGCCTTGTGACGTGTTATCTTGGAACGACACCTATCATTTATCTTATTAATCGTCATTTTTATACTTATTGCCATGTGAGTTTTCCTTGTCCCCTTTTTATAATTTCACACTTATTTGGGGTGAAACATGATGCTTATATTACATACACGTTTAAACATTTGAGACTTGTAATGCACATGCAATTCTACTTATTATTTGGTCATGGTTATTTGTGTTTTGTAAGTGTTTATATGAGATACATAGTTTGTTTACAATCATTAACTATTGCTAGCCTGGCGACGTCTTAGATCTTTGGGCCTGACAAGCCTATTTGGTGCTAAAGTCGAGATATTGCCGACTCCTAGGGGCCGTACGCTTGTGCACTAGGGAACCAAATACACTTAGCCAATCTTTTATACTTGTAATCAAGTCGAGGTTTGGTTGTAACGATATGTGTTCTATAACCTTACTAGCTTATAATCCATGACATGAATTGCTACTTGTAATCTTATTATGTATGAAAACTTGGAAACTCACCAACTATTTTTAGTTGACTCTTTATTTTCATCATGTTTCAGGGAATCCCCAAGTTTAAAGTGGACATTTGAAGCTTACAATAAAACTAGGACTTGGACCTAGTTAAATAAACAAAACGTTATGTTATGTTTGAGTTATGTTGAACTTATTTCTTTTTGTGACTTATGGTTGTACTTCATGTTTAAGACTTATGATTATAATATTTGAAATTTAAATATAGCGTTATGTGGCTGTGAACAATCTTAACCCTCACATCTCGACGTTTCCGCCGTCAAGGTTGGGGTGTGACAAAACTAGTGGGCTTGCATGAACTAAAGTGCTTGAAAGTGCAGGTTTGATTGTTGCGCCCTTGATTCACACTATTTTCCCCCTGACCATTGCCATTGTTGTTGTTGCTAGCGTTGGTCATCAAAGTGCTATTGAGTTCAGCAACCATGGTCGGGATAAGAGCGGCCATTTGTCGTGCGATCATGGCGGCTAGCTTACGGTCGGAACTTCCACGCTTTGCATGATGACGAGACATGCTGGATATATAAAATGAGTTAGTCACGGGTGAGTATAACAAAAGACAGTAATTTAAACAAGGATATATTAAGAGTTGTAAGGCACATCGAATGGTTTCATTTGGTAACGCATTACCATTTGGAAACATTGACATGTCAAGGTAAATTGACCCATTTGCCTTAGAAAGTTGTGTATGTTGACCATAATTTATCACTCATCCCAGAAATCCCCAGGTAAGCATAACTAGTCCCGTAGGATTTATGAGAAATACTTACCTTAGCCCAAAGGTTTTTTGCCAAGAAAACCAGAATACAGGTGTCTATGTGTCACATAAATTTCTTAGGTTCATGATTTCAAAACCCTGATGAGATTTTCATAGATTAGACATAGAGTCTAAAGAATAAACCCACGATATAAAGTGTAGATTCCACATGTCGTCGAGAATAAGTTTAGGAAAGTTTCATTCGTCAGCGAGAATTAAAGAGTCAAAGATAAGTTAAGGGGAGACAAGTAACAAGGTTTAAACATTTACAAGGCAATCCTATGCTAAGGCATCAAGTTGCACATAAGGAGGCATAGGATTATGTAGCATGCAAACAATATGCATATTTACAACAATATAAATGTTATTCTATAAGGTTCATGCATAAACTATAGTCTGGGTCACCATTTCTAATAACCTAAATCCATATAGTTATGGACTCTGATACCAATCTGTCACACCCCAACCTTGACGATGGAAACGTCGAGATGTGAGGGTTAAGATTGTTCACAGCCACATAACGCTAAATTTAAATGCAAAAATTAATATTATAAGTTTCAAATGGAATACAATCATATGTCTCAAAACATGAAATAGTTCCAAACAAAACAAAGCATAACATAATCATTTTATTCATTTAACTAGGTCCAAATCCTAGTTTATTGCAAGCTTCAAATGATGACTTCAAACTTGGGCATTTCCTGAAACATGTTAAAAATAAAAGGTCAACAATAAAGTTGGTGAGTTTCCAAAGGTTTTACATACATAATATATCAAAGATTACAGGTAGCAATTCATGTCATAGGTTATGAGTTAGCAAGTTTATAGAACACATATCGCTACAACCAAACCTCGACTTGATTACAAGTATATATGATTGGCTAAGTGTACTTGGTTCCCAAGATGAACAAGTCATATGCCATCAGGAGCCGACAATACATCGGCTTTAGCACCAAATAGGCTTGTCAGGCCCAAAGATCTAAGACGTCGCTAGGCTAGCAACAGTTAATGATTGTAAACAAAATATGTATCTCATAAAAGACTTACAACAACACAAATAACCATGACAAATGAAAGTGTGAATTGCAAGTGCTTTACAAGTTTAAACGTTTACAAGTGTATGTTGATAAGATAACATGTTTCACCCCAAAATAGTGTGAAATAATATAAAAAGGGGCAAGGAAACTCACATGGCTATTAAGTATGTAATGAAGATTAATAAAAATAACAACGTCGTTCCAAGATGAATCATCACAAGGCACCTAAATATATATATTCATAATGTTAAAGTTTAATAATAAGGTTAACGAATTATCGTGGACTAGAGTTCAATTTGATGTTTGGGGTTTTGTCAATTATATTTAACAAGGAAAATCAATTATATTTCCTTGGAAACAATATATTTATATTTTATATAAAAATATGGAATAAGAATAACATTTATAAAAATTTTTGTAACTAAATAAAATGAACACGATTTAATCAATAATTTAAAAGCAATGTTTGAACTAATAACTCGTATCAATTAAACTAGTGTTTAAAATCTAAATTTTTATAAAAATACATACTAACTATATCATTAGTTTAAAAATAAAATGTAAGGGTATTTCTATAAATAACTTTCAGGAAATAATTAAATGGTTTTAGAGTACACAAAGTTTATAAAGTGATCTTTTATTTAAATTTTTTTTCATACATTTTTAAAAGTTGCAAAACACCCTAAAAAAATATTGGAGGTCGCCGAGTTCGAACCCGGGACCTCTAATATGGAATGTGAGCATGGAACCAGTAAACTAAAGGCCTCAGCCGCGATGTGTATCTGTTTTTAATTCTTAAATACAAAACTTAAACAAATCCCCAATTCTCCGAGAACCCTAGTTTCGATTGATTTGAAATTGAACCACCAATCGATGTTGTTAAACAAATTAATGTTAGGGCTTTCGTTCCTTGACTAAAATCGAGTATGTACATATGTTTGATTACATGTGTTGAAGACTAGTTTGTTAAGAACAAATAAAGACCAAGCCGTGACCACAACAGTGTCCGATTGGTATGCAAACGATGATGAAAACCGAATTAAATTCGTGTGAAGTTCCAGTAGACAGTCAAGACTCGAAGCCCTCTATCAATTTGGGATGAAAATATGGAGAAGGGTTCGGTTGAGTAGGAGAACCCATGAATGCAAGCAATCGATTGTGATGTTTTCAGGTGTTTAGACCGGAATTGTACTTAGTAATCTATTAGAAACGGTTAGGCAATCGTATGGGTTCAATTAATTTGATCATCATTGATCTTAAATGTGCAAACGGCCCGATAATTGAAGGTAACAGTAGATCGTATGTTTCATGTTCGTAATTGTTGCTTTAACCCGATAAACATACATCACGAGGTTGAAATCAGTCCCACGAACCAATTGAAACGGTTTAAATCCATAATTGCAACGTTTTGGTGCGTTTTGCAGGCGGCCGGAGTTCGGCCAGACCTCTCGCCAGAAATGCGAGGTAAGGGGGTGGGTGGTTTGGGTTCTTTTAATAAATTATACTAATAGCCCCTATAGTTTAGGGTTTGTCATTTTATGGTAGAAAGTTTAAATTCAAGTTTTGAAAATTACATAACTACCCCCTGAACTTAATTTAAGTTTAAATTTTAACTAATTTACTAATTTCCAAGCTTTTATAATTTTTATTTTTCAGTATTATTATTATTATTGTTATTATTACTATTATTTTAGTTGTTATTATTAATATTATTATCATTATTGTAACTTTTATTATTGTTGCTATAACATAATTAATATTATTTAATATTTTTATTTTTAACTTTCATACATTAAAACTTATTTATTATAAAAAAATAAAAAAAATAACACATGAGTTTCATAATTGACATTAATGACCCTTATAAGAGTAAACGAGGTTAACTTATAGTTAACAAAAATACAAGATGTTACATCACCCATACTCCACCATCATCAATCTCCACAAATTTAATCCTCTGTCAGTCAAAACACCCAACCCATCTCACTTATTCATCATGAACCATCCCTACAACCTCAATCACCAGGCAGTGAAAACACATTGCCTATCTCTCCAATTCACCCTCAATCACCAATTCATCAACAACCTCCAACTCCTCAAAATCAATCACCTGAAAGTGTTCATATAGAGCCTATTTCTTCTATTCAGTCTCAAAAGTCAGTTCACACTGATGAGACAGAGTTAGCATCTCAAGCCAGCACTGTTCCATTATCAATAACCAAATCTCAAACCCCTGTTCTCTCAAATAATACTGAGCCAGTCTCACCAATCACTGATCTTCATAACCAACATCAACCTGATCAAGAACTAGCTAACCAAGCAGCTGAGTCTAGTTCAAGTTATGCAAGTATAGCTCCTGCTGAAGGAATGAGGATGAGATTACTGATCAACATCCAGAAGGTGAAGAGGAAGCAAACTATGTTGATGTTATTGCTTAACATGAAGATGATCTCAGTGATAATAATATCACAATGAGCAAAAGTTATCTGGTGGCTGAGTATAACAAGTTGACTATTAAGTCAAACAAAAGGTTGGAAAGAATAAGAGAATTGAAGGGAATGATAAAAGAAAAGGAAGAGTTGATAAATCAACAAGAAGCAAGACTGAAGAGATTAAGAGAAGATGCTCAAACCAACAATGAGGTGATTGATGCATTATATCAACTGGTAAGAGAACTCAAGGATTCAGTGAAACATGAAAAAGATGAAAAGGAGAGAATTCAAGAGGAATTGAAGAAATCCACAACAACTTGAACAATGTGTTTGAGATGCTGAAGCAGAAAGATCAAGAATTTAAGGAGCTAAAGATGAGATTATGTGCTCTTGAATCAAGTGCTCATGCAACAAAACCAAACAAAGAATATGTTGAAGCTTCAAAGTCAATCATACAATATTCCAGGAAAAGGAAGTACTTGTGATCATTCAAGAAGGAAGTGATTGAAGTTCAAGATTCTCCTAAAAGATCAAAATCTCTCTCTCTAGAGCACACTCCTTGTGTTGATTTATCTACTATGAAGGCTATCTCTCGTGAAGAAAATGAAAGTGATGAAGAATAGAATGAGCTAACAAAGATTGAATCTCCCAAAGAACAAAAAGAATCAAAAGCTGATGATCTGCTGACTACTAAAGACATATTGGAAGAAAGGCCAGAATCAACAATATTGATGACTCTATCAACCATGGCTTTCCATATAACATGGTAGAAAGGATGAGCATGAATGATATGCTGAAAGAATTTGAGCTTGCAAGATTTATGATCCCCAACTGCAATTATGAAACCTTCACAGCCTTTCAGTCTATTCAGAAAACAAAGAAGGAGTTGGGTCACTGTGATATAGTAAGGCTAAGCAGATACAATATGACTTGTTGGTTACAAGGTCATAATTAGAAAGTGCATGAGCTGAAGAGGAGATCAGTGGCTGAATTGAGAAAGATGATGGAGCATGTAATAAAAGTGGAGCTGGAAACTGGTGTGAGATTCGGTACTTAAGCTCCAAATCCTGCTTATGAGTATCAAAACAAACTCCCTGCTGAGCCTGTGACTATTGAGAGCAAAGACTAGCACAAAGGGAAAGAAAAGCTTATCAAAGAGCCACAAGAAATTATTCCTGGCAAGGTATGGCCATTAGGAACTACTGTGAGGGAAATAACTGAGCAACAGTCTACCTTGATAGAGCTATTTGATCATCTCACAACTCCTAGTTCTATGGAAGAAAACAAGATTATGGCCTAGAAATATCATCCAGACTGGGATTGTGTTGTTATTAAAAAAACATCAGGAAGGATCTAGTACTTCAACTCAGTAGAAACATTATTGTCTCTCTCGGATTGTGACATTAAAGATCTCCAAGGCCTAATCATCACCAACTATCCTATTAACCCAAGAGGAAGAGATTTCTCAGTGGCAGTGGGTAGGTTGAAGACAAAATTCAGAGATGATGTGATCAAAGAAGCTAAGAAGTGGATGCTAAGCACAAAAGAAGAAAGCAATGGCTGACAAGATCAAAATCCAACTCCTCTACATTGGTAGATGATGAATTTTTGAAGAGGGTTGGATACTTCAACAGAAAAACAGCAGCTATAACGAGCTTTGATGGAAATCAATATACATATCCCATAACAAAATGTGAATATGTTGAGAAAACTAAAGAGTTAGTACCGCTGAGAAATGAAGAGAAAAAGAAAGCTGAACGGATAAGGATCTTTGATCCAGTGGAAATCAAGCTACTCCGCCAAAGCTAAACTTCATATCTGCATAACAAGTTTTTCCCAAAGCTGGCTAATGAGAAAGCTCAAAATGATCTATGCTTGTATGTACACTTAATTCAAGTGATTGAAATTACATGCAAATGCATACAAAAGAAGGAGATATGAGGCTGGGCAGTTAATTGGAACTAACATCAAAGAAGTATCTGAACTCAGAATCTCAGAACAAGATGAGCTGGAGATCGTTCATAATCAGAGTGTTGTGGAAACACTTACTACTGAGGAAGATGTTGTGGGTTTAAGTTTTTATATAAAGCTGGGTTTTGTGTATACGAAGACTTCTGTGCTCTATACTTCATCCTTAGTGCTTCTTCACGCAACTTGAGAATGAAGTCATTTATATCCAGCTTTACAAGCATTCCATTCTGTCTAAGATTAGACACGAATGAAGCCCACTTATCAGGCAATCCATCTGCGAAGTTGCTTACTTTCTCTTCCATAGTTGTTTCCACTCCATGTGTATGCAACTCGCTCATCAAGTGGTAGAATCTGTCTATGACTTCATCTAAACTCTCGTTACCAAACGATGAGAAGTTATCGAATTCCTTCTTTAACTCCTTTGCCTTGATTGCTTTTAATGATGCATTCCCATCATACCTTTTCTCTAGCTCATCCCACAGTTTCTTGGACTGCTTGTTCTCTGAGTACTGGTGGAATATGTCTTTGGGGATAGACTGAGTGATCAACGCATAAACCCTTTTCTCTGCATTATACTTTACTTTCTGTGCGTCGGTCATCCCACTTAACGTTAACTTAACTCCATCTGCTCCCACCGGTGTACTATAACCAACCTCTATAGCTTCCCACAGATTAGGATCTACTCCATTGAGGTAGATCTCAAAACGTTGTTTCCAGTGGGGAAACTCATCTAAAGTCAAGAGCTTTGGTGGTTTATTGTGATTACCCACCTCACTCTCAAGCAACAGCAGGTTCTGAATCCTTGAGTCCTTCCCAGCAGTAAAGGCTGACATCTGATCTTCCATGGTTAATAAACTTGGTATCTAATCAAATAAATTTTAACTGATGCGACTGAAGGATGCGAATGGTCTAATCGTGCGTATGAACTCTGCGATTGGTTCAACCGTGCGACTGAACAGGGCGAATGATTCAGTCGTGCGAATGAATCAGGTGCGAATGAGCTGTACGAACGAACGGTTTAGTCGGCCGAATGAAGGTGCGACTAGGTCCAGTCGTGCGAATGAGCAGTGCGAATGGAGTCCAGTCGTGCGAATGGGTCACTCGTGCGACTGAAGCTGCTGTTTTGGGAAAATTTCTAGGTTTGACGGGTTTCAGCCGTAAAAATTCGAAATTTCGCAAGTCCAAATCGCTTAAGTCCGTAGAAACTGAACTTCGATTAGCAGGGAACGTCCAAGATCACTTTTGATGCTAAAGATTGTGTTTTTCGTGCAAAAACACAAACTTTTATGCAATCTTGATTGAATCAACACGAAATCAAGAGCCAATGCTCTGATACCACTTGTTAGGATCTGGTATTTGAACGAAATACCGAGTGATTGCGTGTTAAACCAACTCAAATAGTGCGGAATCCTATTTGATTGGCGATCCAATCAGTGAGAACACACGATGAATCAATCAAGAATTGAAATCAACGTCAGAAATCGATTAGGAACCGATCTGATGTGTTCTGTGAACTTGGAGAACGATTTGGGAGGCTTCTGGACGGCTAGGGTACGTCTGGAATCGTAATGGGATGAATGCTTACGTTTTCCCACGAATTGGGTCTATTTATAGGTTAGTATTGTTCAATCGTGCGACTGGGCCATAAGTATGGTTCAGTCGTGCGATTGAACCATGCGGTTGATTCATCCGCACGACTGAGTGTTCAGTCATGCGATTGAGTCAATCTTATGTGTCAATCATACGACTGATCCAGTCTCCTGTTTCAGTCGTGCGATTGAGTCAATCGTATGAAGTTATTCATGCGTGTGGTCCATTCGCATGGACCATTCACATGAGAACTTCATTAAGTTACGTTTGAATGTTTTAATTAATATAACATAATGTGCACTCATTCAAACATTCATAAACCCAATCAATTCAATCACAACTCATTAATGAAATATTAAACAACACATGTAACAAACAATTCATTTCATTTCATTAATCAATACAACTTACATCATAATCAAACAGACAAGATTTATTATATTACAGCTCATGATCTAGGGACATACATGCATCAACAGAGGTGAATTCCACTAATATGGAGGGGACTCCTGTAGATTCTGCTGCCACTACTGGTGGTGCCTCAATGGGCCCCTAAGGACAGTTGTAACATCTTTGAGACTGAATCTACGGCAACTTTGCCTCTTGATGACTCTGCAAGAGACATCATTAAGCAAGGGAAACTAGTGTGCCAAGAAACCACATCTGGTGGTGAGGATGACCATACTAGGTATGTTACCTCGTCTCCCCGTAATTCTTCCAAAGAATATGAGGGAAGTATGCAACTCATAATAAGATACCTACTTTCTAAAGTCTCAAACCTTGAATCCAGGGTTAAGACTTTAGAGGATAGGTCTGCTACTCAGCAACTTAAGATTGAAAATCTCAATGCTCAACTAGCTGAGACATAGATTGAGAGATCTGCTAGGTGTGTACCAGTCCAGGTCTCTATGACTTCTTCCTCTAGCTCATCAAGCTCTCAAGATGATGTTAGCAAAAAGGGGGAGAATGTTCAGAGAGAATCACATGTGGAGCAGCAAAGCTTGGCTCCTTCTACAATATCTTCAAGATACCCTACTCATCAAGCAACTGTCTTCCCTGAGCCTCCTCCTATTATCCTTCAAGTTGACTGAAGGATGCTCATCGATCTGAATAGATTCTGAACTAAGTTCCTGATGGGCTCCTCACTTGAACAACCAGTCCGGATGTTGCTGTAGCATACTTTGGAGCTGAAGAGCTTTAAACGCTGAATGCACCACCTACCATTGAGGAAGAAGTTGGTCAACCTAAGGTTCACATTGAACCTGAGATTAATTTCAAAGGGGATACAGGGACTGATGGCCCAGCAACTGAAACAGTTGGGATAGGTAGTGCTCTCCCACAAACTTCTGAAGCTAAAGTCATAGCTGTGGAAGAATTACCCCAACCTTTCAAAGCTGAGATTCAAGCTGCGGAAGGGCTATCTTCTTTGTCCGATGATCTAACTAACATAGAAGCAATTGAGAATCCAAGGATCGCAATCCAGAATTATTAGTGATAGACTAGATTCGATTTAACGATTGCGGAATGATCATTAATCGTTCCTTAATTGATTAATTATTAAATATCAAAGACAATAAATATTAATGATGAAGAACAGGATGATTTCAACATAATAAATGAAAGAACAAGATTTGATTCAAAAGAATTTCATTAAAACTAATTAATGATTACAAATGATCAAATAATGATTGCTAATGACAATGTTTGCTTCGAACGTATTGATGATTTTGTGTATTGATGTGACGGCCGCTAGGGTTTTTGTGTTTGATTGATGTGACGGCTGCTAGGACTACTATTTATAGGCTTAGGGTTTCTATTAAGGAAACAACGAATCTCTTGGAGTCAGTGCTTGACTTGTTGACTTGAATTACTTGATGATGCAAGTACACGTGTTTGGTCTTCCGCATGAACTTTGTCTTCCGCAGGAGTTTTCCTTCCGTAGGAGTCTTCACTTGGTATTCTTCATTGAAGTGCAAGTTGTTCATCCATGGTTCTTTGGTCTCACAGCACTCCTTTGACTTCATCTGCATCGAAGTGTTCTTCCTTAGAAGATCCTCGGATGTATTTCTTGTTAGAAGATTATCTACGAAAGAACATAAATGTTCATCCATAGATGTTTCTTACACTTAGTCAATTTTAGAAATTTACTAAGTATGATGTTTGAACCTGCAATCATACATATAAATCAACACAGATATGGGTTAACCTATATACATAATGCATACATTAAAGTAATGAATTACTAGAGTTTATTACAAGCATTAATTAAAGTGTTAAGCCTATACAAAAAGATCTAGACCTATTGTTCGTAGATCTAACAATACTTCCCCTTAGGCTTAGCAACTTTCAGATCAGCTCTTCAGGCTTAAAAACTCTTTGACTCTTACAATTATCTTGTTGTAGAAGTAAGAGACTGCAGTTTTCTTATCATCATACTTGTAATTTATCTCTATCTTGCAGATCATCTTTAAAGATACAACGCCACGCCTCAAGCTAAGACATCTGGAGCACCTCTCCAGACAGCATTTGTGTCTAGCTCGTCAGGTCCTTCACATGCTTCTCCTTCTGGATCAGACACGTCAGGGTCGTCATGTACCCACTATATTGGATCAGAAGCAAGTGCTACCAAATTGAAGACCGAGAACCTCTGTAATGTGACCATAGAAGTAGCACGAGAGCATATGGATCTTCTAGCTGCAGTAGTTCATTCATATGATGGACTAGTTGCTGGGAAGATTGGAAACTGCCATCTGGCAGATGAGGACTACGAGCAGGTAGATGAAATGGAGCTTGAAAGAATGGATATAATGTGGGCCTTAGCTAGCGCTGTCCGAAGGGCGAATAAGTTTGTTAAGAAGACAGGACAGAATTTGATAGCTACTAAGGACACCACATTTGGCTTTGACAAGAGCAAAGTGACCTGCTTCAACTGTGGAGAGAAAGGGCACTTCAAGAGAGAATGTGTCAAGCCAAAGAAGACGGGTAATGGGAACCCGTTCTCATCCTTTACTCGCCAAGACAAACAAGCTTCCACTTCTACTTCTTCATCAACAAGGACCCAAAAGCCTTGACTGCTCATGATGATGAAGGACAGGACTGGAGTTTTAGATTTGTCTCACCAGAATCTAACATTGCCAGTGTTGAAGATATTGATGATGATTCTGCGAGTGAAGGTGATTTAGCAGTTGAAATAGCGATGTCACACAGTGAAGAAACAACTGCAGCTGAGGTCAGTTACACACCAAAGGAGGAGACTTCCACATCAGAAACAGAAAAGTCAGAATCACCAGAACCAGAGACGTCTGATGCTGCGTTGATGGCTAACTCTTCTGAAACTACACAGGTAAGTACAACTGACCAAATGTTTAATAATCATGCTTGTTCTAACTGTGATATGTTTAGGAATAGCATTGATGAAAAATTTGCTAGGTTATTAGATCACAATGATAACTTAGTAAAAGATTTACAACTATGCACTGAGGCCAATAGAGTTCTAAAACAAAATGAGCATAGTTATAAAGAAAATAGACCTATTGACGAAACAACTTAGGGAAACCGAAGTAGTTGCCTTTAATCAAGCAAATGACATTAGGTACTATCTAAACTCCCTAGAGGACACTAAGAAGCAAAAGGCAGTTCTAGAAGTAGAAGTTAACTCCTTAAAACAGAAACTGCACAGTTGGACTAGTTCTTCACACATAGTTCAACACCTAGTGAGAGAAAGGAATAATGGGGAGGGATTAGGCTACAAAGTGGTTCCACCACCACCTGAAACCTTGATGAACACCAAGTCTAAACCAGTAAACAACAACCCAATCAAGGATCATGTGGTGACCACTCCTCTTGTTACTGATCCAGACACATCATGTTCATCTACTGAATTTGGACAGAAACAAAAGGAGGCACTTCAAAGGCAAAGGGTAAATTGCCTTGTGTTAATCTGGAAAATGAATTTGAAAAAGTTAACTTAAAGTCAGGGTCAAACAGAGTCAATTAGAACCCAAAAGACTTCAAACGTTAATTTTTCACATGCTACAAGTCAAAAACCAGTTAATCAAAAGTGGAACAAGTTAAACAGGTTAAAACAGTTAAGTTTGTTAAACCAGAGAAAACATCAAACATGCAAGAGTCAAAACCTAAACTGATTGATGTTCCTAAAGTGTCACGCATTTCTCCACAAAGAAAGTCTACTCATAAAGTTGATAGCAGATTGTGCTACAACTGTGGAGAATGTGGACATATTGCTTCCTATTGTCCTTTCTATCAGACACCTAGGAAGAAGATTGATCTTCAGGACTCTAGACCTAGGTCTTCTAAGAGAAGTTCTCTAACTCCACCTAGAAGATCTAGTGAACCTAAAGTCCAACCTGTAAGCCAGACGACTGTTTATCATAAACAGGCATTGCACAAATCTGGCTTATGGAAAGAGAAGTCATCCTGTGTGTCTGATACTGATGACAAGAAGAATCTGAGCTACCCTCACCTTCTAAAGGTCAATGGGTAGAGTTTATGATGTGTGATGCCTCTGGGAAACCCAAGACAGTAAAGGCTTGGGTTCCTAACCTAAACTAATACATTTACTTGATATGTGCAGGGTGTTCGGTATAGCGCTGAGACTAACACGTGGATTATAGACACGGAGCATCCAGGCACATGACAGGAAATAGAGCCCTTTTATCAAACGTCAAACAAATAAAAGGAGGGCATGTTTCCTTTGCAGGAAACAAGGGAGGATACATCACAGCACAGGGAGAAGTGGGAAATCAGAAAGTTAAGTTTGATAAGGTGAACTACGTTCAACAACTTCAGAATAACTTACTTTCTGTTTCCAAATCTGCGATAAAGGATTTAAAGTCATTTCGACAACAAGAAGTGTTACGTGCTGAAGAAAGACTATATGATTCCAGAGGACCAAGTTCTGATGACTGCTTCAAGATATAAGGACCTTTATGTCTTGGATCTGTCAACAGCTGCTCCAACGGATCATGAGGTGCAGTGCTTTCTATCAAAAGCTACTGAGAAGGACTCAATCTCCTGGCATAGGAGAATGGGACACATTAGTCAAAGGAAGATGAATCACTTGATTCAGAAGGATTTAGTGAGAGGAGTAAATGTCAAGAACTTCCAACTTCCTGACTTTTGTGTAGCTTGCAAGAAAGGCAAACAGACAAAGAAGTCTCATAAGGAGAAGAAAGTTCATTCAATAGAACTTCCTCTTGAACTTCTTCACATGGATCTGTTTGGTCCAGTCAGTACAAGGAGCATTGCAGGCGATTTGTACTGTTTTGTGGTCACTGATGACTACTCAAGGTTCACTTGGGTAATGTTTCTGAAATCCAAATCAGAAACATTTGAGTCATTCAAGGAATTAGTCACCACTCTGGAATCCCTCTACAAGCTAAAAGTGAGACAAGTACGCTCAGACAACGGGACAGAATTCAAGAATCAATGGATGGAGGCATACTGCAAGGAAAGGGAATTGTTCATCAATTCACTTCAGCCTACACGCCTCAGATGAATGGTGTTGCTGAGAGGAAAAATAGAAGCTTGATAGAGACTGCACGGACTATGCTGGCTGACTCGAAACTGCCTATCCAATTCTGGAATGAGGCAGTAGCAAATGCATGTTATACACTGAATCGAGTCCTAATAGTCAAGCGCCACGGAAAGACATGTTATGAGCTACTACAAAGACGCAAACCGAATTTGGAGTATCTTGAACCTTTTGGCGCGCCGTGTACACTTCTGAAGAAGACGCAAGAAGGAAAATTCAGCGAGAAGGCAGATGAAGGAATCTTTCTAGGATACAACATACCGAATAAGCGAGTTTACAATAACTCAACGGGTCTTGTAGAAGTGTGGTGTAATGTCGACGTTCAGAGATATACCACGCCACCTACAGGCAAAGGACCTGCCTACTTCTTCGATTATGATGGATTCTTCAAATCCTTCAACATACCTCTCTCTCCCTCGGATGATGAGTTAGCTACTAGGATGATGTATGATATTCTGAATACACCATCTAGCACACAGGGAGAATCATCTACTCAGTCAGGGGGAGTAGTCAATGACAGTGACTCCTCCTCTGAAGATGAAACTGAAGCAGATGACCAGAACAGTCAGGAGGAACAGGTTCCAGTTCCTGAAAGTCCACAAGCATCTACGAGTGATGCTCCATTCGACTTCAGAACCTCAAACTCCAACTACCTCAGATGCAGAACAAAATGTTCATAATCTCGGTTCTGAGGTGGCTGTTCCAACTACTCCAGGATCACGACTAAACGTCTATCATCCCCTTGACAATGTTATTGGGGATGTCAGATCAGGAGTACAAACCCGAAATCAGTTATACTCAGCTGATTACGCCTCGGTTATGGAGAAAGGATACATTCATGATGGTGCTTATCGATGTTTTGTCTCGCAGGTTGAGCCAAAATATGTCAGTGAGGCACTAAATGATGAGGCGTGGGTGAGTGCCATGCAAGAAGAACTTCTGCAGTTTAAGAAGTTAGGTGTATGGACTCTGGTTGATAAACCTAAAGGTGCTAAAGTCATTGGCACTAAATGGGTACTAAAATGCAAGAAGGATGACCAAGGGGTCATTATCAGGAACAAAGCTCGACTGGTGGTTCAAGGTTTTCGCCAAGTCGAGGGAATTGACTACAATGAGGTGTTTGCACCCGTGGCAAGGATGGAAGCTATTCGTATCTTCCTTGCCTATGCATCGTACATGAAGATCAAAGTCTACCAATTAGATGTAAAGAGTGCATTCCTTCATGGGGAAATCAGAGAAACAGTCTATGTAAGTCAACCCGAGGGTTTTGAAGATCCTTACCATCGGGATAGAGTTTACAAGCTCGACAAAGCTTTATATGGGCTTCATCAAGCTCCTCGAGCTTGGTATGAGAAACTCTCAACTCATCTTGTGAAACACGGCTTTCGCAGGGGAGTAATTGACTGTACACTGTTTATTAAGGAAAAGGATGGCGACCTACTGCTTGTACAGATATATGTTGATGACATAATCTTCGGGTCAAAGAACGAAGAGTTATGTAAAGAGTTTGAAGCAGTAATGAAGAAAGAATTTGAGATGAGTGCCATGGGGAGATGAAGTTCTTTCTCTCTCGGGTTACAGGTGGATCAAACACCTAATGGAATCTTTCTACATCAGACCAAGTATGTAGGAGACATTCTCAGTCGCTTTGACATGGAGAATGCTTCTCTGCTGCTGGGACTCCACTTGCTACGAATCATGATATAGCACCTGATGAGAATGGAGATCTAGTAGATGCCACTATGTACCGAGGAATGATCGGATCCCTCATGTATCTCACTGCCTCAAGACCTGATATTATGTATGCTACATGTCTATGTTCAAGATATCAGGCTAAACCAAAGGTCAACCATCTGATCGGGGTCAAGAGGATTTTTCGTTATCTGAAGGGTACACCCACACTTGGATTGTGGTACCCTCATGATGATGACTTTGAGCTTACCGCGTATAGTGACTCGGATTACGGGGGCTGCAAGATGAACTACAAGTCTACATCAGCGGGGTGTCAATTCTTTGGGAGAAGATTAGTTACCTGGCAGTGTAAGAAGCAGACATCGGTTGCATTGTCAACCTGTGAAGCCGAATATGTTGCTGCTGCAAGTTGCTGTTCACAAATCATCTGGATTCAACAGCAAATGCGGGATTACGGTTTAAAATTCTCATCTACTCCTATTTTTGTTGATAACTCCGCTGCAATTGCAGTAACTAAAAATCCGGTCCAACATCCTAAGACCAAACACATCGGTATTAAATACCATTTCATAAGAGATTGTTTTGAAAAGAACTTAATTGATGTGGTTAAAATTAATACTGATTTTCAACGCGCTGACCTCTATACTAAAGCCTTTGATAAACCACGTTTCAATATTTATTAGAGGTCAACGGCGTTAAAAAGAAAAGTGAGGTAATTCCTGATGATGAAAATGTGTAGTCCGATGTCGTTTAGTTAAATTTTATTTTATTTAATTTGATTTGTCTATTTGATTTTATTTTATTTAACTCATGTTATTTTGCTGTTAATTAAAATCCTAAAATAATTAAACCAGAAATGATTTTAGTATTTTAGGGGGAGAATATGTCAGCAAGTTAACATTAAAAAAAAAATGAGGGAGAAGGAGTAGTTAGCTGAAATAAGGTAGAGGGTAGAGTGTGTCTGTGATACCGATTCAATACCTTTGGAAAATGATAGTACACAGGAACAAATCAAGAGGGACTTTAAAATTTAAGTTTTAGAAAGATGCAAAAGTTCAAAGTATAAATCTGTGTAGTCTAAGCAATACTAAAAGGAAAGATGATAGAAAACTGGCAACTCCTAAGGTGACACAAAGAAAGTAGACTTAGAGGCTGCTAGACCATATATGATATGTTGGTAGATTCAACACAATAGACAAATAGACCTGATTGGTGATTTCAAGATAAAACTAAGTTGTTCAACTGACTGTGGGCTTCCATCTTATCACTGGTTAACACAATCAACAATATTCCAATAAGGGTAATGAGCAAGTAAACGCCACAAATGTGTGCGGATGACCATAATTAGAGCAAAGCAAGAAAAAATGAAAGACAAATGCAATAAAGCTAATGACTTATGTTGTTGGTGCATTTGGTGCAAAATAAATAAGCTGCTCTAACAAGGAGATAGGTTGTGTGCCTCTCTGCTGTGCGATGGCACTGACCTGAGGATAAGCATAACCTAGATATTCTAGAATTCATTGTTGTTTGCCGCCTCTCTGCTGTGCGATGGCACTGACCTGAGGACAGGCTTCTCTTTGAAAGCTCTAAGAATAGTCTCTTCTTGTAATAATACCCGTAGACCGCTCAAAAGCTCCTGAGGAATGTTGATTACCATATAAGTGTGGGATCCACAAATGTTAGTTGAAATAATTAAACCTAAATTAGTCACCAGTCTGTGTCAAAAGTCTGTGTATGGATTTAAGTGGACAAACATACTGACAATCATTGTGGCTACATTCTCAAAGGTTCAAATCAATGTGAAAATCTAAGAGTTTCAGTATGATTTCCTTAGTTGCTAACGACTCTGGATGAACACCGAGAACTTGAGCATCAAAGGTTTAATAACTAGTCCCAATGATTTGAATTGCCTGTATGATTCCAAAAATTGAATTGGTCCAGATATGAAAATCTAAGTTGAAGCTATCTATTCCCGAACCAAATCCCGTAGATATCAATCTCTGGATTTATCTCTCACAAAAAGCCAAAAATATGTCTGATTATGTAATTAGTTTAAATTCTTAAATTAGTTAGTCGTTTTAAGTTTTAATTTGAGTCAAGTGTCGGGCTACATCAGGAAAATCAGAAGGAATAAACTCACTAAAAGGGTCATGTCTGAGATGACCATATGTGCTTTGAAAGGTTAATTAGTCACGTCTGAGGTGACAAAGTGTTTTTAAAAGGGTCACGTCTGAGGTGACCAAAGTGGTTAAAAGGATCACGTCTGAGGTGATCAAAGTGTTTTCAAGATAAAAGGATCATGTCTGAGATGATCAAAGGCTCATAACGTTAATTTAATTAATCTAAAAGAGTTTAAAAGTAAATTGGTAAAAATGGCAGAAAATTAACTAAGTATGACCCATTCGCACGAATGGACCATACGTATGGACTAACCATACGAATGAAGTCCATTCGCACGAATGAACTATGAGTATGGACCATCCAACCAATGATGGATCATACGATTAGTCCAGTCGGAGGCTTAAGTGCGAACGAGTGAGTCAGTCGCACACGACTGAACTTCAGTCGGACGACTGGAGAAGGGCGACTGACCCAATCGCACGACTGAGTCCCACTCGCACGACTGAAAGGTGCGTATGAACTCAGTCGCACGATTGGATCTAGGGTTGATATAAATAGAGGTGGAGTCGGTCGCAGAGACTCATCACCCTCAAATCGCCCCTAAATCGCACATCCTACCTACCTACGTTACTCTGCCAAAATTTGATTTGCCTTAGTTTTCTCATTGATTGTGTGTTACTGACGTTCGCTAATCATCATACAGGTATTTTGAAGTCTTCTTCCATCAAAAACAGAAAGATTGGAACCCTAAATGGGTTAACTCGACTGTGAAATGCGAACCGAGACACGCAACCCTAATAACCTATTAAAACCAAGCAAAATGTTAAATTAAGTAAAATAGGTTGTTAGTAAAGAGAATGCGACACTAAAGAACCGGTTAATTGAGTTATAGACTTAGTTTGTGTAGATTCGAACGTTTGACGACTGAACACCTGAGACAGACGACTGGTCGTCCGGATGAACTTCAGTCGCACGACTGAAGGGAGCGATTCACTTAACCGCACGACTGAACCATGCGAATGAGACTCAGTCGCACGACTGGTGTAACCGCATAAGAGTACATGCGCATGAGTCCAGTCGCACACTCAGTCGTGCGCATGAGGTCAATCGCACGTCTGAACCTCAATCGCACGATTCAGTCGCACGACTGTCTTCAGTCGTACAACCTCAATCGCATGACAGATAGTTTTCATTCAAAGTCTAAGTGTTGCATTATACTCTTAGCCAACGGAACTAATGTTTTATTATTATGTGTTACAGATGGCGAGTCGATGGAACATGAGCACCAAGCACAACATATGTGCTCACCTGGATTTGACATCCAGGAACGCAGCTGACTTCACAGGCATTATTACATTTCTCTGAGATCCAGGATCGCTCATGCTATATCTACTCCATGCACACCATACAGATCAGTGCAGCAGGCCTTCTGGGAAGGCGCGTCGGTTGATAGATCCACTGAGCCTCATTGCATCAGAAGTTCGATTTTTGGTGAGGCTATCACTGTATCTGAGGAGGATCTGAGGATTGTTCTACAGTTTGGGGACGATGCTGATTGTCCCACTCGTCTACACCCCCTCACTGTCAGAGGATGTTTCATGAGAGCCAAGTACTCTGGGGACATCAATGCTGGGGTACTCAACAAGAGTAACCTCTGTCCCCAGTTTAAGTACCTTGCGCACGTGCTGCTGAAGTGTATAGCATCCAGGAAGGGAGGTTTTGATGAGCTTTCCGACCAGATCCAGAACGCATATGCTGCGTTGGTGCTGAACCACCCGTTCAGCTTCTCCAAGATGATATTCACCTACCTGGTGGAGAACATCGAGGGGAAAGGGAAGGAAGGCTTCTGTATGTACCCCAGATTTCTACAGATGATCATTGACCAGAAGCTTCCCTCCCTGCCGAAGGAGAAGGAGGACGCTGTTGTTCTTGAGGTTATGGACGACACTACACTTGGCCGGATGAAGGTATACAGGGGGAAGCAGGTGAAGCCCCCTGTCAGGAGGTTGTTTGGGCATCTGGCCCGTGCTGATTA
>CM046037.1:56419759-56482259 GCA_025215565.1 Flaveria ramosissima
AAGGGCTGAAAACCCAACTAAAACCAAACAAAATACAAGAAAAACTCACCTTAGAGCAGCTTTTTCTTCTCCTTCTCTCTAAAACCGAGAGAAATCCAGCTTTCTCTCTCTAAAAGCCGATGGAAATGACGGTATAGGGGTGTGTGCGGCCTCACCACCTTTTTGAACAAAATAATAATAAAGTTTGCCCCTTGCATAACTTTAACCCTTCAACTTGGGTTATTTTGCTTTTCTTTCTTTTATTCTTCGTTTCTCTTCTTTTAAAATGTCCGGGTGTTACAAGTCCATCCCTCTTATATAGGTTTCTTCCCCTAAACCTGTTAGTCCTTGAACAGTTGTTGGTAATGTTGTCTCATTTCTTCTTTAGTCTCCCACGTCGACTCCATTCCTTTCTATGCTTCCACTGTACGCACACCAAGGGAACCACTTTATTTCGTAGCCTCCTCTCTTTTCGATCAATGATTACCACTGGTTGCTCCACGTAATTGAATCGCTCATCTACCTCACTGTCCTCCAGTGGTACGATCATATCTTCATTAGCTAAGCACTTTCTCAAATGAGATACATGGAATATTGGATGAATTCCACTTAACTCATCAGGCAGCTCCAACCTATAGGCCACCTCTTGTCAACGTACAACTTTTGCCTATCATTTGCTGCTTTCATAAAGGCATTGATCTTTTCTAGTTTGTTAGTTGTAGCCTCAATCACCTCGATGCTCCCTAACTCCATTTGACCAATGTCACCCCAACATACGTGCATTCTACACCTCATACCGTATAGCTTCTCATATGGTGGCATACCAATGTTGGCATGATAACTGTTGTTGTATGAGAATTCAGCTAACGATAAGTGTTCGTCCCAACTCCCATCAAAATTAATGACGCATGTTCGGAGCATATCCTCAAGCGTCTGTATAGTTCTTTCTGACTGACCATCCGTTTGAGGATGATAATCCGTGCTAATGTGTAACCTCGTCCCCATGGCATTGTGAAATCTCTTCTAAAACTTGGATGTAAACCGGGTGTCACGGTCAAACACAATAGACACCGGTACACCATGACGAGTTACAATTTCCTTGATAAACAGATCCCATAATCCTTCAGAGGAATATATTTCACAGATCGGTGGAAAGTGAGCACTATTTGTCAGACGGTCAACGATCACCCATATGGCATCATACCCTCTTGTTGTACGTGGCAGCTTCAAAATAAAGTCCCTGGTGATATGCTCCCATTTCCATTCGGGAATATCCGGAAGTTAGAGTTTCCTATATGTCTTTTAATGCTCCACCTTCACTTGCAAGCAAGTAAGGCACTTACTTACATACTTTGCTACGTCACGCTTCATCACCGGCCACCAATAATGCTTCTTCATGTCATGGTCCATCTTTGTAGCACGAAGATGAACAGAGTATCCAGTCTTATGAGCCTCATCCATGATCTTTCCACGTAGATCCCCATAACGAGGAATCTACATCCGCCAAGATCGGGTTCTAACACCGAGAGTGTTCTCACCCAAATCTATGACTATACCATTCATCCTTTCGGAGTTAAGACGATATTCTTTTAACGCCTTGTCTTGGAATTCCCTGACCAGAGTATTCACATCGGATGTCATCACCAGCTGTAAGCTTTCACTCGGATTGGATCGGGTCTCTCCTTTCGGGTAAGGGCATCCGCCACTACGTTGGCCTCACCCGGATGGTAATGGATTTCACAATCGTAGTCCTTTATGAACTCCAACCATCTCCATTGCCTCATGTTCAGATCCTTTTGCTCGAAGAATTACTTCAAGCTCTTGTAGTCGGTAAAGATAGTGCACTTCGTCCCGTACAAGTAGTGCCTCCAAATCTTTAATGCAAAGACCAAAGCCGCTAGCTCCATCTCATGAGTAGGGTAATTAACCTCATGGATTTTCAGTTGTTGGGATGCATAGGCTATAACCTTTTCTTGTTGCATCAACACGCAACCCAATCCCGAATAAGAGACATCCGAATAGACTACCAAGTCTTTGCTTCCTTCGGGTAATGACAAGACTGGAGCTTGTGTCAACCTTGTCTTTAGCTTGTCAGAAGCCTTCTCTTGTTCTTGACCCCATACAAACTTCACATCTTTATGGGTCAACTTGGTCAATGGAGAAGCTATCTTTGAGAAGTCTTGGATGAATCTCCGGTAATAGCCTGCCAATCCCAAGAAACTACGAATCTCGAATGGCGTCTTTGGAGACTTCCATTGCATCACCGCTTCAACCTTTGCCGGGTCTACCATAATCCCTTCAGGATTCACCATGTGACCCAGAAACTAAACTTCGTGCAACCAGAACGCGCACTTAGAGAACTTGGCATACAACTTCTCCCTTCTAAGCATGTCTAGCACCTCCCAAATATGACCGACATGCTCCTCCTCGCTCTTTGAATAAATCAAGATATCATCGATGAACACAATCACTGATTTATCCAACATCGACCGACACACCCGATTCATCAAATCCATAAAAGCAGCTGGCGCATTAGTTAAGCCAAAAGACATAACGAGAAACTCGTAGTGTCCATAACACGTACGAAAAGTTGTTTTAGGAATATCTTGCTCCTTCACTTTCAGTTAATGATATCCAGATCGAAGATCTATTCTTGAAAACCAACTGACACCTTGGAGCTAATCAAACAAGTCATCAATCCTTGGTAATGGATATCGGTTATTCACTGTCAACTTGTTTAACTCGCGGTAGTCGATGCACATCCTCATACTACCGTCCTTCTTTACAAACATGACTGGAGCACCCCAGGGAGAGATACTTGGTCGAATAAACCCCTTGTCTAGTAATTATTTCAATCAGATGGAGCTATACGATATGATGCCTTAGCGATAGGTTGGGCACCAGGTATCAAGTCAATCTGGAATTCGATCTCGCGGTCCGGTGGCACACCTGGTAAATTGTCTGGGAACACGTCGGGAAAGTCATACATAAGTGGCACGTCAGACAATTGTGGTACTGGCGCTTCTACGAAAGAAGATGTACTCCTGCTACCACTAGAGATCATAGATAGACTTGTCAGTTTTCAGACCTTGAACTACTATTTAGTAATGGAAGAGATCATTGATAGACTTGTCAGTCTAGTAATTACAATAATTACAAAATAAACCCTAGACTAATATTTTTGTTGCTTTTGTTCTTCAAGTCTTCAACTTCAATAGTATTGGAAATCTTCAAAGTCAAGAATGTTGTTACTTGGACAACTATTCAACTAAAGTTTTGAAGATCTCGCTTCCGCATCAACAACATTCTTGACTTTGGACAACTATTCAACAAAAACAATATCAAGCTTTAATTAACATCGAAAATCTACAATTTAGGGGAGTATTGTTGGGTATTCTACCCTTGAAGAAATTGAAGATTTCCAATACTATTGAAGTTGAAGACCTGAAGAACAAAAGGAACAAAAATATTAGTCTAGGGTTTATTTTGTAATTATTGTAATTACTAGACTAGTACATATATAAGCATATATCATCAATTGTAAAGTGAATAATTTTCCACCAAGTGTGAGAATTAGTTCCATCACCTACAACATCATATCATCATCCTTCATGAATGATGATTTCAGCATCAAATCAATAAACAACAAGCATTAAACACGTTTGTGTTCTTCATCATGTTCATCATTATTATATTTTAGCATCTAATCATTCAAGTTTTGTTATTATCAATATGAATCCTAATATCCATGATCATTGTTCCCATTCATCCCAGGAACACACAAATACATACATCAAATTTTGAAGAAATACAATCTTGCTGAAGTATCCTCATGCAAAACACCAGCAACAACAATTGATAAGATTGTTCCTCATCCTTCAGGAAAATCTATTGATAAAAAATTATATAAATTAATGATAGGTTCACTTATGTATCTAACTGCAGTAGACCTGACATTTTGTTTGCTGTGTGTGTGTGTGCTAGGTACCAATATGATCCAAAGGAGTCTCATCTGAATGCTGTGAAAAGGATTTTCAGATACCTCAAAGGAAAACCAGGACTTGGTCTTTGGTATCCAAAGGATGGTGACTTTACACTCTACTCATACTCAGACGGTGACTATGGTGGATGTAACAGTAACAGAAAATTAAAAACTGGTGGATGTCAATTCATCGGACCAAGGCTAGTATCCTGGCAGTGCAAGAAACAAACCAATGTATCTGTATCCGCAGATGAGGCTGAGTACATAGCTGCTTCAACTGGTTGCTCTCAAGTCCTTTGGTTGCAAAACCAATTGCTTGACTATGGTTACAACTTCCTTCAAACTTCAATTTACAAAGACAATTCTGCTATTATGTTTATAACTGCTAATCCTGTGCAACATAGTAAACCAAAAGATATTGAGATAAGATATCATTTTCTAAGAGATTGCTCAGAAAAAGATTTGATTAAGTTAGTCAAAGTGGATACAACAAATCAGCTTGCTGATTTATTCACCAAAGCCTTTGATTCAGTCAGATTTATTTTTCTAATTGAGTCTCTAGGCATGATTAACTTAGATTAATCAATTTGAACAAACAAAATACTATGTGTAATGATGCTTCAGCATGACATATGCATGGGAAATGATAGTACACTATATCTTTGCTTATTCCTGAATTCATAAATAACATTAAATCTAAGCAAGTTTCTGGATATGTGAGTAGGTTCATCTTGAGTGGAAACTACACTGAGTGCATGCCAAACATAATGCTAAGTGATTGTTTGTAGGAAACTTTATTTGAGAATACAAAGTGAGTCTTATTCTGATGTGACCAAATCACTCATCTAAACACACTATGTACCAATACTTTATGATATCTATATTTGCAAATCATACTCCCTCTGTTTTTTGTGAACAAAGACTTGGGTTTATGATCACCATACTGAATATCAGCTACCAAAGGTGAAAAGATCATGATCCTCATCATCCCTCTGTTTTGTGTGAACAAAGACCTGGGTTAAAGGCACCTCTGTTTTACGTGAGTAAAGACCTGGTGACCTGATGATGATCATATCTAAGCTCTCAAAAGAATCCTATGTGATCACTTGTATATTAATCTAGAGCTTTTACATCATTGCATTAATGAGATGCCCAATGCATCTCAAGATAGAACTTATAACTTAAAGTACATAGTTCTTAAGTGTGAAAAAGTGATGATTTGACTTGCAAAGGGAGGACAAAATCTTTTTGAATTAAATGTGAAGCCCATAACAGTTATTTCCAAATCAATATGAAAACATGATAAACAGCATGCCTAGTTGATACATGAGCTCTTGTATGGATTTAAGTGGACAATATACTTGCAATCAAAACTTTGTTCAGGTATCAATTCAACAAAATAAATTATCAGGAAGAGGCTTAGTATTATAGTATGTTCCCATCATATGTGTATATATGTCTGAGCATCATCATACAGTTAAATGTCACTCATGCTATTCTTCTTAGAATTTTATGATAAATGCTTACTGTCATCATTAATCACAAGTTTGGGGGGAGTAAAATTCATGAAGTTAAGTTTATCAATCAACAGCTTTGTCTATTTCATTATCAATTTGAAGGAATTGGAATCTGAGCACCAACTTAGCTCTTGGATACATGAAATTTTCTTTGAAATCATTTAAACTTTCTTGTGCTAAATTGTCATGAATACAAAGTCAACAAGGTCCAAAAGCAATAAATGGTTCTAAGCAATGGACTTGGACCATACAACAAAATTTCTCTGCATTGTGCCATCTTAAGCATCAGCAGAAGCTACAGTATGAAAAATTTATATGTTTATCCGTAGATTGGTAAACTACGGATGAGCAAACATCAACAAATATAATTTAATTTCATAGTTTGGTAATCTGTGAAAATGTAAGTTATACTTCATCAGCAGATGTCGTAAAGACATCCTCAGATGATTTATGGGATCCGTAGATGATCTGCGAAAGAATTTGTTGAGGGTCCCACTTCATTAAAGTAATAAAAATAATGTGTTTGAGAGTATAAATGATGTTGTTTGACTTCAAATTTTACCAAATCAAAACATCAAACAAACATATATTTGTGCTCTCAGATCGTTTTGTTCAAGATAAAACATGTCGTAATGATTCAATAATGAACCATTCGAATCTCGTTTAATCTCACAACTGTTCGTATTCTCATTGTGATTCTAACGAAATCTTCTTCTAATGAACAGATGGATAATCGATTTGCGAAAGAGCACAATGTGTGTGCTTTCTTAAACCCTAACGATCCTGTTTCAGTAGGGTGTCAAGACATTATCCGATATCTAAGAAGATCCATGTTGTTCTATGCCTTATCAGCAGAGCCTGTGATTCACCAATCGCACATTACTGATTTCTGGAACTCCACCCAAATAGAGGAAGATGGTCAAGTAATTGTGGCTGATGTAAAGAATCAAAGACTGAGAGTGGATGAACAGACAATAAGAAGGGTTCTTGGGTTGGGAGATGTAGAAGCTGGTCACCCTTATGTGTTTGACAATGAATACATAGAAAAAGTCTTTCTTCTGATGGGGTATGATGGTGACTGCGAGAAGGGAGAAATAAAGAAAGGAAGACTCTGCAAGCCGTACAGATTTCTCTGCCACACTTATCTTAAGTGCATCTCAAACAGGAAATCTGGATTTGATAGATTTTCAAGGCATATCTTTTTTGGCATTATGGGTGTTTTTGAGGAGAGAACCTACAATTATTCAAAGTACATCTTCAACTGCTTATGTGATCACATCAAAGTACAGAAGGCTGACAAGATGTATATGTTTCCAAGGTTTTTGCAACTAATCATCAATGCTGATATGCCTGGAACTACTGTGGATGGTGATGTGTTTGTTCAAGCACACCTAGGTAGATCCGTGTTGAATAAAATATCTGGGAAATATGAAGGAGGAGACATGCCCATGTTTGATCATGTGGTAGATGTTCATGCAAACATTCCTCAAGAGCTTGTGTGGGAAGATCAATAGGAGGGTTCACCAACCAACTCTCTCCAATCTACTCACTCACCAGATCTATCACCCATACACCATCAACCTCAACCATCCCTACCACACTCATCTGCCAGGCAAAACACAGAACCTATCTCTCCAATTCACCCTCTATCACCAAATCAGCTTCAAATACAACTTTTTCAATAGCCTCCAAATCCAAAAAATTCATCCACTGAGAGCATTTACACTCGGGAGACAGAGTTAGCCTCACAAACAAGTACAGTTCAACTATCGTTAACCAAAACTGAATCCCCTGTTCTCTCAAATGAAACTAAACCTAGTCTCTCCGGTCACTGACCATCAACAACAACAACAACAACCACATCAAGAACTGGCATATCAAGCCATTGAGGCCAGTTCAAGCTCAGCAAGTGTAGCCCCTGAAGAAGTAAATGATGATGAGATTGCTGCTCAACATCAGGAAGAAGAAGAAGATGCAAACTATGTTGATGTGATTGCCTACAATGAAGATGATCTAAGTGATAATGATATCCCTGTCAGCAAGAGTTATCCGGTTGCTGAATACAACAAACTTGTTCTGAAGTCTAACAATAGAAAGCAAAGAATTAAAGAGTTGAAGGGAATGATAAAAATAAAAGATGATCAGCTGATGAAGCAAGAATCAAGTCTGAAAAGATTGAGGAAGAACATACAAGAAAACAATGAAGTGATTGATGCATTGCATGAGCTGGTTAAAGAACTTAAAGGCTCAGCAAAGAATGAGAAGAATGAAAATAAGAAGCTAAGACTGAAGGTTGATCAAATGAATGACTCTCTCTATGATCAATCAGCTTTGTTGAGAAGAAAAGAAGAAGAAATTGATCAGCTGAATATAAAGATATGTTGTAAGGATTCCTATAACTCTGATGCAGCCAAAACATCCAAAGTCTCTTTGCAAGCATGTAGTAAAGAACTAAAGTAGAAATGCCTTGAAAGTTTTACACCATGCACTAGAAATATTCTAAGTGTAAAATCTTCCGAAGCCAAGACCAATATCTTCCGAAGCCAAAAGTGAAGTCTTCCGAAGCTTCAAAGACAAAGTCTTCCGAAGCCAAAGAGTGAAGACAGATTTCTTCCGAAGACTTTTAGAGATATGCCTTTATCTGATGTACTTTACCATAAAGCTGGACCACCTTTCCGCTGCAACTCTGTAAAGTCACCAACTTACATGAGTTGGTGAAAGGTCCATGCTTTTGGTAATTGTACATTGAGGTCTTCAGTCCATGCTTTCTACTTTGTGTACTTTTATCCTTTTTGTAATATATTATGATGTGAGCTATGGCATGTCATAGTCACAAGTCAAAAGGCAGATATGCCTTTTGACTATACAATTGATTTTGTTTGTGTCTAGTCAATTGTATCCAGCTGGCTTTCATAGTATAGCCGGCTGTAGGTTGTAGTATAAGTATTCCATGTTCTTGTATCTTTCTTTATGCTTTGTAATACTTGTAATAGAACTTGAGAAAGCAATATACTGCATCCTTGAAACCCAATCACTTGTGTTCTCTTGTTCTGTCTCTTACTTATTATTTGTGTTCTTAGTATCATACTTGTGGTGAATCCAGTTTACTGTTTGATTAAGTTTGGTTAATCTCCTTATTGTGTTGTTGTGTTGTAAATGACCACCCTTCACCGGTCCTGCAATTGGTATCAGAGTTTTTCAGGCTCTTGATATAAGATCTCACCATCTTAAGATCCCTCACACACACAAATACTAAACTTTTCAAATGGCAACCATTTCCAAGACTGATATGGAAACTGGAACCATGAACAAGTCCCCACTATTCACTCTTGATGACTTTGATACCTGGTGCCTGAGAATGGAAGGTTTCATTAGGTCTCTAGACTCATGAATGTGAGAGTCTGTTGAAAATGGACCTTTCATACCCAGCACTCCTTCTACTACTGGTGCTGTTATGATCCCCAAAGATGTGGCTAACTACTCTAATGAAGATAGGAAGAGAGTAGAGATTGACAGAAAAGCCATGACAGCTCTTCAAACTGCCCTTCCAAACTCTGTGTACAGAGGTTTCAAGAAGCGCAAAACGGCTAAACAACTGTGGGATGCACTAAAACTGATGTATGAAGGCTCCTCTGAAGCCAAGGAGAACAAGAAGGATCTCCTGAAGCAGCAGTTTGAAAACTTCACCTTCAAAACCGGTGAAACCATGACTCAGCAATACTTCAGGTATGTTGAGATAGTGGATACCCTTGTGGATGGAGGAGTTCCTGTTGAGAATAGAGACATTGTAAGGAAGTTCATGTCCTCGCTTCCTAGGAAATGGACACACTACTTTGTGGTGATCAAGAGGACTGAAAATCTCAAAACTCTTACTCTGACAGAGTTATATGGGATTCTCAGTGGCTACCAGATGGAGATGAACATGCAAGGTTCATCTGGCAACTCCAACAATCAATTGGGTTCAGCCCTGCACATGGTTGAAAGGGATAGCATAGAACCCCAACATCATCTCATATGCTACCCTGACAATTCACCAAAGGGTCCCTTCATCACCTTCCTAGAGACACCCAGGGAGAACTACACTTAAGGAAGCCCATTCCAAGAGACAAGCTCTTCTCAAGCTTTTGTGTCTTCTGATGAAAGCTATGGCAACTCTCTTTTCACTCTTGAAGACCTGGATTGTATCAATCCAGATGATCTGGAATACATGGAAATAGTCCAGCAGATGGCTATTCTCACTCACAGAGCCAAGAAGTTCTACAAGAGAACTGGAAGGAGGTTTCCAAGCAATACAACCAGTGAAAAGTTTGGCCTGGACAAAAGCAAAGTCAAGTGTTACAACTATAACCTGATGGGCCACTTTGCCAGAGAGTGTAAGGCACCTAGAACAAATGGTGGCCAAACACAGTCCAGACCCAACTACACTGACAAAGCTCCCCAGAATAAGAAGCCAAAGCAACAAGTTGCTGTTGTTGTTGAAAAAGGAGGCTTTGACTGGAGCTTTCAGGTGGAAGATGCTTCTCCAAACCAAGCACTAATGGCAGACCATGATGAAGCCAAGGTATTGGAACATCTCTGTACTCCTGAATGCATTGCTAAAGTTAATAGTTACAGGTCCTATAATTTGGAGATGAGATCTGATCTTGAGTCCTTAAACATTTTAAAATCTGATTTAGAAAGTCTAAAAATGATTATAAACTAAAGATAGAGGACTTAGAGAAAACCATTTCAGTTCTAAAACATGAACATACAGATTTTAGGACTCAAATCAAAGATCTCATAACCAAGCTGACTGAGTGCCAGACTGAGCTTGTGATCAGCAAAGCCAGGGCGTAAAAGAGTGTTCTTGAAGAAGAGACCTTCAAGAACATGATATCCTCATCCTTGCACAACAAGGTGTGTTATCAGAATAGGCAGGGACTGGGATCCAATGAGATAGCTCCTCCACACACAATCTTGTCTATAAGATCTCCCAGTTGTGGAACTTGTGAAGATGAGCTTCCTCTCATAGATCCTATAAGTGATGAGGATGAAGAAGAGATAGTGAAGAATTCCTCTGAGAAGAGTGAAGAGGAGGGCCACTATCCTTCTGAGGAGAAGAAGATTACTATGATGACCAAGTCAATGAGAAAGAACTTGATCAGGAAGAGCAAAAGAAAAGCAAGGAAGGCTCAAGAGATCAAGGCTACTTTTGACTCTAAGCAGAAACAAGTTTTTATCTCTTTAGGGTTTGAAGTAGTAAAGAATAAAGACAACAACCAAAACTCTTCAGCTAAGAGTTCTGGTTGTTGTTCAAATCATCTCAGTACCAAGAAGAAGACTGATCTGCTGTGTACCACTGCTGCACAGCCTGGACCATCAAACTCCAAGAACAGTTCCCAGCCCATAAGGACTGTCTCAGCATTTGCAAAGATGAAGGTGGAGAAGGGATGTGACCAAAGACAGTCTTGTTCTCATAAGAAGACTTGTGAAGAAGAAAATGGTGTGTGTCATGTGTGAAAGTACCTCTCATATTGCTAAGGATTGTCCATACAATCCTAAAAGTACTATCCATATGACCAAGACAAAGACTTCAAAGAGTTCCAAGAAGATTCAAGCTTCGGAAGGAAAATCTGTATCCTTCGAAAGCTCAAAATCTAAGAAGAAGGCAAATGGAAAATTACCTTCGGAAGAGAAGTTGGTCTTGGAAGAAAGGAATTCTTCCGAAGCACTTAAGTCTGCTGCAGTGACTGCAGAATCTTCCGAAGGTTCAGTCATCAAAACTTCCAAAGTTCCAAAAGCTTCCGAAGTTTTGAAGGTCAAGTCTAAGACTCCAAAGGTGGTGTGGAAGTCTAAGAAAGACCAAGTAACTGAAAATTCTCCTTCAACAACAGCTCAAGATCCTCCTAGCACAATCATAGGATCTATTACTGTTGCATTACCTTCTATAATACTTAGTGAGCCCAAGACGAATAAGGCTTGGGTTTCCAAATGTAACTAAGCATTTTCTTTGTGCAGGAACAGCTCAAGACAAACAAGAATGTCTGGATCATTGATAGTGGTTGTTCCAGGCACATGACAGGCAATAGGTCACTACTCCATAACTTTGAAAGAATTGATGGAGGACCAGTTGCTTTTGGAGGAGATGAAGGTCGTTACATTTCTGGAAGGGGCAAGGCCATAAATGGTAAGCTCAGCATTGAAAACGTAAACTTTGTCAAGGAGCTTGGGTACAATCTTCTGAGTGTATCCCAATTTTGTGATCAGAGTCATAACATGCTCTTTACTGAGCATGAGTGCATTGTTCTCAAGCCCGGAGTGGTCATTCCTCATGAGCACATCCTGCTTAGAGCCCCCAGAAAAGGGAACATGTACAAGATGGACTTGCAAGAAACATCTCCCTCTAGAGAAGTTTCATGCTTTCTGTCTAAAGCAAATAGTGACGAGTCTTTCCTATGGCATAAAAGAATGTGCCATGTAAACTTTAAGAACATGAATTAAACTAATTAAACATGATTTGGTAACTGGAATGCCAAAGAAAGAGTTTACAAGTGATGATCATTGTGTTGCATGCCTGAAAGGGAAGCAGCATAAGGTATCTCACAAGCCTAAGGAAAGGAACTCTATCACTACTCCCCTACACTTATTACATATGGATCTCTTTGGTTTCACCAGTGTAATGAGTCTAGGAAGGACCTCTTACTATTTGGTGATCACAGATGATTTTACAAGATTCACTTGGGTTTTCTTTCTTAGAACTAAGGATGAGACCCCTGAGACTCTGAAGAATTTCATCTTAAAGATTAAGAATCAATGTAATCACAAGGTCAAAACCATAAGATGTGATCAAGGGATTGAATTCAAGAATCAAACCCTTGATACTTTTTGTGATGAAAAAGGTATTACAAGACAATATAGTGCTACTAGAACTCCTCAGCAAAATGGTGTTGCTGAGAGAAGAAACAGGACACTAATTGAAGCTGCAAGAACTATGTTGTCTGTCTCTAAACTGCCCATCACCTTCTCAGCAGAGGCAGTAAACACTGCTTGCTATGTGCAAAACAGAGTTTTAGTAGTTAAGACACATGGTAAGACTCCTTATGAACTTTGGCACAAGAGAAAACCTTTCATTGGCTTTCTCAGGTCATTTGGATGTCCTTGCACCATCTTGAATACCAAAGATCAAATTGCCAAATTTGCTGAGAAATCAGATGATGGACACTTCATTGGATACTCTTCCCAGGCTAAGGCTTATAGAGTATAAAATCTCAGAACTAGAATTGTTGAGGAGTCAGCCAATGTGACTATCAATGAACACACACCCTGTGTGGCTGGTTCTGGTCCTGATTGGCTATTTGATCTTGATTTAGTTACCAACTGTTTTAACAAATCTTGTGAGAATGTTTCAGGATCTGCACAAAATTTAAATACAGGTGATCCTGATCCAATATTTGAGCTAAGAAGACCTTCAACTCATACATCTTCAGCTCTAGTTGGAACTACTTCAGCAAATGAGGTTTCTATCAGCACTCAATGACTAACTCAGCTGATACATCTGGGGTGCCTTCAAATTTGAGCTCAGAGGCTCCACAACCAGATAAGGATACCTCAATTGTGGAAGACAACAATGGTGGTGGTGAAAGTGATCAAGAATTCCTTGATGCTAATAACCACACCATAGATGACAACATCAATGATGTCACACACTCATTGGATCAAGTAAATCATGATAAGTGTGGTGATATGGAGGGTGAAACATCTATGCCAGATCTAAATTTCTCAAATTTAGATCTTTCTCAGGAACTTGCTGTAATCCCTCAGCTTAGGATCCACAAGTCTCACCCCACCATAAACATCATTGGAGATGTTGTCACAGGGATAAGAACAAGAGGACAAACCCATGAAGCAAATTTTTGTCTTCACTCTTGTTTTTTATCCCTGATAGAGCCAAAGAAAGTTGATGAGGCTCTAAAGGATGGAAGTTGGGTTGAAGCTATGCAACAAGAGTTGCTTCAATTCAAAAGACAAAAAGTTTGCAAGCTTGATGTGAAGTGTGCTTTTCTGTATGGAGTGATTGATGAAGAGGTGTATGTCAAACAGCCACCTGGTTTTGTAGACCCTGATCATCCTGATTATGTTTGCAAGCTTGACAAAGCTCTTTATGGGCAGCATCAGGCACCCAGGAAGTGGTATGAGACATTGTCTGAGTATCTTTGCAAGCATGGATACAGGAGAGGTACTATAGATGGAACTCTCTTCATCAAAGGACAGAGAAATGACATATTGCTAGTTCAAGTGTATGTGGATGTCATCATCTTTTGTTCAACTAATCCAAAGCTCTGCAAAGACTTTGAGAAGCTGATGAAAGACAAATTTGAAATGAGTGCAATAGGAGAACTCAATTTCTTTCTGGGAATTCAAGTGAAGCAAGTTGAAGATGGTATCTTCATAAGTCAGTCAAAGTATCTTCAGGACATACTCAAGAGGTTCAACATGACTGATTGTAAGATTGTTAAGACACCCATAGCTAGAAACCACTCCCTTGGACCTGATCTTGAGGGGGAGTGTGTAGATGAACACTTATACAGGGCTATGATTGGGTCTCTTATGTATCTTACTGCTAGCAGGCCTGATATCATGTTTGCTACATGTATTTGTGCAAGATATCAAGCCAACCCTAAGATGACTCACCTCATCACTGTCAAGAGGATTCTAAGATACCTCAAAGGTGCTTCAACACTTGGTTTATGGTATCCAAAAAATTTCAATCTGTATGCTTATACAGATAGTGATTATGGTGGTTGCAATATGACTGCAAAATCTACATCTGGGGGATGTCAATTCCTTGGTGGAAGGGTTGTCTCATGGCAATGCAAGAAACAATCCTTTGTGTCTGCATCAACTACAGAGGCTGAATACATTGCTGCTGAATGTTGTTGTGCTCAAGTGCTTTGGATTCAAAATCAGATGCTGGACTATGGATTTAACTTCAAGGAGACTCCCATTCACATAGACAACAATAGTGCTATCTCTATCACAGAAAATCCTATGCAGCACTCAAGGACCAAACACATCAATATCAGGTATCATTTAATAATAGATAACTATGAAAATGGATTAATTAGACTAGTCAAAGTTCACACAGATGAACAATATGCTGATCTGTTTACAAAAGCTTTTGATGAACAGAGATTTAAATATCTAATATCAGCTATTGGGATGATTAACTTTAAGTAGATCTTTTCTTAAAACTAATTCTGATTATTTCTTAAAATATGTGTGTCCTAAGTTTTCTAGTTCGTCACTTTCATAAGCTCATGTTTTCTTTGGATAAAAAATCCTTTTTGAAGACTTTCCTTAGATTCTTGAAAATTTTATAATCCTTCGGAAGATATATTTTTATCTTCAGAAGCAAATCATGTCTTCAAAATAAATAATTGTTTAAGAAATTTTACCTTCGGAAGAGGTTTCAATCTATCTTCCGAAGCTTAAATACTTGTCTCAGACACTTATTTGTTTTCAATGACTTTTTCCTTCCGAAGCAAAATTAACTCTCGAAAGCTTTGTTGCTTTATATACACAGCATTCAAGTTTTTATTTCTCTTCCGAAGCAAAATTTTCAAAACTCTCAGGAAATTCTTCCGAAGTCATTTTAGCTTCGGAAGCTTTATCATTAAAACTTCCGAAGATAATTTACCTTCGGAAGCTTTTCGACTTCCAAGAAAACTACTTTTTGAACAAAAGTAAACTACTTTTTTAGAGGTGGGACCGTCATTCGGATTTCAAAGTTTATCCTCTTCCATTAACTTTGGTTCAAATCCTTTTCACATAAATACCCAACGGTTCCCCCTCTCCCTCACTATCTTCTTCAATTCTACTATTCCTCAAACCCAATTTCTCCCAAACCGCCTTTGCTTTTCATTTTTGTTCATCCTTAAGCTTCTAAAATGGCCAACCTTAACCGCAGAAACAACCTAGATTTCTCCATGAAACTTCACAGGCAACACAACAAGGTTGCTCTGTTAAGCTCTGAGAAAGATGATAGTTTCTCAGAGATTTGTCGGTTCTTAGCTTTATCAAACTACTTCACCTCCCTAACCAATGATCCTACTCTCTATGAGGATCATCTGCTTGAATTTTGGAAGACCTGCCAAGAGGTCATCATGGATGGGGATAAGGCACTGTCTGCCAGAGCGTAAGGGAGGACAATTTTCATCACTCCGGCCATCATAAACACTCACTTGTAGCTGGATGATGAAGAAGGTGAGTTGTCCTTCCCAAAGGAAGCTGTCAATCATTCCTTTGAGCAGATGGGCTATGAGGGAGATTTTCTGTAAAGACCTTCAGGAAAGGGAAGGTCTCATCCCAGTGGAAATACCTGCTTCATGTGGTTATCCACAACTTGTCAAACAAGCATGGAGGGTGGGATCAGATTCTTGAGGATCTCTCATTCATAGTGCATGGAATGGTTCAAGGGGTCAAGTTCAGGTACTCTCAATTTGTCTATACAAATTTGCTTGCTAACTTGGACTCCTTAGAGTATTATATGTTTCGTAGATATGTTCAACACATTCTCAACTATGAACTGGGCTCACAGTTGAGGGAAACAGATAATATTCTTAAATTGGGACAGATGAAGCCCGACATCTTTAAAATTATGAAGAAGCCAACTATAGGCTTCTCAGGGGTAGAAACAGCCCTAGTCCCAAAAATGTTAAAGCTCATTGCTCAAGGTGACAACCTAGTAACACAAGCTAGTGTTGAACCCACACCTTTTACCTCTCAACCACCAAAAAAGGCCACAAGTAACCCTCACCTACCAAAGAAAATCCAAACGAACCCCTGCTCAAGCTATTAAGTCTGTGCAGGTCCGCATATACTCACCAATACAGGAGGAATTGGACACTAGAGCTCCCACTTCCCCTGAGGAACAAACCACTCTAATCTCTTCAATAATCAGTGCTGAGGTTCCTCATGCTCACCCTGATGAGCTCACAAGCCCAACTGCCTTAAGCCTTCACTCTGAGTCTCAACACTCAACTGAACAACCTTCAGGGGACATCTACCATCCCTAGCCTTTGGATCTAAATCAACCCATTCCCAACCTTTCATTCTATACTGATGAAGACTTAGGTTTCAGTGAGTACCATGAGTCTCTCTTCTCTTCCCCTACTCAAAGAGAGATGAGTACTCCTGAATCTCCTCATTCTAGCCCACATCAGTCACCTATCATTGAGGTGGATACTTCTAAACCTGTTCAGGATATCCATATAGTGAGATTCTATCATCCTCATTGGTGGTTGTGTTTACAGGAGTTTCTTCCCTAAGCCTGGTTCTAGGTCGTCCTACTCGCGCCGTCCTTCTTACAGGCTGTGTGTTCCTTCTTGGCGACATGATTTTCTATAGTTAGTTGTAGTCAATGTTAAAAGAATTTTTAAATTCCTAATAATATTTTAGCTAACACATAACAAATAATAATTCCAAACATAAAAGATATATTTCATTTAAGTTCTTATTAAGGATTTTTATATGTTAGAGTTAAAAGATAATTTCTAATTTCCATGAACCCATTTCCAAATCTTTGAAAGAGGCTCTCACTTCTACAAGTGATTACATTATTAAGACTTCAACCATGGCAACTCAGTCCATTGACACCTCAACTGAGAATGTCAATGAGCAGAGGAAATCCAACAGCCAAGAACCTGAAGCTGGTGGTGAGAGAGAGGATTTTGGTCCAATCATCTCATCCCCCAATGATTCTTCTGATGAAGAAGAGGGGAATCTGAGACTAAAGGTGCAAAAACTGTCAAAAACATGCTCCTATTTAGTCTCTAAGGTTAGTCACCTTGAATCTCAGGTGACTACCCTTCACAATAGGGTCAATGATCAGCAACTTGAGATATCTTATCACAGGGAAAAACTAGCTGGGAGACCTTTAAGAAGAGCTCAACCAGAAACACAAGAACCTGTGAATGTGGTTGACCTAACCTCTAGCTCAACTATGCAAGAGGGTGATGCTACCAAAAAGGGGGAGAAAGTCATTACAGCCACAGAACCTGGGAGTTCTTAAGAGAGTATGGACATTGAGGACTCACCATCCTCACCTGCAATTGTGCATACTCAGCAACTTCCTCAAGTTCACATTAATGTGGACTCTATAGACTCTATCATCAGGAGTCTCTTTGAGGAAGGAATTCCAAGGGCTATGTTATCCCCACCTCAAGGAACTTCAAACTACATTATTGGGTGGATGTATGATGCTGATAGAAGAGCCCTTAATCTTCACAGAGTTCAAGGGCAACAAGAAGTATTTGATTTTCAGACCTTGAACTACTATGAAGGTCTTGATCTAGTCAACATGCCACTTGTCAATCCAAGCAAATCAAGACAAGCTGACAGGTTAGCACTCAGAATTCAAGACAGAATTACTGAAGAGTTCAGCCTAAGAAGAAGACAAAGGTAACCAGGTAATGTCATTGGTCAACTGGATGCTGAGCCAGACCCTAAGATTAGCTTCAAAGGGAAAACCTTGGCTAAAAGCCCAGTGATAGAGCCTGAGATCCCTGTCACACCAACAACTGCTTCAGAAATTCATTCCCTCGGTGAAACACCTGCTGGTGAAGGTGTCTCACAACCTCTCTCTGGCCAGAGCATGGATGCTACACCAAACAATGAAGGACAAAGCTCTCTCCACCCTGAGTCACAGAGGTCTGTGGGTGACAAAGGGAAAAGGATTTTGACTCCTGAGGAGATTGAGGAGGAGGAGAGAGAGAGAGGAAGAGGAAGCTAAGGGGAGAAAGTTCCTCTGGGTTTTTAGGTTTTATGCAAGCTGCAATCAGGGCTGCCCCCAGACCAAACACTCAAGATGATGAGTTGAGGGCAGTCAGGATTACTTACCTGCAGACCAGGAACTATGACATAGATGAGATTATATCTCTCCCCTTAGAGCAATTAAATGAACTGGCTGACATGGAAGTGTCAAGAGAGATGAAAGAAAAAGAGGATGCAAGATTACTTCTACAATTCAAATAGGAGAAGAGACAGAAAAGACTATACAAGCATGCTCCTACTCTTTCCCCAGTTCAAGAAAGCCCTGTGCAAGAGACTGTGGCATCTACACAAGAACCTCAGGTAGACAAGGAAACAGACAAACAAAACATGATCAACTACCTGAGTGCCACAGGCCTCTACCAGGCATCTGCACTTCTTCCCTTGTCCTTTGAGTACATTGAGTTTGAGTATCTCAAACAGCTTGAACTTCAAGTGCTCAAAGAACAAAAAGCTACAAAGAGAAAGATGTGGGAAGAGGCTGCAAAGTCAAGAGCCATTATCCAAAAGAGTATGAAGAAGTCTGCTGACAGACAAAGGATGATGAGCTTCTTGAAGCTATATGGATTCTCCGGAAGGAGACTTGGCCCTATGTCTCTATCCACAATGGATGAGCATATCAGGGTAATCAAGTAGAAGCTCAAGAGAAGAGAGCTGACTGACTTGTACTCTCCTCCAAGTCAAATTCCACCTGAAGTGGAGGTTAAGGTTGAACAACCTGAGACAACATAACATTGACCTCCTGTTGAGCCTCAGCAAGCTTCATCTTCTGATCCACAGCAAGGTCAAACTCCTTCTCCTTCTGAACCTGTGAGGGAGGAACACCCAACTGAGAAAGACAAGGATGATCAACAAGGTGTTGCAGACCAGCCTTCTTAGTTAAAGTCTTCTAAGAGGAAGAAGAGGATGGCTTCTAAACCAAAGTCTAAGAAGAAGAAGAAGCCTGAATCATCCACCTCTACACCGCAGGCTGCGTCAGATCAACCTGAGGAAGTGCATGAAGAGGCAGCCCAATCAACTCCAATTCAAGTGGCTCCTCTTGCAGCTGAGACACCCATCTTATCCTGGACCTTCACTACTAATCTAGAGAGATGGCATGTGATCAGAGATCAAGGTGTTGAGAATGTCTATACATGGCAAGACATAATCAACTTACCTCTGCATGATCTCCTTGAGATGAGAAGATATTATGAGAGTCTGAATGATCATGACCATCTAATGAAGAAGGGTATGGTCATCATTGTGCTGATGACTACAAACATCTGAAGATCTTCTAAATGTTTTGGTAGCATCAGCCTAGGGGGAGTTTGTAAGGATTCCTATAAGTCTGATGCAGCCAAAACATCCAAAGTCTCTCTGCAAGCATGCACTAAAGAACTGAAGTTGAAATGCCTCGAAAGTTTTACACCATGCACTAGAAATATTCTAAGTGTAAAATCTTCCGAAGCCAAGACCAATATCTTCCGAAGCCAAAAGTGAAGTCTTCCGAAGCTTCAAAGACAAAATCTTCCGAAGCCAAAGAGTGAAGACAGATTTCTTCCGAAGACTTTTAGAGATATGCCTTTATCAAATATACTTTAACAAAAAGCTGGACCACCTTTTCGCTGCAACTCTGTAAAGTCACCAACTTAAATGAGTTGGTGAAAGGTCCATGTTTTTGGTAACTGTACATTGAGGTCTTGAGTCCATGCTTTCTACTTTATGTACTTTTATCCTTTTTGTAATATATTAGGATGTGAGCTATGGCATGTCATAGTCACAAGTCAAAAGGCAGATATGCCTTTTGACTCTACAATTGATTTTGTTTGTGTCTAGTCAATTGTATCCAGCTGGCTTTCAAAGTATAGCCGGCTATAGGTTGTAGTATAAGTATTCCTTGTTCTTGTATCTTTCAATAATGCTTTGTAACACTTGTAATAGAACTTGAGAAAGCAATATACTGCATCCTTGAAACCCAATCACTTGTGTTCTCTTGTTCTGTCTCTTACTTATTACTTGTGTTTTTAGTATCATACTTGTGGTTAATCCAGTTTACTGTTTGATTAAGTTTGGTTAATTTCATCATTGTGTTGTTGTGTTGTACGTGACCACCCTTCACCGGTCCTGCATATGTGCTCTTGAATCAGATCAACTAAAGAAACCTGCTGAAACTTCAAAGCAACTTATTCAATACTCAAGGAAAATGAAGTATTTGGGTTCAACAAATATACAGACAATCAATATTGAAGAGACACCCTAGAAGTCAAGGCATACATCTTTAGAACACACTCCTTCAGTGGATGTGTCATCATTAAAGCAAGTAACTCATAATGAAGATGAATCTGAGAGTGATGCTGAATGGAAAGAGCTGATTGAAGATGAAACTAACAAAGATCAAGAAGAATCAAAGGCTGATGTTTTACTTACAACAAAAGACATTATGGAAGAGAGGCCCGAGTCATCTGTGTTTATGACCTTGATCAATCATGGGTTCCCATTTGACATGGTTGAAAGAATGAACTTGACTGAGATGAAAGATATGCTGAAAGAGTTTGAGCTTGCTAGATTCATAATTCCAAATTATGACTATGAAGCATTCACCACTTTTCAAGCCATTCAGAAAATCAAGAAAGATCTAGGTCACTGTGATACAACAAAACTGAGCAAGTACAATATGGTATGTTGGCTATAGGGTCACAACTATAAGGGTCATGAGCTTAAAGGAAGAAGTGTTGCTAAGCTGAGAAGAATGATGGAACATGTAATGTCTGTTGAACTTGATACTGGAGTCAGATTCAGAACTGAAGCTCCACACCCATCCTATGAGCAACAAAGCAAACTTCTTGCTGATCCTATAACTGTTGAATCTAAAGATCAGCACAAAGGAAAAGAAAAACTGATCAAAGAACCAAGAGCAGTCATTCCTGGCAAAGTGTGGCCATTGGGGACAACAGTCAGAGAAATCACAGAGAAGAAGTCTACATTGACAGAATTGTTTGACCACATTACTAGTCCATCCTCTCTGGAAGACAACATTATCATGGCATGGAAATATGATCAAGAATGGGATTGTGCTATCATCAAGAGGACATCTGTATGAATTGAATACTTCCATGATGTAGAATCATTACCGAGACTTCCTGAGAGAGATATCAAAGACCTGCAAAGCCTAATTATCTCAAACTATCCAATCCATTCAAGGGGAAGAGACTTTTTCGTTTCAGTAGGTAGGATGAAAACAAGATTTATAGATGATGTTCTGAAGGAGGCTAAGAGGGAAGATGCTGAACATAAGAAAAGACTTCAAAAAGGAAAAAAGATCAAACATCAACTCCTTTACTATGGTTGATGATGTACTCTTAAGGAGGGTTGGATACTCAAACAGAAAAACAGCAGCCATCAAAGCCATAGCAGGAAATCAATACACTATTCCCATAACTGAGTGGGGATATGTGGAGAAGACAAAAGAAATGGTGCTACAAAGGAATGCTGAGGGGAAGAAAGGTGAAAAGATAAGAATTTTTTACCCAGTAGAAATCAAACTGCTACACCCTAGCTACACATCACACCTGCATGATAAGTTCTTTCCAAAGTTGTCAGATGAAAGAGCATAGAATGATCTATGCTTATATGTGCACATGATTCAAGTGGTGGATAAACTACATGCTAAACCATACAAAAGAAGAAGACATGATGGTGGGCTGCTGAAAGGAGACAACATTGAAGAAGTATCAGAATTGAGAATCTTAGAGGAAGATGAGCTCAAGATAGTGCACAATGAAAGTGTAGTAGAAACACTCACCACTGAAGAAGACATTTTTGGCCTAAGTTTTGAGACTCTACAAAGGATATGCAGAATGGATATCAAGTACAAATACGATGATCAAAAGGATGCAGTATCATACTTCAACAAAAGGATGGTGGCAAGATTGAAAGAACTTTCAGTTTTGAAGAGCTGATTACAAGTATCTAAGCCTAAGGGGGAGTATTGTTAGGTCTAGGATCAGTAGATCTAGTCCATTTTGTATAGGCTTAGTACTTGAATTAATATCTGTAATGAATGCTTGTAATTCATTATTGTGTATGCATTATATATATAGGTTAATTTATGTATGTTGATTTATGTATGTTTGCAGGTACAAACATTATACTTGTTCAATTTCTGAAATTGACTAAGTGTAAGAAACATCTACGGATGAACATTTTGTTCTTCCGTAGATATGTTTCTTACAAGTAAAATTCATCCGAAGATCTTCTGCGGATGAACAACCAGCTCTGAGGATGGAAGAACAAGATTGCTTCGAAAGAAGAAGACTCCTAAGGAAGAACAAGACTCCTACGGAAGAACAAACATCTACGGAAGCAATATACCTGCGGAGTCCAAACACTTGTATAATACAAGTGTTACAAGTCAACAAGTCAACAAGGCAGTTATGCCAATCCCAAGAAATCTGATGATTCCCTAACAGAAAAAATTCAAATCCCAATAGATCTGGTGTTTCCTTTAACAGAAACATCATTGTCTATATAAATGGATCCTAGGTTTCAATTCAATGATTGAGACGGCAACAGCAATAGCAATACGACAATTCCACAACAGCAAACATCACATCAAATCTCACAACCAAACCGTAGCAGCCGTCACATCATTCATCACAAAATTTAATATCATTCGTTCATTATTTGTAATCATTAACATGTTTTAATGAAATACATATTATTCATTAATTGTGTTTCTTTTAGTGTGTTCTTGAATCTTTATTGATATTGGAATTTACTACAAAACAATTAAACCAAGCCAACGTTGATTCCGCAAACGTTGACTTGCTTTCAACCAACACTAATAATTCCTGATTGCGATCCTTGGATTCACACATTGCACTTGTAAATTCGTATGATTCTTGTAAACTCTTGGCAATTCACTTATATGTTGTGGTTAGTTGATCTTAGTAATTACCATGTATTGACGATTATATGTGCAATCATTAACTATTGCTAGCCTGGCGACGTCATAGATCTGTGGGCCTGGCAAGCCTGCTTGGTTAATCCAAGTACACTTAGCTAATCGTATAAACTTGTAAACATGGAAACTTGTAAACTGTCAAGGTTTGATTGTGCATTTGTCTTACATCCCTAGTTACTTTGCTCACTAACTTATAACATGAATTGCCATCTTTTATATACTTATGTATTGAAAACTATGGAAATCTCACCAACATTATGTTGACCTTTTATTTTCAACATGTTTCAGGAAATACGCAAGTATGATAGTCATCTTTGAAGCTTATTCACACCTAGGAATGGACCTAGATAAATAAATGGATGGACTTGAAATAATTCTTATTATGCATTGTTGATTTTCGTATTTGATACTTATGTTTGTAATGTTACATTTGAAACTTATGATTATTATAATTGGGTTTAATAATAGCGTTATGTGGCTGTGAAAGATCTTAACCCTCACATCTCGACATTTCCACCGTCAAGGTTAGGGTGTGACAGATTGGAATCAGAGCCCATAAATATAGGGTTTTAGGTTATTAAAAATGGTGACCTAGACTATAGTTTATGCATGAACCTTATAGAATAACATTTATATTCTTGTAAATATGCATATTGTTTGCATGCTACATAATGTTATGCCTCCTTATGTGCAATTTGATGCCTTAGCATAGGATTGCGTTGTAAATACCTAATTTTTACTTGTCTCCCCTAGACTTATTGTAAGGCCCCGTTCCCGGGAAGCCTCACAGTTGGTTAATCATAGCATAAAATCAGTTTAATAATAAAACATTGCAGCGGAAATAATTAGACATTCATTTAAAACTTAGAAACCATATTGTACTCATACATTTGTCCTTTAATTTCAAACAAAACATGTTACTTGTTCTTAAATTACAATAAAGATTTCATAAATAAATGCCATCCATAGCTCCCCAAGTAGCTCCATGTGCCATCCTCAGCATCAGCGTTTACCTGCCAACTATTATGCATAAAAGTCAGCTTCGCTGAGTGAGTTCTAGTTTTAAATAATATAAGAAAATATGAACTTTATCCTTCATATAATGACCATGCATACATCATAGCACATAACATTACTTGCATCATAATAAGCATGTTCATTATCTTTCATTTATTCATTATCTTTCACTTTCATCATAAACGAGATTGCACAAAGCAAGAGCTCCATGTTGATTGACAACAAATGCCAATCCCTGTCGGTACACATGAAAACGGTAGCTAACCCCCGACAGTTGATCCACACTGCAAAGCACATAGCCCGCTCATGAATACGGATCCATCATCATACATCAGACTCACATAAGTGAAGTCTATCATAGTGCTTGCAAGACTTTTCATCATCAAACAGGCCCGGGGGTAACATTCATTAAGTTTCGCTTTTCATCAATATCATCTTTCTCTTTAATATATATAATACTTAACTTATTAAGTACACATCATGCCAAGTAAAATCATCATAAAACATAACCGAACCGCCGCGAGACAGCGGGGCTTCGGGGGCGGCAACCCCTGACAGCGGGGTCCTAGGGGCAGCAGCCCCTAGTGGGGTCCAAGGGGCAGCGCCCCTGGCTGGGGCCGGGCTGACCTGGTCAGCGCGAAAAATTTTTATATTTAAACATTTATATAGCACATTTACTTATAGAAAAATCGTTCTTCCTGTTAAAACCCCTTAAAATCTTGATCATTTAAAAACGTAAATTTAGTATGCATAATAGCCCCAAAACATGGAAAAACTTATAAATAGGGGATCTAGAACTCACTTGAATAACACGAGTAACCTCTAGACTAAGCTTTCTAGGCTAGGATCCCACTACACAACCTGCAGACAAGTTAACACTCAAAGGGGTTAATTTTCTGCCTAAATTCGCTGCTAATTTCGCTGCAAGATCAGCAATTTCGCAGCTAGGTTCGCCAACAGTTTCGCTGCTAGTTTCACCAGCAGTTTCGCTGCTAGTTTCGCTAGCACCTTCGCTGGCAGTTTCGCTGGCATCTTCGCTGCCAGCTTTGCTGCCAGTTTCGCCCAACTTTCGTTGGAAAAACATGTCTGCGAAACTACCTGCGAAACAATAATTTCGCAGGAAGATCCACAGTTTCGCTGGTTGAATATGCAAATTCGCTGGATGAACACACAGTTTCGCAGATCGCATAAAAATCACGAACCAATCCGTTTTTAACCCAAAATCATAACTTTTTACGTCCAATCTCTTAGTTTATCATCCATGAGGCTAAATCTAAGCTTTATACATGTTTTCATACGTAAAAATGTGACCTTTATGCGATTCTTTGCAACTTTTCAAAACCCAAAACCCTAGAATCCGGGTTTGATCTACAGAAGGGTTTAGAGGTCGATTCTTACCTGGATTTCTTGCTTCTTTCTTAGATCTTGATGCTCCAACACCCAGATCTTCAATATCTTCACCTTAGAATCTTCAAATCTTGAGTTTTCTCCACTTTCTCTCTCTACTTTCTCTCTCTATGAATTTTGGTGGCTAGGGTTGTAATGATGGAGATGGAGGCTGATTTGGGTAGGTTAAGGGCTGATTATGGGCCTTAATCACTTAGGCTCTTGTCCATAAACCCAATTTGGCCCATAACCCATTTCCTTCTTTTATTAAATACCCATTATTTAAACCCATTATCCTTAATGACTCGTTTCGACTTTTCGGGGTGTTACAAGTCTCCCCCACTTATTTAGGTTTCGTCCTCGAAACCTGTCAGTCATCAAACAATTGAGGGTAAAATTTCCTCACCTCCTCCTCAGTCTCCCACGTAGATTCTGACCCTTTTCTGTGTCTCCACTGTACCCGTACTAATGGAACCACTTTATTCCGTAAGTGCTTCTCTTTCCAATCAAGGATGGCCACCGGCTGCTCTACATAATTTAGCCGTTCATCGACTTCAATGTCTTCTAATGGTACAAATGCATCATTATCTGCCAGACATTTCCTGAGATGAGATACGTGGAATGTAGGGTGAATTCCACTCAACTCATCAGGTAATTCTAATCTATAGGCCACTTCTCCTACCCTTGCGATAATACGGAATGGCCCTATGAATCTTGGGCTTAGCTTTCCCCTTTTTCGAAACCTGATGATCCCTTTCCAGGGCGATACCTTGAGCATAACCTTGTCACCAACTTCAAATTCTATCGGTCTACGCCTCTTATCAGCATAAGACTTCTGGCGATCCTTTGCGGCCTTCATGAACGCCTTAATCTTATCTAACTTCTCAGTTGTGACCTCAATTACTTCAAGACTCCCCAATTCTTTTGCCCGATTTCACCCCAACACACGGGCGTTCTGCACTTCCTACCGTACAACATCTCGTAAGGTGGCATACCAATGCTGGCATGGTAACTATTGTTATATGAGAATTCTGCCAACGGTAAGTGCTCATCCCAACTTCCTCCAAAGTCGATTACATAGGCTCGTAGCATGTCTTCTAAAGTTTGGATCGTCCTTTCCGACTGACCATCTGTCTAGGGATGGTAAGTCGTACTAATATGCAGTCTAGTCCCCATTGAGTCATGAAACCTCTTCCAGAACTTGGACGTAAACCGCGTGTCCCTATCCGAAACGATAGACACTGGCACACCGTGACGAGCCACGATCTCCTTGATAAATAGCTCTGCCAACCTCTCAGAGGAATACGTCTCACGAATTGGTAGGAAATGGGCGCTCTTTGTTAGACGGTCAACAATCACCCAGATTGCGTCGCTTCCCCTCGCCGTTCGAGGCAGCTTCGTGATGAAGTCCATTGTGATGTGTTCCCATTTCCATTCAGGGATATCCAAAGGCTAGATCTTCCCATATGGCTTTTGGTGTTCTGCCTGAGCAAGTCAGACACTTGCTCACGTACTTAGCCACGTCTCGCTTCATTCCCGGCCACCAGTAATCTTTCTTCAGATCTTGATACATTTTCGTGGCACCGGGGTGTATAGAATATCGAGTTTTGTGAGCCTCATCCATGATTTTCTCCCTTAGATCCCCATAGAGAGGGATCCACATTCTTCCAGATCGGGTTCTAACACCCAAGGTGTTTTCCCCCAAGTCTGAAACTTGTCCTTTCATCCTTTCAGAGTTGACTCTATCCTCTCTTAGTGCCTCATCCTGGAACTCCCTCACTTGTTTCATAACATCAGGCGTCATGATTATCTGGCAAGCCCTCACCCGAATTGGTTCGGGTCGTCCTTTTCGGCTAAGGGCGTCAGCAACCACATTGGCTTTGCCTGGATGATAATGAATTTCACAGTCATAATCCTTGATCAGTTCCAACCACCTCCTCTGCCTCATATTGAGTTCCTTTTGTTCAAAGAAATACTTTAGACTTTTATGATCAGTGAAGATGGTGCACTTCACCCCATACAGGTAGTGCCTCCAAATCTTCAATGCAAACACCACCGCAGCCAACTCCAAATCATGGGTGGGATAATTGGCCTCGTGAACCTTTAATTGTCTAGAAGCATAGGCTATCACCTTCCCTCGTTGCATCAACACGCAACCCAATCCTGCATACGAGGCATCCGAGTAGACCACCAGATCCTCGTTCCCTTCAGGTAACGTCAAGACAGGGGCTTGAGTTAACCTCATCTTCAGTTCTAGGAAGGCGTTCTCTTGATCAGTACCCCATTCATACTTCACGTCCTTTCGGGTCAACTTTGTCAAAGGAGAAGCTATCTTGGAGAAATCCTGGATAAACCTCCTATAGTAGCCTGCCAAGCCTAAGAAACTACGAATCTCAGATGGCGTCTTTGGAGGTTCCCATTGCATCACTGCTTCAACCTTTGCAGGGTCCACCCTGATCCCCTCGGGATTAACCACATGACCCAGAAATTGAACTTCTCGTAGCCAAAATGCGCATTTAGAGAACTTAGCATATAGCTTCTCACTTCTGAGCGTCTCCAATACTTCTCGAATATGATCGGCATGCTCCTCTTCACTTTTTGAATAAATCAAGATGTCATCAATGAACACTATCACCGATTTATCCAACATCGGCCGACATACCCGATTCATAAGATCCATAAAGGCAGCTGGCGCGTTGGTCAAACCAAAGGACATGACGAGGAATTCGTAGTGTCCATAACGCGTACGGAACGCTGTCTTAGGAATGTCTTGTTCTTTCACCTTCAGTTGGTGGTAACCAGACCGCAGGTCTATCCTTGAAAACCAGCTGGCACCCTGAAGTTGATCGAACAGGTCGTCGATCCTTGGTAACGGATACCGATTCTTTACGGTCAGCTTATTGAGCTCGCGATAGTCAATGCACATCCGCATGCTACCATCTTTCTTCTTGACGAATAAAACCGGAGCACCCCATGGAGAGATACTCGGTCGGATGAAGCCTTTATCCAATAAATCTTGCAACTGGTCCCTCAGTTCTACCATCTCCGAAGGAGCTAATCGATACGGTGCTTTAGCGACAGGTTGAGCTCCCGGTAGCAAATCAATCTGGAATTCGATTTCGCGGTCAGGCGGCACACCGGTCAGGTCTTCAGGAAAGACGTCAGGAAACTCGCGCACTACTGGCACGTCTGATAATTGTGGCTCTGGCGCATCCACATCTTTTACATAGGCCAAGTAAGCGCTGCACCCACGTCTCAAGTACTTTTCAGCTGTGATCATCGACACGACCTTCGGTACACAACACACCTTATCTCCACGAACCGTAACAGAACTACCGTCGGGCGCTGTTAGACGAATTATCTTCTTACTACATACTATATTGGCTTCATAGGTAGCTAACCAATCCATGCCTAACACCACATCGAAACCTCCTAAGGCCATAACATGCAACCTAGCAGGGAACTTACAATCTTCTAACTCAATCAGGCAATCCTCAACCACCTCAGTTACCTTAGTGGACTTACCAATGGCTGTTTCTACATAGAAAGGCTCATCTAACTTTCTACTCTTATCATGCAACAAACGACAAAAGGCAGCAGACACAAAACTCCTACTAGCACCAGAATCAAAGAGCACAGAAGCATATTCATGGTCTACCAGAAACATACCTGAAACTACTTCTGGGTCTGCCCTGGCCTCCTCGCGAGTTATGTTGAATGCCCTCGCCTTCGCCTTTGAACCGTCACCCCTTCCCTTATCTCCAGCTTTAACAGTTCCTGATCCTTCTGGTTTTCCTTCTTACAGTCTCTTCCCGCATGACCCATCTCACCACACAGGTAACACCTCCCCACCTTGCAATCCCTAGCATAGTGGCCCTCGCCTCCACATTTGAAAACATTTTCCCGTCCCAAATCTGCACTCCCCTGAATGACCTTTCCACATTTTCTACAAACACCTCCTTCACCAGTATTTCCCTGTCTCCCAGACTGATCTCACCTCATCCTCTTCTCTCCACTCCGGAAGTTATCACCTCCGAACCTTTTCCCATTTCCATTCTTGTTCCCATTCCATTTCTCCACCTTCTTCTGTACAGGCGCCGGGTCTCTCTCATCGTACAACCTCCCAGCTAAATCCACCACAGACCTAAACGTACCCGGTCTGGCTGCAATCATGTGCCTCCTGATGTCCACAGGCAAACCCTGTATGTATCTTTTGATCTTCCTGGACGCAGGTGTCACCATGTCTGGCACAAGTCTTGCAAGTTCATTGAACTTGGAGGTATACTCTTGATGAGTCATGTTCCCAGCCTTTAAATACAAGAACTCCTTTTCAATCTTGTCTAATTCCCGATGGGGACAATACTCCTCCAGCACTAACTCCTTCAACTCCGACCACTTCATCTTGGCTATCGATCGCTTCCCCTCAGCCTGGACAATATTGTCCCACCAGCATAACGCTGAGTCAACAAAGGAATGAGTGGCAAACTTAACTTTTTGATCCTCGCGGCACTCACTAATTTCCAGTACCGCTTCCATCTCTCTGACCCAACGATGAGCAGCAGTAGTAGTGCCGTTACCGTCAAAGGTTGGGGGCTTGCACCTTTGAAATGCCCCATAGTTGCACCCTCTAGTAGTCTCTCTCTTGGACTCCTCATCACTATCGTCATCATGGACTACCACCTTAGGGTTTGATGGCTCCTCTTCAGACTCATCAGTCCTCCCAATGGACTTTCCTGAATTCTTCTCACTTTCCTTCCCCTTCTTCTCAGCTTTCTCTCCATCCTTGACTGCTTTGATCACCTCGGTCACTACCGAGGGTAAGACATTTTGCATGACATTGTAGACCTCATCAGCGATAGCCTCCTTCACAGTGGGTTTGAGGGTGGCTGATCCCTCCCCCTCCGGGTGACTATGGAGGTTGACTCCTCATGAACAGTCTCGGGAGCCTTAGCTTTGCTCCGGGTGACACGTGGCTCAGTAGTACGCCCGCCACGAGCACCGCCTCGGGTTGCCTTCCCAGATTTTCTACCAGCCATAACTAATTCCTATAAGATTCAAACACCAAAGTGGTTATTCAAGATAATTGCTCAGATCATTATAAGTATGGTAAGTCCTTAATTACAGTGGCCAAGTGTGATTAACCACTTACCTTACCCTCCTGTCCCAAGCAATCACTATCCTAACACATATCAGTATTCAAATCTACAAGCACATAAAACAAATAGCACACGCACATAATTCCGGTTTTACTTGAAACTTTTACCTGATGGCACGTAGCTACTTGGATTGGCATCCTTCATTCGGTCCCATTTTCAGTTTAAGTTTAGGTTTTGAAAATAGTTTACCCAATTCTCTTAAACTTTGGCTCTGATACCAACTTGTAAGGCCCCGTTCCCGGGAAGCCTCACAGTTGGTTAATCATAGCATAAAATCAGTTTAATAATAAAACATTGCAGCGGAAATAATTAGACATTCATTTAAAACTTAGAAACCATATTGTACTCATACATTTGTCCTTTAATTTCAAAACAAAACATGTTACTTGTTCTTAAATTACAATAAAGATTTTAAATAAATGCCATCCATAGCTCCCCAAGTAGCTCCATGTGCCATCCTCAGCATCAGCGTTTACCTGCCAACTATTATGCATAAAAGTCAGCTTCGCTGAGTGAGTTCTAGTTTTAAATAATATAAGAAAATATGAACTTTATCCTTCATATAATGACCATGCATACATCATAGCACATAACATTACTTGCATCATAATAAGCATGTTCATTATCTTTCATTTATTCATTATCTTTCACTTTCATCATAAACGAGATTGCACAAAGCAAGAGCTCCATGTTGATTGACAACAAATGCCAATCCCTGTCGGTACACATGAAAACGGTAGCTAACCCCCGACAGTTGATCCACACTGCAAAGCACATAGCCCGCTCATGAATACGGATCCATCATCATACATCAGACTCACATAAGTGAAGTCTATCATAGTGCTTGCAAGACTTTTCATCATCAAACGGGCCCGGGGGTAACATTCATTAAGTTTCGCTTTTCATCAATATCATCTTTCTCTTTAATATATATAATACTTAACTTATTAAGTACACATCATGCCAAGTAAAATCATCATAAAACATAACCGAACCGCCGCGGGACAGCGGGGGTTCGGGGGCGGCAGCCCCTGACAGCGGGGTCCTAGGGGCAGCAGCCCCTAGTGGGATCCAAGGGGCAACGCCCCTGGCTGGGGCCGGGCTGACCTGGTCAGCGCGAAAAATTTTTATATTTAAACATTTATATAGCACATTTACTTATAGAAAAATCGTTCTTCCTGTTAAAACCCCTTAAAATCTTGATCATTTAAAAACGTAAATTTAGTATGCATAATAGCCCCAAAACATGGAAAAACTTATAAATAGGGGATCTAGAACTCACTTGAATACCACGAGTAACCTCTAGACTAAGGTTTCTAGGCTAGGATCCCACTACACAACCTGCAGACAAGTTAACACTTCTAAGGGGTTAATTTCTGCCTAAATTCGCTGCTAATTTCGCTGCAAGATCAGCAATTTCGCAGCTAGGTTCGCCAACAGTTTCGCTGCTAGTTTCACCAGCAGTTTCGCTGCTAGTTTCGCTAGCACCTTCGCTGGCAGTTTCGCTGGCATCTTCGCTGCCAGCTTTGCTGCCAGTTTCGCCCAACTTTCGTTGGAAAAACATGTCTGCGAAACTACCTGCGAAAAAATAATTTCGCAGGAAGATCCACAGTTTCGCTGGTTGAATATGCAAATTCGCTGGATGAACACACAGTTTCGCAGATCGCATAAAAATCACGAACCAATCCGTTTTTAACCCAAAATCATAACTTTTTACGTCCAATCTCTTAGTTTATCATCCCGAGGCTAAATCTAAGCTTTATACATGTTTCATACGTAAAAATGTGACCTTTATGCGATTCTTTGCAACTTTTCAAAACCCAAACCCTAGAATCGGGTTTGATCTACAGAAGGGTTTAGAGGTCGATTCTTACCTGGATTTCTTGCTTCTTTCTTAGATCTTGATGCTCCAACACCCAGATCTTCAATATCTTCACCTTAGAATCTTCAAATCTTGAGTTTTCTCCACTTTCTCTCTCTACTTTCTCTCTCTATGAAGTTTGGTGGCTAGGGTTGTAATGATGGAGATGGAGGCTGATTTGGGTAGGTTAAGGGCTGATTATGGGCCTTAATCACTTAGGCTCTTGTCCATAAACCCAATTTGGCCCATAACCCATTTCCTTCTTTTATTAAATACCCATTATTTAAACCCATTATCCTTAATGACTCGTTTCGACTTTTCGGGGTGTTACACTTATTCTTGATTCTTTAACTCTCCCCGACGAATGAAACTTATTAATATATTCTCGACGACATGTGGATTCGTACGCTTTATATCTATGGTTTAAATCTTTAGACTCTATGTCTAATATATACAAATCTCATCAAGGTTTTGATTCTATGAACCTAAGAAATATTGTGTGACACATAGACTCTTGTATTCTGGATTCCTGGCAAAAGGCCTTCGGGCTAAGGTAAGCATTTCGCATAAATCCTAAGGGACTAGTTATGCTTACCTGGGATTTCTGGGATGAGTGATAAACTATGGTCAACATACACAATTTTCTAAGGCAAATAGGTCAATTTACCTTGACGTGTCAACGTTTCCAAATGGTAATGCGGTACCAAATGGAACCATTCCATGTGCCGTACAACCTTTGACAAATTCTTGTTTAAATTACTATCCTTTATCATTCTCACTCCCGTGTTTAACTCCTTTTGTATATCCAGCATGTCTTATCACCATGGAAAGCGTGGAAGTTCCAATCGTAAACTCGCAGCAATGATCGCCCGGCCAATAACACGTTCATCGTTAGTGAGTGGTTACTAAACTTAGCAGCACCTTAATGGAAAATAACAACAACAACACTAATGGTAACAATAGTAGTGGTGACAACAATGCTTATGGGGAGAATAGAAACAACCAACACGAGAACAATCGCACCTGCACCTTCAAACATTTCAACTTGTGCAAACCCACTAGTTTTAGTGGAAAAGAAGGAGCCACTAGACTTCTCGAGTGGTTTGAAAGTATGGAGAACACGTTCATCTTTAGTGAGTGCCTCGATGAGTTCAAGGTTCGCTATGCTGCAAGTGTCCTTCAACAACAGGCACTAACATGGTGAAATAGTGAAAAGAGGAACCGAGGGGCTGAAGCTGCCTTGGCATTGCCTTGGGAAGAATTTAAGGATATAATGATCCAAAAGTTCCACACAAGGAGCGAGTTATAAAAGTTGGAGGAAGAATTCTGGAATCTCAAGCAAGATGGTGGAAATCACTTGGCTTATTCCACCCAGCATCATGAGTTGAGTATGTTTCTACCACACATGGTGGACACCGTGCCCCGCAACATTGAGAAATTTATCAAGGGGGTACCACCTTAAATCCAAGATGTCGTGGTGGGTAGTGGGCCCACAACTTTGGGAGAGGCAATTACTATCACCGCACAGCTCACTGAGAATCATATTAGGGATGGCACAATGTCGGTGAAAGGTGCCAAGTCTGTTGCAAAGGTGACACCCGATGCAACAAGGGAGGTAAAGGCCGAGTCATCCTCTCAAAACAAGAAGCGTAAGATCACCCCGACACGCAACTATGCTGTGACAGAACCAAATGCTCCTCAAAGACAAGTGGTGGTTACAAATCAAGCCCCCATGGCTAGAGCTTATGATGGGCCATACCCGATGTGTAATATGTGCAAGTACCACCACGCGAGCAACATTCCATGCCGAGTCTGCTCGTTGTGTGGGAAGTATGGGCATTTGGTGGCTACTTGCCTTTGCGCGCCGAACAATACTGCGATGCTTACCAACCGAACCTGCTATAATTGTGGCGAACGTGGGCATTTTTATCCACAATGTCCTCGCAATGCGGGAACCTTGCCACCAGCTTGTGGAAGGGCTTTCAACATCAACGCCAATCAAGCACAAGCCAACAACGACGTGGTGAATGGTACGTCGTTGAATTACTTTTAAATCTTTCTTTGTCCTGTAAAAATTCCTACCTGTGTTCATCATACCAATAATAGGTTATTACCAAACAGGTATGTATCTTATAAATAGTCATTATGCTTCTATATTGTTTGATTTGGGTGCGGATAGGTGTTTTGTCTCCTTGGAGTTCAAGCCTATACTTTCTAAGCCGCGCATAAATCTGGAAAGATCCTTCACGATCGAAGTCGCCGATGGAAAATCGATCGTCGTTGACGTCGTAATACGCGATTGTACCTTGAGCCTTTAAAAACACGAGTTCTCCATCGACCTCATTCCTATGCAACTGGGAAGCAATGATGTTATTATCGGCATGGATTGGTTAACCAAGCAACACGCGGAAATTCTATGCTTCGAGAAGTGCATTCGAATTCTTTTACCGTCGGGAGATACTTTGAAAGTCTTTGGGGAGAAATCATCCCAATGACTCAAACGTATGTCCTGCATCAAGGCCTGAAAGTGCTTAAGTAAGAACTACGTAGCTTTCATGGCGTATGTAGATAATACGAAAGCCAAGGGTAAGGAACTGAAAGACATTCCTGTCGTGCGAGATTTTCCTAAAGTGTTTGTGAGGATCTTAAGGGGTTACCTCCCGTGCGAGAAGTTGAATTCAAGATTGACTTGATCCCTGGTGCGAACCCTGTGGCTAAATCACCTTATCGTCTTGCACCGTCTGAAATGCAAGAATTGGCTAGTCAACTGCAAGAGTTGACCGATAAGGGATTCATTCGTCCTAGTTCTTCACCATGGGGTGCACCTGTGTTATTCGTGAAGAAGAAAGATGGTTCTTTCAGTATGTGTATCGACTACCGAGAACTCAACAAGCTCACCATCAAAAACCGATATCCTTTTCCTCGAATCGATGATCTCTTCGATCAACTTCAAGGAGCAACCCGATTCTCGAAGATTGATCTATGTTCTGGGTAACATCAATTACGTGTCAACGATGACGACATTCCAAAGACCGCTTTTCGTACTCGATATGGACATTACGAGTTCATGGATATGCCTTTTGGCTTTACCAATGCACCTGCCGTGTTCATGCATGAATCGAGTATGTAAACCGTATTTGGATATGTTTGTGATCGTGTTCATTGATGACATTCTTATTTATTCCAAGACAAAAATTGATCAGGAGTTGCACTTGCGACAAGTTCTGGAACTTTTAAAGAAGGAGCAACTATACGCCAACTTCTCCAAGTGTGAGTTCTACCTAGAAGAAGCTCAATTTTTAGGGCATGTGGTGAATAGCCAAGGAATTCATGTTGATCCTGCTAAAATACAAGCCGTAAAAAATTGGTGTGTTCCCACAACCCCAATCGAGGTTCGTTCTTTTCTGGGCTAAACTTTTCGAAGATTGCTAAGCCATTAACGGCGCTAAACCAAAAGAACCGACTTTTTGAATCAGGACCCGAACAAGTAGAGGCTTTCGAGACACTAAAACGCAAGCTGTGTAACGCTCCTATTCTCACACTCCCCGATGGAAACGACGACTTTACCGTGCACTGTGATGCCTCTAATCAAGGTCTTGGTTGTGTTCTCATGCAACGAGGCAAAGTCATAGCATACGCGTCGAGGCAATTGAAGGTTCATGTAGTGAACTACACAACTCACGATCTTGAACTTGGTGCTATGGTTTTCGCTTTGAAGATCTGGCGACACTATCTTTATGGGAGGCAATGCATAGTTTACACCGATCATAAGAGTCTCCGACACGTATTCAATCAAAAGGATCTCAACATGAGGCAAAGATGTTGGATCGAGTTGATTAGCCACTACGACTACGACATTCGCTACCACCCTAGGAAGACAAATGTTGTAGCTGACGTGCTGAGTCGCAAAATCGATAACAAGAATGTCTCACTCCAAGAAATCCGAGATCGAAGGAAGTGGTTTGACACGTTAGGGGAAATTGAACTGAGATTCATGTGGATGTTAACGAGGCTACTATCATGCTTCAAAACATAAGGATTGATAGTGATCTCGAGTTAAACATTCGCGAGGCTCAACAAGCAGCGTTAACCGACGAAGGGAAATATGAAGAATTGGTGTTTAACGTTCGGTCACAACTGGAGGCAAAACCGAACGGCATGTGGTACTTTTTGAATCGACTTTGGATCTTGAATCGAGATAATCTTCATCACTTCATTATGAACGAAGCTCATCAAACACGATATTCTATTCATCCTGGCTCCGATAAGATGTACATGGACCTACGTGGTCAATATTGGTGGCCTAGAATGAAGAAATATATTGCGTTTTATGTTTCCAAGTGTCTCACATGTGCAAGAGTCAAAGTCGAGCACCAACGACCAAGTGGTTTACTTGAACAACCCAAAATCCCTGTGTGGAAATAAGAACATATATTCATGGATTTCATAACCAAGTTGCCTCGTACTCCTCGTGGTCATGATAGTATATGGGTGATTGTTGACCGTTTGACCAAAATGGCACATTTCATACCAATACGAGACACATACAAAGTTTCAAGATTGGCTCGCATCTACATTGATGAAATTATGAGTCGTCATGGCGTGCCGTTGCACATCATATCCGACCAAGACACTCGTTTCAATTCGCACTTTTGGTCGTCTATGCAAGAACTCTTGGGTACTCAGTTGGATTTAAGTATGACTTACCATCCTCAAACTGATGGTCAAACCGAACGAACAATTCAAACCCTCGAGGACCTACTACGTCTTTGTGTCCTTGACTTTGGTGGTGACTGGGATACGCATTTACCATTAGCGGAATTTTCATATAACAATAGTTATCACTCAAGTATCAAGATGGCACCGATGGAAGCACTCTATGGTCGTAAATGCCATTCATCGATCTGTTGGACCGACATTCGTGAGAACCTCATCACTGGTCCTAAACTCATTCAAGAAACGGCCGACAAAGTTTCCAAAATTCTAAATAACCTTGAAGTGGCTAGAAGTCGTCAAAAGAATTATGCCGATAAAAGACGCAAACCGTTGGAATTTCAAGTCGACGACATGGTTCTTCTTAAGGTCTCTCCATGGAAAGGTGTTGTTCGTTTCGGGAAGAAGGGTAAGTTAGCCCCACGTTTTACAGGACCTTTCAAAATTCTGAAAAGAATTGGGAAAATGGCTTACAAACTGGAACTACCTTCTGAACTTAGCGGAGTTCATCCTGTCTTCCATGTCTCAAACCTGAGGAAATGCCTAGTTGATGAAAATTTGCATGTTCCACTAGAGGAAATTCAAATAGATGAGTCATTGCATTTCGTTGAGAAGCCTGTTGAGATTATGGATCGAATCCTGAAGAAGACTTGAACAACTACCACACCGATCTTCAAAGTCTGGTGGGAAAACAAACGTGGAGTTGAGTTTACTTGGGAACGTGAGGAACATATGAAAAAGATGTACCCGCATTTGTTTGTTTAATTTCATTCTTAATTTCAGGACGAAATTCTCTTAAGTTGGGGAGACAGTAACATATTGTATTTTTCTTTAAATTAAAAGTTAATGTCGTTAAATTCTTGTAAGGATCATTGTTGCCAATTATGAGACTTATGGGTTATTATGCTTATTTCTTGGTTGATCTTTAATTCTTTAATTTGAAAGCTAATAATTTTAATTGTTAAATGGAACATAATAATTGTAAGGATTCCTGAAGTCTGATGCAACCCAAAACAGCCTAAGTGTCTCAGCAACATGCACTAAGTACTGAAGTGAAGAATGCTTCGGAAGTTTTACACAAAGCATTAGAAAATACTCTAAGTGTAAAATCTTCCGAAGCCAAGACCAATATCTTCCGAAGCCAAACATGAAGTCTTCCGAAGCTTCAGAGACAAAGTCTTCCGAAGCTTCAACCTATGAAGACAGATTCTTCGAAGACTTTTAGTACACATGCTTTATCTGATGTACTGTTCCATAAAGCACCTTTTCCGCTGCATCTCTGTAAAGTCACCAACTTACATGAGTTGGTGAAAGGGTCTTGCTTTTGGTAATGTACATTAGGTCTTGAGTCTTCAACTTTCCTTTATGTACTTATCCTTTTTGTATTGTATAAGGATGTGAGCTATGGCATGTCATAGTCACAAGGTCAAAAGGCAGATATGCCTTTTGATCCTACAATTGATCTTGTTAGTGTCTAGTCAATTGTATCCAGCTGGCTTTCAAAGTATAGCCGGCTGTAGGTTGTAGTATAAGTATTTCAAGTTCTTGTATCTTTTCTTTATGCTTTGTAACACTTGTAAAAGAACTTGAGAAAGCAATATACTGCCTCCTTGAAACCCATATTCTCTTGTTATGTCTCTTGCTTTACTTGTGTTCTTTGTATCACCTTTGGTTACCCAGTTCACTGTTTGATTAGAGCTTAGTTAATCTCCTCATTGTGTTGTTGTGTTGTAATTGTGCTTAAGCCCTTAAACGGTCCTGCAATTGGTATCAGAGCTTTCCAGGCTCTTGATATAAGATCTAACCATCTTAAGATCCCTCACACACACAAAAGCTAAACTCTTCAAATGGCTTCCATCTCAAAGACTGATATGGAGACTGGAACCATGAACAAATCCCCACTGATCACTCTTGATGATTTTGACACCTAGTGCATGAGGATGGAAGGTTTCATCAGGTCTCTTGATTCAAGAATGTGGGAATCTGTTGAGAATGGACCTTTCATACCCAACACCCCCTCTGCTACTGGTGCTGGTATGATTCCTAAAGATGTGGCCAACTACTCAGATGAAGATAGAAAAAGAGTAGAGATTGACAGGAAGGCCATGACTGCTCTTCAAACTGCTCTCCCAAACTCTGTATACAGAGGTTTTAAGAAGTGCAAGACAGCCAAACAGCTGTGGGATGCACTGAAGCTGATGTATGAAGGCTCCTCTGAAGCCAAGGAGAACAAGAAAGATCTTCTGAAGCAGCAGTTTGAAAATTTCACCTTCAAAGCAGGTGAGACCATGACCCAACAATACTTCAGGTATGTTGAGATTGTGGATACCCTAGTGGATGGAGGAGTTCCTCTTGAGAACAGGGACATTGTAAGGAAGTTCATGTCCTCACTTCCTAGGCAATGGACACACTATTGTGTGGTGATCAAGAGGACTGAGAACCTTAAGACTCTTACTCTTACAGAGTTGTATGGAATTCTCAGTGGATACCAGATGGAGATGAACATGCAAGGTTCATCTGGCAACTCCAACAATCAAATGGGTTCAGCCCTTCATGTGGTTGAAAGGGACAGCATAGAACCTCAGCATCATCTCTTATGCTACCCTGACAACTCACAAAAGGGTCCTTTCATCACCTTCCCGGAGACACCAAGGGAGAACTTTACTCAAGGAAGCCCATTCCAAGAGACAAGTTCTTCTCAAGCCTTTGTGTCTGCAGATGAAAGCTGTGGGAATTATCTCTTCACTCTTGAAGACCTGGACTGTATCCATCCAGATGACCTGGAATACATGGAGATAGTTCAGCAGATGGCTCTCCTCACTCACAGAGCCAAGAAGTTCTACAAGAGGACAGGAAGAAGATTTCCAAGCAATGCTACCAGTAGTAAGTTTGGGCTGGATAAAAGCAAAGTTAAGTGTTACAACTATAACCTTATGGGTCACTTTGCCAGGGAGTGTAAGGCACCAAAAGCAAATGGGGGCCAAACACAACCCAGACCAAATTTTACTGACAAAGCTCCTCAGGCTGAGAAGACAAAGCAACATGCTGCTGTTGCTGTTGAAGAAGGAGGCTTTGACTGGAGTTTTCAGGTGGAGGATGCTTCTCCAAACCAAGCACTGATGGCTGACCATGATGAAGCCAAGGTATTGGAACATCTTTGCTCCCCTGAATGCATTGCTAAAGTAAATAGATACAGGTCCTATAACCTAGAGATGAGATCTGATCTTGAGTCATTAAATATATTAAAATCTGATTTTAGAAAGTCTGAAAATGATTACAAGTTAAAGATAGAGGACTTGGAGAAAACCATTTCAGTACTAAAACATGAACATACAGATTTCAGAACTCAGATCCAAGATCTCATCACTAAGTTAACTGAGTGCCAGGCTGAGCTTGTGATCAGCAAAGCCAAGGCAGAGAAGAGTGTTCTTGAAGAAGAGACCTTCAAGAACATGATATCCTCATCCCTACACAACAAGGTTTGTTATCAAAATAGACAGGGACTGGGATCAAATGAGATAGCTCCTCCACACACAATCTTGTCTGTAAGATCTCCTAGGTGTGGAACTTGTGAAGATGAGCTTCCTCTCATAGATCCTGTAAGTGAGGATGATGAAGAAGTGATAGTGAAGAATTCCTCTGAGAAGAGTGAAGAAGAGGATTCTTCCAAGGGCCACTATCCTTTGAGGAGAAGAAATCAACTGTGATGACCAAGTCCAAAAGAAAGAACTTGATCAGAAAGAGCAAAAGGAAGGCAAAGAAGGCTCAAGAAATCAAGGCTACTTTTGATGCTAAGCAGAAACAAGTTTTTATCTCTGCAGGTTTCAAAGTAGTAAGGACTGAAGACATCAACCAAGACTCCTCAGCTAAGAGTCATGGTTCTTGTTCAAATCATCTCAGTGCCAAGAAGAAGACTGAGCTGCTGTGTACCACTGCTGCACAGCCTGGACCATCAAACTCCAAGAACAGTTCAAAGCCCAAAGGAACTGTCTCAGCATCTACCAAGATGAAGGTGGAGAAGGGATGTGACCAAAGCCAGTCTTGTTCTCAAAGGGAGACTTCTTTGAAGAAGAAAATGTTGTGTGTTATGTGTGAAAGTACTTCTCACATTGCCAAGGATTGCCCATACAATCCTAAAAGTACTGTCCACATGACTAAAACAAAGACTTCAAAGAGTCTCAAGAAGTCTCAAGCTTCGGAAGGAAAGTCTGTTTCCTTCGGAAGCTCCAAATCAAAGAAGAAGGTAAGTGGAAAATTACCTTCGGAAGCAAAGTTGGTCTCGGAAGAAAGGAGTTCTTCCGAAGCACTAAAGTCTGCTGCAGTGACTGTAGATTCTTCCGAAGGATCAGTCATCAAAACTTGTGAAGTTCCAAAAGCTTCTAAGGTTTTGAAGGTCAAGTCCAAGACTCCAAAGGTGGTGTGGAAGTCTAAGAAAGACCAAATGACTGAGGTTTCTCCATCAACAACAGCTGAAGATCCCCATAGTACAACCATAGGATCTATTACTGTTGCATTACCTTCTATTACTATTAATGAGCCCAAGACAAGTAAGGCTTGGGTTTCCAAATGTAACTAATCATTTTCTCTGTGCAGGAACAGCTCAAGACCAACAGGAATGTCTGGATAATTGACAGTGGCTGTTCCAGGCACATGACAGGCAATAGGTCTCTACTCCATAATTTTGAGAGAATTGATGGAGGACCAGTTGCTTTTGGAGGAGATGAAGGTGGTTACATTTCTGGAAGGGGCAAGGTCACAAATGGTAAGCTCAGCATTGAGAAGGTAAACTTTGTTAAGGAGCTTGGGTACAATCTTCTGAGTGTATCCCAATTTTGTGATCAGAGTCATAACATGCTCTTTACTGAGCATGAGTGCATTGTTCTCAAACCTGGTGTGGTCATTCCTCATGAGCATATCCTGCTCAGAGCCCCCAGGAAAGGGAACATGTACAAGATGGATTTGCAAGAAACATCTCCCTCAGGAGAAGTTTCATGCTTTCTATCTAAAGCAAATAGTGATGAGTCTTTCCTATGGCATAAAAGAATGTGCCATGTAAACTTTAAGAACATGAATAAATTAATTAAACATGATCTGGTAACTGGAATGCCAAAGAAAGAGTTTACTAGTGATGATCATTGTGTTGCATGCCTGAAAGGGAAGCAACACAAGGTATCTCACAAGCCTAAGGAAAAGAACTCCATCACTACTCCCCTACACTTGTTACATATGGATCTCTTTGGCCCCACCAGTGTAATGAGTTTAGGAAGGACCTCTTACTGTCTGGTGATCACAGATGATTTTACAAGATTCACTTGGGTCTTCTTCCTTAGAACTAAGGATGAAACCCCTGAGATTCTGAAGAATTTCATCTTAAAAGTTGAGAATCAATGTGATCACAAGGTCAAAACCATAAGATGTGATCAGGAACTGAATTCAAGAACCAAATCCTTGATGCATTTTGTGATGAAAAGGGTATTACAAGACAATATAGTGCTCCCAGGACTCCTCAGCAAAATAGAGTTGCTGAGAGGAGAAACAGGACACTTATTGAAGCTGCAAGAACTATGTTGTCTGACTCTAAACTGCCTATCACCTTCTGGGCAGAGGCAGTCAATACTGCTTGCTATGTGCAAAACAGAGTTTTAGTAGTTAAGACACATGGTAAGACTCCTTATGAACTTTGGCACAAGAGAAAACCTTTCATTGGTTTTCTCAGGTCATTTGGATGTCCTTGCACCATCTTGAATACCAAAGATCAAATTGCCAAGTTTGCTGAGAAATCAGATGATGGACACTTCATTGGATACTCTTCTCAAGCTAAAGCTTATAGAGTATACAATCTCAGAACTAGAATTGTTGAGGAGTCAGCCAATGTGACTTTCAATGAGCACACTCCTTGTGTGGCTGGTTCTGGTCCGGATTGGCTGTTTGATCTTGATTTAGTTACCAACTTTTTTAACAAATCTTGTGAGTATGTTTCAGGATCTGCAGAAAATCTAAATACAGGTGATCCTGATCCAAGATTTGAGCTAGGAAGACCTTTAACTCATACATCTTCAGCTCCAGTTGGAACTACTTCAGCAAATGAGGTTTCTATCAGCACAACAATGACAAATTCAGCTGATACATCTGGCATGCCTTCAAATTCCAACTCAGAGGCCTCTCAACCAGATAAAGACACCTCACTTGTAGAAGACAACAATGGTGATGGTGATAGTGATCAGGAATTTCTTGATGCTAATAACCATACCATAGATGACAACATCAATGATGTCTCACACTCATTGGATCAAGTTAATCTTGATAAGTGTGATAATGTGGAGGGTGAATCTTCAAGACCAGATTTAAATTTCTCAAATTTAGATCTTTCTCAACAACTTGCTGTGATCCCTCAGCTAAGGATCCACAAGTCTCACCCCACCACAAACATCATTGGAGATGTTGTCACAGGGGTAAGAACAAGAGGACAAACCCATGAAGCAAATGTTTGTCTTCACTCTTGTTTCTTATCTCAGATAGAGCCCAAGAAAGTTGATGAAGCTCTAAAGGATGGATGTTGGGTTGAAGCTATGCAACAAGAGCTGCTTCAATTCAAAAGGCAGAAAGTTTGGAACCTTTGTCCTCTCCCTCATGGGAAGACTACCATTGGAACCAAATGGGTTTTAAAAACAAGAAGGATGATAGGGGAATCATCATCAAGAACAAGGCAAGACTAGTTGTTCAAGGATACACACAAGAAGAAGGGATTGACTACACTGATGTCTTTGCTCCTGTAGCAAGACTAGAAGCTGTTAGGATATTCCTGGCATTTGCTGCATCCAAGAACTTCATGGTCTAACAACTTGATGTAAAGTGTGCTTTCTTATATGGAGTGATTGATGAGGAGGTTTATGTCAAACAGCCACCTGGTTTTGTAGACCCTGATCATCCTGATTATGTCTGCAAGCTTGACAAAGCTCTTTATGGGCTGCATCAGGCACCCAGGAAGTGGTATGAGACACTATCTGAGTATCTTTGTAAGCATGGATACAGAAGAGGTACTATAGATGGAACTCTCTTCATCAAAGGACAGGGAAATGACTTATTGCTGGTTCAAGTATATGTTGATGACATCATCTTTGGTTCAACTAATCCAAAGCTCTGCAAAGACTTTGAGAAGCTGATGAAAGACAGATTTGAGATGAGTTCAATGGGAGAACTCAACTTCTTTCTGGGAATTCAAGTGAAGCAGGTTGAAGATGGCATCTTCATAAGTCGGTCAAAGTATGTTCAAGACATACTAAAGAGGTTCAATATGACTGATTGTAAGATTGCTAAGACACCCATAGCCAGAAACCACTCTCTTGGTCCAGATCTTGAGGGGGAGTGTGTAGATGAACACTTATACAGGGCTATGATTGGGTCTCTTATGTATCTTACAGCTAGCAGGCCTGATATTATGTTTGCTACATGTATTTGTGCAAGATATCAAGCCAACCCTAAGATGTCTCACTTAATCATTGTGAAAAGAATTTTAAGATACCTCAAAGGTGCTTCAACTCTTGGTCTGTGGTATCCAAAGAATCCCAATTTCAATCTGTATGCCTATACAGATAGTGATTATGGTGGTTGCAATATGACTGCAAAGTCTACATCTGGGGGATGTCAATTCCTTGGTGGAAGGGTGGTCTCATGGCAATGCAAGAAACAATCCTGCGTGTCTGCATCAACTGCTGAGGCTGAATACATTGCTGCTGCAAGCTGCTGTGCTCAAGTGCTTTGGATTCAAAATCAGATGCTGGACTATGGATTTAACTTCAAAGAGACTCCTATCCACATAGACAACAATAGTGCTATCTCTATCACTGAGAACCCTGTGCAGCATTCAAGGACCAAACACATCAACATCAGGTATCATTTAATAAGGGATAACTATGAAAAAGGATTAATTAAACTAGTCAAAGTTCATACAGATGAACAATATGCTGATCTGTTCACAAAAGCTTTTGATGAACAGAGATTTAAGTATCTGATATCAGCTATTGGGATGATTAACTTTGAGTAGACTTTTTATTAAAACTAATTCTAATTATTTCTTCTTAAAATATGTGTGTCCTAAGTTGTCTAGTTCATCACTTTCATAAGCTCATGTTTTCTTTGGATGTAAAATTCTTTTTGAAGACTTTCCTTAGATTCTTGAAAATTTTTTATACTTCGGAAGATAAAATTTTATCTTCGGAAGAAAAACATGTCTTCAAAATAAATAAATGTCTAAGAGATTTTACCTTCGGAAGAAGTCAAATTCATCTTCCGAAGCTTAAAATTCTTATCTCAGACACTTATTTACTTTTAAGAACCTTTTCCTTCCGAAGCAAAATTAACCTTCGGAAGCTTTGTTTATTTTCATACAAAGCATTCAAGGGTTTATTTCTCTTCCGAAGCATAAATTATCAAGACTCTCAGGAAAATCTTCCGAAGTCATTTTAGCTTCGGAAGCTTTTTAAATCAAAACTTCCGAAGACAAATAAACTTCGGAAGCTTTTCGAATTCCAAGAAAACTACTTTTTGAGCAAAAGTAAACTACCTTTTCAGAGGTGGGACCGACTTTCGGATTTCAAAGTTTATCCTCTTTCATTAACTTTGGTTCAAATCCTTTTTCATATAAATACCCAACGGTTCCCCCTCTTTCCCACTATCTTCCTCAATTCTACTGTTTCTCTAACCTAATTCTCTAAACCGCCTTTGCTTTCTACCTTTCTTCACCCTTAAGCTTCTGAAATGGCCAACCTTAACCGCAGAAACAACCCTGATTTCTCCATGCAACTACACAGGCAACATAATCAAGTTGCTCTGTTAAGCTCTGAGAAAGATGCAAGTTTCTCAGAGATTTGCCAATTCTTGACTCTGTCAAATTATTTCACCTCCCTAACCATTGATCCTACTCTATATGAGGATCATTTGCTTGAATTCTGGAAGACCTGCCAAGAGGTCATTATGGATGGGGAGAAGGCACTGTCTGCCACAGTGCAAGGGAGGACAATCTTCATCACTCCAGCCATCATTAACCAACATCTACAGCTGGATGATGAAGAAGGTGAGGTGTCCTTCCCAAAAGATGCTGTTAATCATTCTTTTGAGCAGATGGGCTATGAGGGAGATTTCTCTGTAAAGACCTTTAGGAAAGGGAAGGTCTCATCCCAATGGAAATTCGTGCTCCATGTGGTTATCCACAGCTTGTCAAACAAGCATGGTGGATGGGACCAGATTCCTGAGGATCTCTCCTTTATAGTTCATGGAATGGTTCAGGGGGTCAAGTTCAGGTATTCACAATTTGTCTATACTAATTTACTTGCAAACTTAGACTCCTTAGAGTATTACATGTTTCCTAGATATGTTCAACACATTCTCAACTGTGAACTGGGCTCACAGTTGAGGGAAACAGGTAATATTCTTAAATTGGGACAGATGAAGCCCGGCATCTTTAAAATAATGAAGAAGCCAACTGTAGGCTTCTCTGGGGTAGAAACAGCCCTAGTCCCAAAAATGTTAGAGCTCATTGCTCAAGGTGACAACCTAGCAACACAAGCTAGTGTTGAACCCACACCTCTTTTGTCATTATCATTAAAAAGACCAGATATTACCCTCACCTCCCAAAGAAAATCCAAACGAACCCCTGCTCAGGCTATTGAGTCTGTGCAGGCCCCCAAATACTCAACCTTACAGGAAGAAGTGGACACTAGAGCTCCCATGCAGGATCGGGTTTTGTCACTTAACACTTGTATTTCTCTTAAACTCACTTATAATAGTCACTCAAACAAGATGAAGCAATGTCTTTGACAAGAGTTGATAATAATATAATAAGTAATCAAAGCAACAAGCAGAAATATTTTCAAGGTACTTGTATATATTACTTCTCAACTCAAGATTACAAGACACTTACAAGCATAGAACATGAGTTACAATGAGAAACTATATATACTAGATCCTACAGCCGGTTATACTTGATACCAGCTGGAAACCTAAGACTAAAGCATATACTACAATGCTATAGTTAAGGTATCTTAGATAAAGTATTATCTAAGATATGGTAGTCATGACATGTCCATGACTTACCTTTTGTCACCAACTAAAGATGGCAACTGTACTTAACATAAATAGGTAAACAGTAGATTAAAGTATGGTCAACTACATGGCTTTTGAGAAAACGCCATGCAGTATCTCAGAGATTTGCAGCGGACTGTCAGACAGACCATACTTATGTCTACTGGATAATAGAAGTGTCTTCCGAAGGTTAACTGGCTTCGGAAGAACAAGTTCTTCCAAAGCCACTTATACTTCGGAAGATGCTTCTATGCTTCCGAGGCTTTAAGGACTTCTTTATACTTCGGAAGTTGACTTCAGAACTTTGTCTTCAAGTCTTGAACCTTCGGAAGTAGCTTCTTTACCTTCGGAAGTTGGAGTTCTCCTTCGGAAGTGTATTTTACACTTAGACTTCGGAAGAACTCTTTCTTCCTTCGGAAGTCCCACACTTGGCTTCAGAAGTCCTTTGTATGTAGTACTCAAAATCTTCTAAGTGATATGGTTTTGGTTGCAACAGCCTCTTATGATCCAACAAACTCCCCCTAGGCTGATGCTACCAAAACTTCACTTATCTCTACTTCTCAAAGTTTTCAGCACCAGGGACAGAAGATATTTGTCTGTCTCTCTGTTCTTCCCGGAAGTAGTGCTGAAAAGCTTGTACAAGTCATTCGTGGATAGGAGATCCAGTCTATCACTTTGAATGAGATGCACCATTCTCTCTCTCAACAACAAAGTTGTGAGAAGAGTCTTCGAACCTCCACTGGACTATCTTCTTTCTGGGTACAAGAGATTGTCTTGGTACCCTATCTCCTTTCTTTGTGTCCAGCAGAGTCACCAGCCTTCTCCTCAGCTTCTTTTCTTCCTCATTCAATGTATCTGAATTGAGGCCAAAGAGTCTTGCGGCTTGGTCCAAAGTTCCTCTTGACAGATCAAGAAACTCATTTCTTGTGAGGGAACTTAAGGATCCATCAACATAAGTTAGGTTGACTGTATCCTCCTCACATGAGATGTCGCTCAGAGTAGTGCAGTTGATGAGCTTGGTTTTGATCTCCTTGAATTCCTCCATTGAGAGATGTTTGGAAGGCTGAGGGGATGGTTTGATTGGTTGTTGGGTAGGTTTAGGAGGTTGGGTTCTGGGTAAGGTTTTAGGTTGGATGATGGGTAGTTTAGGTGGTTGAGGTGAGGGAGTTGGTAGATGTGAAGGTGTAGGTTCAGGGGTGAAAGGTTCAGGTTCAGTTTTGATTGGGAAGGGAAAGGGTATTGGTTCAGGTTGATGTTGGGTTTGGATATTTGGCTGAGGGGTGGCTTTGAAGGTCATCCCCTGTCCCCTTCTATACATCTCCTTTCTTCTCCCTGCACGAATGTCAGCCTTGATGTCACTGACATGTCGTTGGAGAGTCTTCTCAGACATTGGACCCACTTGCCTGCCAGAGAAGCCGTGAGCTTTAAGATAGTTCTTCATCCAAGCTTTGTCACCTATCTTCTTGGCGGCAGACAGTCCAGCCTCTTCTTCCTTCTTCTTCTTCTCTACCAGCTTCTCCCTTGCAGCTCTCTTTCTCTCTTTCTCCATTTGATCTTGCTCTTTGTTAAAGAGCCACAAGATCGTGTCACTGTTGTGTGGAGACAACTCCTCTTGAGAGAATCCTCTGGAGAGTAGGAAAGTGATCCTTTCTCTCCTGAGCTGCAGATCAGCTTCTCTTTCTTTTCTCAGCCTTTCTTCTTCCAAGGCCAACCTTGCAGCTTCTTCTTTTTGCTGTTTTTGCAGCAAGGTTGCCTTTTCAAGCTCTATCAGCTCCTCTAGTGGTAGCAGGAGTACATCTTCCGAGGCAGCCCCTAGACTGACAAGTCTATCAATTACCTCCACCCTTCTTCTATTGTTGATTGCCTCTTGGTTGGCTGCAGCTGCTTTTGAACTTGCAGCTAACAGTTTCCCAGTTGGCAGTCTTCCTTTCCTTTTAAGTTTCTCCAACCTTTCTTCTTCCTGAAGCTCTTCCGAAGTCATCTTCCTTTTGCCTTTAATGTCTTCGGAAGTGCTAGACTTTGGTGGTTCTTGGGTAGAAGATTCAGGTTGGATGGTGGAGGTAGGAGCTGAGGTCAATGCGGATGTAATGGCTAGTGGTTGGCTGAGAAAGTCCTCCCTATTAACCTCAGATGCAAGTTCCAGAATTGCATCTGTGACTATTAGATCATCGGAAAGAGAGAACAGTCCTTCCGCAGCAGCAATTTCAGCTTCGGAAGTTTGAGTTGGTTCTTCCGAGGCTTCGAATTGTGCTTCGGAAGCCTGTGAAAACACACCTTCTGTCTCAACTGTTTCAGTTGCTGGGCCATCAGTCCTAGTTTCCCCTTCGAAATCAATCTTAGGTTCCACTTGGGCCTTAGGTTGACCAACTTCCTCAACAGTGGTAGGAGGTGCATTCAACCTCTGAAGCTCTTGAGCTCCAAAGTATATCACAGACATATCCGGACTAGGTTGATCAATGAGGGACTCTAAAAGGAACTTGTTGAAGATCCTATTTAGATCCTGAAGCATCCTTTGATCCAATTGAATCACAACTGGAGGAGGCTCAGGGAAGATGGCAGCTTGTTGTCTTGAGCTCAAAGAAGTGAGAGCTTGACTGATGGAATCCTGTCTTTGACTTTGTTCCTCAACATTCTCCCCCTTTTTGGTAGCATCATCTTGAGAGGTAGATGAGCTAGAGGAAGAGGTCAAGGAGACTTGAACTGGTACATGCCTAACAGATCTCTCAATCTGTTTCTCAGCAAGTTTGACCTTGAGATTTTCAATCTCAAGTTGCTGAGTGGCAGACATATCCTCTAAAGTCTTAACCTTAGATTCAGGGTTTGAGACTTTAGAAAGTAGGTCTCTTATTGTGAGTTGCATTCTTCCCTCATCTTCTTTGGAAGAATCACGGGGAGATGAGGTAACATACCTAGTATGTTCATCCTCACCACCAGATGTGGTTTCTTGGCACCCTGGTTTCCCTTGCACAATGATGTCTCTTTCAGAGGCATCATAGGGCATGGTTGCCGTAGATTCCGTCTGACTATTGTTACCACTGTCCTGAGGATCCAATGAGGCTCCTTCAGTAGTGGCAGCTGAATCTACATGAGTCCCCTCCACATCAGTGGGACTCACCTCAGTAGGGCTTTGCTGGTGTGGGCTAGAGACAAGAGGTTTCTCTAGGCTCTGTTGATCCTTAATGGGGTGTTGTGGATCAACTTCATTGCCTTGGAGAGACATAGTCTCTTCACCAGCTCCGGTCAATAGGTCAGTAAAAGAGAAGGAATGAAGACCTAAGGACCCGGGACTTTGATCAATGTCAAAAGGCATTGAGCTGTCCCTTGGTGGCTGCTCAGGGGAGTATAGAGACTCACCCTGAGGGCTATCAGCTGGGGTTATGGGCTCATGGGTCTGAGACTAAGGAGACTCAAGACCCATATTGAGGTCAATAGTGAAGGATTGGGGGACCTCTAGCTGAGTGGGAGCCCCTTGTTCCACTCTAGCCTTTTTGGTTTGAAGAGGAGGGACTTGTTCAATCAGAGTAGATTGAACAAGGGTTCGTTTGGTACGTCTCTGATAGGTGACATTTATTGGAGGAGAAGGTAGATTTGGATTGGTGAGGGTAGTTGCTGGTGTGGGTTCATCACCTGTGGGGATAACCGGGATGTCTTCAAAACTTTGAAGATGGTCGGCCTCATTTGAGGAGCAGACAGAGCAGCTGCACAGACAAGCTTACTCTGATCTAGCTCGCAGTTGATTATGTGCTGTAGAAATCTGGGATACATAAAGAATGTGTCCCTTTGCAGATTTCCCATGAGGTTAGTCAGCACAAACCTGGAGTAGTTGAAGCGCAAGCCTTGTACCAACCCATGAACTAGGCACCCGAGTTCATAGGGAATTTGATCCCATCCCCCGGATTTGTTAGATAAGCAGTGAAGAACCACATGTAGCAGGAACTTCCATTTGTAGGAGAAGTTGAATTTGTAGACTGTAGACCTGCTTACATCTCCACCGTATCCCATTTGGAGATAAGAGTTATCTAACTCAGACTTGGGGAATTCCGTCGGTGCGCCTTCATCATGGAGCTCAAGATGCTCCCTGATGATTTGTTCAGTAACGACCAACTCTTGGCCACATACACTTGACCTGATAGCACGAACCCCATTTAGGGTTTCAACCCGACTATTTGCCCAGAATTCGGACATTTGGTTGGTGTAAATGGTAGGGTTTACAGTCAGTGCTGTGTAGTATGAAGATTGGGCTAAGAAAGAGATAATATCAGAGAAGTCAGCATCCCTTGAAGAGTCAAGGAGTGCGACTTGGTTGTGCTGAGGGTTTAGAGCCATTTAGAAAGATAGCAGAGGAAAAGTTCTTGAGAGAGAGAGGTAAATTGGAGAAGAAGAAAGCTTTTAGGGCAGTGAATTTGGTAAAAAGAGTGTAAGTGATTAACCGGAAGTATTTAAATGGGTGAAATGGCGGTTTAAAGGGTGGTTTGGATAAGATGATGTGAGGGTTCAGAGGATGATGTGACAGGGGCGGTAAGGTTAAGCCATTTAAATAATCCGACATCATTAACAAAATCTTTACTTTTTACAGAGTGGGGCCCAAAAGATTTCCGTTACACAGTAAAATCCTTCTTCCGAGTATAAGGTATTTCCGAAGGTAAAGTTCTTCCGAAGCAAATGTACTTCCGAAGGTAAATAAATTGCCTCCGAAGATACATGTTGCTTTCAAGTGGAGAGTATTAAGTGCTTCGGAAGTAGATCTGAGATTACCTCAATCGCTTCTTCCGAGACTTAGTACACTTCCGAGAAGAAAATTATCTTATGAGAAATTTGCTTCGGAAGTTATACTAGATATCTTCCGAAGGCAAGTTTCTCTTCGGAAGAACTTATACTTAGTTAAATAAGAAAGGATCTTTTGTAACAGGGCTTAGATTGTATTGACATAAGACTTTACATATTGAAAAGGTTTTCAATTGAGATTGACTAGTCAATGTTTATCATCCCAATAGCTGTAATAAGATACTTAAATCTTTGTTCATCAAATGCTTTGGTGAACAAATCAGCATATTGTTCATTTGAATCAACTTTGATTAGTTTAATAAGATTTTTCTCATGAATATCTCTAATGAAATGATACCTGATGTCAATGTGCTTTGTCTTTGAGTGCTTTACTGGATTTTCAGTGATGGATATAGCACTGTTATTGTCAATGTGGATAGGAGTGCTCATGAAGTTGAATCCATAGTCAATCATCTGGTTTTGAATCCACAGCAGCTGAGCACAGCAACTTGCAGCAGCAATGTATTCAGCTTCAGCAGTTGATGTAGAGACACAGGATTGCTTTTTGCATTGCCATGAGATGATCCTTCCACCAAGAAATTGACATCCACCTGATGTTGATTTCTTGTTGATGTTGCAGCCACCATAATCACTATCAGAGTAGCCATAGAAATTAAAATCACTATTTCTTGGATACCAGAGACCTAACTTGGGTGCTCCTTTGAGGTATCTGAGGATTCTCTTGACAGCAATTAGGTGAGACACCTTTGGAGCAGCCTGATATCTTGCACAAATGCAGGTTACAAACATGATATCAGGTCTACTTGCTGTAAGATACATCAGAGAACCAATGATTGCTCTATACTGATGTTGATCAGTATCCTCCCCCTCAGAGTAAGGGCATAAATCATGGTTTCTGGGTATGGGTGTCTTTGCTGCTTTACAATCCTTCATATCAAATCTCTCTAAGATATCATTGACATACTTAGATTGATTGATAAAAAACCCTTCCTTCAGTTGCTTTACCTGAATTCCAAGGAAAAAGTCCATTTTTCCCATAGAACTCATTTCGAACTTCTTCTTCATAATGCTCTCAAAGTCTTTGCACATTTGGTCATTTGAAGAACCAAATATGATGTCATCGACATAGACTTGAACTAGCAAAATGTCTTTCCCAGACTTTCTGATAAAGAGAGTCTTGTCAATGGTTCCTCTGGTATAGCCATTCTTCAGAAGAAATTGAGACAATGTCTCATACCACAACCTAGGTGCTTGGTGCAGCCCATATAGAGCTTTATCCAATTTGCACACATAGTTTGGATGCTGTGGGTCTTCAAATCCTGGAGGCTGGCACACATAGACTTCCCTATCTATATCCCCATATAGAAAGGCACACTTGACATCAAGCTGGTAGACAGTGAAATTCTTGGATGCAGCATAAGCAAGGAAGATCCTAACTGCCTCAAGTCTTGCAACAGGTGCAAAGACATCAGTATAATCAATTCCTTCCTCTTGAGTGTATCCTTGAACCACCAGTCTTGCCTTGTTCTTGATAATCAAGCCTCTGTCATCTCTTTTGTTTCTGAAAACCCACTTGGTGCCTATAGGTACTTGACCAGATGGTAGCGGACATAGGTTCCAAATCTTCTGTCTTTTGAATTAAAGCAGCTCCTCTTGCATTGATTCAACCCAGCTACTATCCTTTAAGGCATCTTCCACCTTCTTGGGTTCCATTTGGGATAAGAAGCATGAGTACAGGCAGACATTCCCATTGTGAGTTTGTCCCCTTGTTCTCACACCCTCAGAGACTTCCCCTATGATGTTTTCAGCTGGATGAGTATTGTGAATTCTAAGTCTTGGAATTACCTCCAGCTGCAAAGATAGGTCCAGTTGGACATATTTTGCTCTGGAGCTTGAATACTTGGTCCAGCTGTTGTTTCAATCTCATTCAATGAGGACTGATTGAATGAAAGAGAAACATCATCATTTCTTTGCTGTGAAGCATCATTAACAGTTGCCTGTTCCTTCAAAATGCTGCTTCATCAGCTTGGTGTTGTGTAGGATCACCTGAGGAGACTTGAAGATCATCAGGTGAGTCCCTTGTTGAAGTTCCACTATTTCTTGAAATGGTTATACTGTCAGATCTTTTAATAGTAGGAACTTGATTTGTTGTTCTTGGAGAACTTGGAGCAGGTCTGGGAAGCTCAAATAGTTGATCTTCATCAGAATAGCCTTGAGCACCTGTTCTAGCTGAAACATTCTCACAAGATGGTTTAGAATAGTTTGGAAACAATTCTAAATCAAAAATATGATCAGGTCCATTCCCCCTAACACAAGGAGTGTGCTCATTAACTACAATGTTGGAGGATTCCTCAAATTGTTGGTTTTTAATGTTATAAACCCTGTAAGCTTTAGAATGGGAGGAATATCCAACAAAGATGGCATCATCTGATTTTCAGCAAATTTTGCTAAATTATCTTTTGTGTTAAGTATGGTACACCTGCTACCAAAGGACCTTAGAAAGCCAATGAACGGTGGCCTCTTGTTCCATAGCTCATAAGGGGTCTTTCCATGTGGCTTTACTACAAGAACTCTGTTCTGCACATAGCATGCAGTGCTGACTGCCTCTGCCCAGAATGTTAGAGGCAGCTTTGAATCAGCTAACATAGTCCGAGCAGCCTCAATAAGTGTCCTATTTCTCCTCTCAGCAACACCATTTTGTTGAGGAGTTCTAGGAGCACTGTATTGTCTGGCAATCCCTTTTGAGTTACAGAATGAGTCAAGAACAAAGTTCTTAAACTCAGTCCCTTGATCACTTCTAATTATTTTAACCTTGTGATCAACTTGATTTTCTATTTTAAGAATAAAAGATTTTAAAGTTTCAGCAGTTTCATCTTTAGTTCTTATAAAGAATACCCATGTAAATCTAGTAAAATCATCAACTATCACAAGGCAATATGATTTCCTTCCAATGCTCATTATACTTGTGGGACCAAATAGATCCATGTGCAATAAGTGTAATGGAGTAGTGATAGAGTTAACAACTTTGGATTTATGAGAAGACCTGTGTTGTTTCCCTTTCAGGCAAGCAACACAGTTATCTTTGCAGAAAAATTCCTTTTTAGGCAAACCATGTACCAAGTTATTTTTAGCCAATTTATTCATTGTCTTAAAATTGACATGACACATTCGTTTATGCCACAGTGTTGACTCATCACTATCAGCTTTGGAAAGAAAGCATGATACTTCTCCCATTGGGGAAGCATTGTTCATATCAAGCTTGTACATATCCCCTCTCCTGGGAGATCTAAGAAGCACCAATTCCTGAGGAATTGTCATCCCAGGTTTGAGGATGATGCACTCATGTTCTGTGAAAAGCATTTGATGCTTTTGATCACAAAACTGAGAAACACTTAACAGGTTGTGTTCAAGCTGTTTGACAAAGTTAACTTTGTCAACTTTTAATTTTCCGTTGGATATACTTCCTCTGCCAGAAATATATCCTCCGGCCTCACCTCCAAACTGGACAGGACCTCCATCATAATGTTGAAATTGTTGAAGGAGAGATCTGTTCCCTGTCATGTGCCTGGAGCATCCACTATCTACTATCCAAATGTTGTTATTCTTGTCATATGGATGTCCCTGCACATAAGGTGAGATAATTAGTTTTGATTGGAAACCCAAGCCTTTTTGGTCTTGGGTTCTTCCAATGAAAGTGACATGATTGAACCAAAATTTATGCATGGGGGTTCAATGGATGTCTTTGAAGAAGAGGTTTGGGCTACATCATCTTCCTTGATCTTCCATTCCATCCCTTGGTTGATCATAGAAGATGAGCTTGATGAAGCTTTTGTAGCTTGGCATTCTTCCGAAGCTTCTTTCTTTTCGGAAGAGACCTTCACCACCTTTTCTTCCGAAGCAGTCTTCTTCTGGGATGGTTTCAAGGGGACTTTTTTGTGAGTCTTTGTAGCTTTCACTTCCGAAGCCTTTTTCCTCTCGGAAGAAGAGTTTTCTTCCGAGACAAGCCTTGCTTCGGAAACAAGCTTTCCCTTTTTCAACACTTGAACCATCTGATATGGTCCAAATGTGAAACCTTCCCTGACTCCTTCTCTTTTAACATTATTTGCATAATGTGTGCTAGCAGGATTGTAGTAACAATCTTTAGCCATGTGATTTTGCAAACCACACATTATGCATGCAATGTTAATTTTCTGGGAATTGGAGGGTTGCTGTTTCTTGTTCTTTTTCTCCTCATCAGCAACCTTTCCCTTTAACTTCTGATCCTTTGGTAGAACAAGAGTACTGGTATTATACTCCTTTCCTGAATCAGAAGGTCCAACCACCTGGAATCCTGCTGATATGAATACACCCTTTTGCTTTGGGTCTATCTTCAGCTTGGATTCAGCCACCTTTTTGGCAGTTTTTCTGGCTGCTTTAGCCCTACTTCTTCTGGCTTTGGTGGTCAGGGATTGATCATCATTGGTCTGGGAGGGTTCAATTACCTGTTCCTTCCCTGTGATGGTCATGGTATCCACAGTTGCATCACTCTTTGACTCTTTACAAGGTGGGTCAACAGATGGAACCTCTTGCTCTTCAGTACCACATCTTGGTTGTCTTACAAACTCATAAGAGTGTGGTGGAGCAATTTCATTGGTTCCCAACCCACTTTTGTTTTGATAACAAAGTTTGGAGTGAGAGGATGATGCAAGTATGGCTTGGAAGTTTTGCTCAGCAATAGCATACTTCCTGGCTTGAGCCTCAGCTGTGACAAGCTGGGCTTGAGCCTCAGTCAATTTGGATATTAAATCCTTGATTTGAGTCTTGTAGTTGGTGTGTTCATGTTTTAAAAGAGATACAGTTTTCTCTAACTCCTCAATTTTCTTTTGGTAGTCAGATTCAGCTCTTTTAAAGTCAGATTTTAGCACATTTAAAGACTCAATATCGGATTTAATTTCCATATTGTAGTCCTGGTACAACTTAACCTTAGCAATACAAGCAGGGGTACAGAGATGTTCATATACCTTATTTTCATCTGTTCCTGCCATGAGTGCTTGAGCAGGAGTCACATCTTGAACCATAAAGCTCCAGTCAACTTCTTGAGCCATAGCTGCAGTTTCAGTTGACTTCCCATTGGGCTTTGGTGTAGAAGGATGTGTGGAGGCCTGTGAGGTTCCCGGGTTGGACTTGGGAGCCTTGCATTCCCTTGCAAAGTGGCCAAGCTGGTTACAGTTGTAACACTTAGCCTTGCTCTTATCAAACCCAAACTTGCTAGTGATTGGGTTTTGAGGGAATTGCCTTCCAGTTCTCTTAAAGAACTTCTTCGCTCTGTAGGTAAGGAGAGCCATTTGCTGGATAATGTCCACATATTCTATGTCATCTGGACTGAAGCACTCAAGATCATCAAAGCAAAACTGATGATCATTGGAGTGTCCACTCCCTGAGACAAACGCACAGCCTTCCTGAAAGGAGCTTTGCTGAGCTTGATGAGACCTTGGAGTCTCAGGGAATGTGATGTAAGGCCCAGATGAACAAGATGGCTGCTGGGTGTATGACAGGTACTGCTGAGACTGAGAGATACCTGAGCCTTCAGCAACCATTAAAGCGTTGCTAGCAGGAAGGCTCAAGGGTCTGCTTGCTTGGTGACCCTTCTTGCTTTCCATTTCCAAACGGTATCCATCAAGGATCCCATAGAGTTCGGTCATGGTGAGAGTGTTTAAATTCTCTGTTCTCTTAATGGAGACACGGTAGAAAGTCCACTCATTGGGTAGAGCACTCATGAACTTTCTGGTAAGGTCTCTAAGTTCTTGAGTGATTCCCACAGATTGGAGGGAGGAGATAAGATCCATATACCTGAAGTATTGCTGGCTAAAAGTTTCTTCAACAACATAGGTGAAGTTCTCAAACTGCTGCTTCAGTGAGTCCTTCTTTGAATCATTAGAGCTCGAGTACATTTGATCAAGTGCATCAAAGAGTTCTTTGGCTGACTTGCAATGCTCAAACCCCACCATGATGGAGTTTGGGATTGCAGTCATGAGAACAGTCATAGCATTGCTGTCAATGTCAAGCTTCTTCCTGTCTTCATCGGAGTAGTCTTCAACAGCCTTCTCGATCATGGCACCGTTTCCACCAGCAACTTTTGGCTTGTACGGGCCATTCACGATGGACTGCCACATCTTGCTATCCTGGTATCTGATGAAGCCTTCCATTCTTCTGCTCCAAGACCTGAAGTTTTCAGGATCGATGATGGGAGCTTTGGTCATCGTTCCCATTTCAACTTCAGATTTGATGAGGGCCATTTTTGAGTGAGGTATAAGGAGGAGTGAAAAACTGGTTGATTAGGATGGTAAGATCTCACAATCAAGAGCCTAAAAAGCTCTGATACCAATTGCAGGATCGGGTTTTGTCACTTAACACTTGTATTTCTCTCAAACTCACTTATAATAGTCACTCAAACAAGATGAAGCAATGTCTTTGACAAGAGTTGATAATAATATAATAAGTAATCAAAGCAACAAGCAGAAATATTTTCAAGGTACTTGTATATATTACTTCTCAACGCAAGATTACAAGACACTTACAAGCATAGAACATGAGTTACAATGAGAAACTATATATACTAGATCCTACAGCCGGTTATACTTGATACCAGCTGGAAACCTAAGACTAAAGCATATACTACAATGCTATAGTTAAGGTATCTTAGATAAAGTATTATCTAAGATATGGTAGTCATGACATGTCCATGACTTACCTTTTGTCACCAACTAAAGATGGCAACTGTACTTAACATAAAAAGGTAAACAGTAGATTAAAGTATGGTCAACTACATGGATTTTGAGAAAACGCCATGCAGTATCTCAGAGATTTGCAGCGGACTGTCAGACAGACCATACTTATGTCTACTGGATAATAGAAGTGTCTTCCGAAGGTGAACTGGCTTCGGAAGAACAAGTTCTTCCGAAGCCACTTATACTTCGGAAGATGCTTCTATGCTTCCGAGGCTTTAAGGACTTCTTTATACTTCGGAAGTTGACTTCAGAACTTTGTCTTCAAGTCTTGAACCTTCGGAAGTAGCTTCTTTACCTTCGGAAGTTGGAGTTCTCCTTCGGAAGTGTATTTTACACTTAGACTTCGGAAGAACTCTTTCTTCCTTCGGAAGTCCCACACTTGGCTTCGGAAGTCCTTTGTATGTAGTACTCAAAATCTTCTAAGTGATATGGTTTTGGTTGCAACAGCCTCTTATGATCCAACATCCCACTTCTCCTGAGGAGCAAACCACTCCCATTACTTCACCTATCAGGGCTGAGGTTCCTCAAGCTCACCCTGATGAGCTCACTAGCCCAACAACCTTAAGCCTTCACTCTGAGTCTCAACACTCAAGTGAACAACCTTCAGGGGACAGCTACCATCCCCAGCCTTTGGATCTCAACCAACCAATTCCCAACCTATCCTTTTACACTGATGAAGACTTAGGATTCAGTGAGTACCATGAGTCTCTCTTCTCCTCCCCTACTCAAAGAGAGATGAGTACCTCTGACTCTCCTCAGTCTATCCCCCATCAGTCACCTATTACTGAGGTGGACACTTCTGAACCTGTTCAGGATGTCCATATGGAAGAGGCTCTCACTTTTGAAAGTGATTACATCATTAAGACCTCAACCATGGCAACTCAGCCCATTGGCATCTCAACTGAGGCTGCCAGTGAGCAGAGGAAAACCAGCAGCCAAGAAACTCAAGCTGGTGGTGAGAGAGAGGACTTTGGTCCAATCATCTCATCCCCCAATGAATCTTCTGATGAAGATGAGGGGAATTTGAGACTAAAGGTGCAAAAACTGTCAAAAACATGCACCTACTTAGTCTCTAAGGTTAGTCACTTGGAATCTCAGGTGACTACCCTGCAAAACAGGGTCAATGATCAGCAACTCCAGATTTCATATCTGCAGGAAAAACTAGCTGGGAGACCTTTAAGGAGAGCTCAACCAGGAACACAAGAACCTGTGGAAGTGATTGACTTATCCTCCAGCTCACCTATGCAAGTGGGTGATGCTACCAAAAAGGGGGAGAAAGTTGTTACAACCACAGAACCTGGGAGTTCTTCAGAGAGAATGGACATAGAGGACTCACCATCCTCACTTGCTGTTGTGCATTCTCAGCAACTTCCTCAAGTTCACATTAATGTGGACTCTATAGACTCTCTCATCAGGAGTCTCTTTGAGGAAGGTATACCAAGGGCTGTCTCATCTCCACCACTAGGAACTGGCAATCACATCATAAAGTGGAGGTATGATGATGACAGAAGAGCCCTCATACTTCAAAGAGTTCAAGGCCAACAAGAAGTTTTTCAATTCCAAAGCCTGAGCTTTTATGAAAGACTGGATTTAGTCAACTTGCCACTTGTCAATCCAAGCAATTCAAGACAAGCTGACAGGCTGGCTCAAAGAATCCAAGACAGGATCCTTGCAGAGTTCTCTCTAAGAAGGAGACTTAGGCAATCAGGCAATGTCATCGGTCAACTGGATGTTGAGGTGGACCCTAAGATTAGTTTCATAGGGGAAACCTTGACTGAAGGCCCAGTGACAGAACCTGAGACCCCTGTCTCATCATCAACAACTGCTGCTGAGGTCCAAACTCCATCTGAGACACCTGCTGGTGAAGGTGTTTCTCAGCCTCTCTCTGGCCAGAGCATGGAAGCTACTCCAAGCAATGAAGGCCAAGCTTCAATCCACCCTGAGTCACAAAGGTCTGTTGGTGACAAAGGGAAAAGGATAATGACTCCTGAGGAAATTGAGGAGGAAGAGAGAGAGAGAGGAAAAGGAGACTAAGGGGAGAAAGTTCCACTGGGTCATCTAGCTTCATGCAAGCTGCAATCAGGGCTGCTCCCAGACCAAATACTCAAGATGATGAGTTAAGGGCAGTCAGGATTACCTACTTATAGACCAGGAACTATGACATTGATGAGATCATCTCCCTCCCCTTAGAAGAACTAAATGAACTGGCTGACAGAGAAGTATCAAGAGAGTTGAAGGAGAAAGAAGATGCAATGATACTTCTCCAACTCAAAGAGGAGAAGAGACATAAAAGACTTTACAAGCATGCTCCTACTCTCTCACCAGTTCAAGAAAGTCCTGCACAGGAAGATGTGGCTCCACAAGAACCTCAGGTAGATAAAGAGGAAGATAGGATTAAGATGATCAACTACCTGAGTGCCATAGGCTTCTATCAGACAGATGCACTTCTCCCTTTGTCCTATCATTCAAAAGAATGCAAAGAAGTCTGCTGACAGACAAAGAATGGTGAGCTTCTTGAAGCTGTATGGATTCTCCGGAAGGAGACTTGGCCCCATGTCTCTATCCACCATGGATGAGCATATTAGGGTGATCAAGCAGAAGATTAAAAGTGGAGAACTCATTGACTTGCACTCTCTTCCAAGTCAAGTCCCACCTGAAGTGGAGGTCAAGTTTGAACAACCAGAGACACCTCAACCAGTACCTCCAGCTGAGCCTCAGCAAGCTTCATCTTCTGATCCTAGGCAGGGTCAAACTCCCTCTCCTTCTGAACCTGTGAGGGAGGAACACCCAACTGAGAAAGACACTGATGATCAACATGGTGCTGCAAACCAGTCTTCTCAGTTAAAGACATCCAAGAGGAAGAAGAGGATGGCTTCTAAACCAAAGACTAAGAAGAAGAAGCCAAAGTCATCTACCTCTGCACCTCAGGCTGAATCAGATCAACCTGAGGAAGTGCATGATGAGGCAGCCCAATCAACTCCTATTCAAGTGGCTCCTCTAACTAGTGAGACACCCATCTTGTCCTGGACTTACACTACCAATCCAGAGAGATGGACTGTTATCAGAGATCAAGGTGTTGAGAATGTCTACTCATGGCAAGACATAATCAACTTACCTCTGCATGATCTCTTTGAGATGAGAAGATACTATGAAAGTCTTGATGATCCTGACCATCTCATGAAGAAAGGAATGGTCCTGATTGTACTGAAGACTACCAACATTTGAAGATCTTCCAAGTGTTTTGGTAGCATCAGCCTAGGGGGAGTTTGTAAGGATTCCTGAAGTCTGATGCAACCCAAAACAGCCTAAGTGTCTCAGCAACATGCACTAAGTAGTGAAGTGAAGAATGCTTCGGAAGTTTTACACAAAGCATTAGAAAAAACTCTAAGTGTAAAATCTTCCGAAGCCAAGACCAATATCTTCCGAAGCCAAACATGAAGTCTTCCGAAGCTTCAGAGACAAAGTCTTCCGAAGCTTCAACCTATGAAGACAGATTTCTTCCGAAGAC